>JAAGEH010000297.1:21989945-22027088 GCA_011751065.1 Lasiurus cinereus | reverse complement strand
GGGGGGGGGGGTGGAAGGATCTTGAGGCTCTTTAACCTCAGTTTCCAGACAGCTCCCTCCAGGAGGCTGTGGGGGGGATGGGGAGAGGGATGGATCCCTGCAGGGCAAAGAGGCCGGTAAAAATTAACCCATCGCTGCTGATGGACAGTGAACCTGGCCCTATGGAGGAGAACTGACGCTCTTTATGGGAAACGTGATGAACGATTACAGGGGCGCGGAGAGAAGAGGGAGGGGGGGTGGGGGAGGAAGGGGAGGATGCCAGCAGACTCCTAACTCAGGGAAGCAAACCTCAGCCCATCCTCTTCTCACCCCCAAGTTTTAAAAAGCAAGGCACTGGGTTGATGCGGGGGAGGGGAATTTGGTTTTGGGTGTTACTACTTTTTTTTTTTTAAATTGGGCTGGTGAGCGGTAGAGAGCTAGATATTTTGATGGTGATGTGGGGAGGAACCTTGGAGAGGTCACTGGGGGAAAAAAAAGTGTGAAGGACCATTGTAAGTCAGAGAAAGTTTTTAATATTTAAAAGACTGGGCAATGCTGGGGGGGGCAAGTCAGAGGGGAAGGACGCACTGCACCCCGCATGCTCAGTGGGTGTGAATACTGGCCAGGGCGCCTTTTTTTTATGAGGAGGAGGGTGCCCGGCCGTGTCTGATCAGGGATGGAGGTACCCCCTCAGGAAATTCTGGCAACAGGGGATCCTTCCGGGAAGAGGCCTCTTGTTGGGGTGATTCCTCAGGAATGTGGCACCTTTGGCGTCGCCCTGCTGGAGGCTGAAGGACTGCTCGCCACGGGGACCAAAAACAAAAAGGAAAACGGCCCCCAAACGGGCCACCCCTGGGCCACCCACCGCCAAGGTCGCTGCAGCTTGGCCTGGAGGATAGGGTTGGAAAACTGCTAAAGATGGCAGGCGAGAATCCCGAATGAAGCCAGCCTGCCGGGGACTTGGGGACCACAGGAGACAGCCGGCTTGTGGATTCTGGACTCTTATCTCCCTCCTTCTCCACCAGGAAGGCTGGTGGCAGGCTGGTGGCAGGCTGGTGGCAGGCTGGTGGCAGGCTGGTGACAGGCTGGCATTACTTTGAAGTCACAGCTTGGGGTGTTTTGTGCTTCCAGACACAAAAGGGACCACCTCCTTTCGCAAAGGAGGAAACGGGGAAAGTCAGATCACAACCCAGTTAAGGGACTTTTCTTCCCTCCCCCCCTCCCTCCCTCTCTTCCTCCCTTTTCCCCTCCCTTCATTCTTTCCTTCCTAAGAAATTTAAAAGAACCATTTGGCCCAGAATGGACATTTGCTGAGTTAGGAAATGGCTGAGGTGATTAATAATAATAATATGTGAGATGACCAGAGCTGCAGGAAAGGCAAAGACGGAAAGAGAAGAAGTAGAGGAACAAAGAAAACTGAGAGACTTCCTAACCCTGGCCACCCAGGGATAGTTATTGGAATTTATCTTTCTTAAAAAATACGTTTTCATTGATGTTTAGAGCGGAAGGGAGAGGGATAGAAAGGTAGAGACATTGATGAGAGAGGAACATCATTGATCGACTGCCTCCTGTACAGCCCCTGCCTACTAGGGATCAAACCAGCGACCCAGGCATTTGTCCTGACCGGGAATCGAACCTGGGACCTCTTGGTTCTGAGGGGACACTCAACCACTGAGCCACACTGGCTGGGCTGGAATGGATCTTTCAAAGGAACTTTTTATAGGACAACCTGGGTCTTTCTTCTTCTTAGAAGTCAGTGGGCGGTGTCTAAGGACACCGGTTTGCTGGTCCTGGACACTCTTGAGCCAGGTCTTTCCTTTCTGAGGGATGAATGCCAGGTTCAGAAGAGGCAGGTCTGACGGGCAGCGGGGTACAGTGTGGGGACGCCAGGTCAACAGCCTATAAGGGTGCCTCCAGAAAGATTGCCTCCAGGAGGGTACCGATAAGGCCCATTCATTCTCACCTCGCCATGTTCTCCCACAATCATGCCGCCTTCACACGTAGGAAAACAGAAATGAAGAAAGAATGAGTAACTTGACCAAATTCTTCTTTCCAGAGGACACGAAAAGCGAGATTTCAGAATAGGTGGCTTGTATCACCCATCGCCAGCCCTCCCCTGCTTTGAATATCTCTCCCCCCACCTTCCAGAAAGTTTCCCACCGAGTTGATCTTGGGCAGATAACAGCAGTGACTGATCTGGGAAGAAACTGATCAGAAAGCCAGCTGCAATGTGGGGCCCAGACAGACCCTGGGCCTCAGCTCTCAGCCCTCAGCCCTCAGGATTGTGGGGCCGTGATTTGAAATCCCCATCCAGTCTGCGAGGCCTGTGGAGGGAGGCAGGCAGGCCGGGAAGAGAATGATAAATGCGTATCTCCCGTGGAAACCTCATCAGAGAGAAAAGGGCTGGGAGATTAAACACCGGGCCGGCCAGGGGATGTGAAAGGAAGGGAAGCTGGCACCAGCATTTCAATGCCAACCGTGGGTCCCAGGGCGAGGATCTCTTCCACAGAGAAGAAAGGAAAATCCAGCCTCGGGGTGATCGCCAACAGGAGGGAAGCAAGTCTGAGTGCATTTGTAAAAAATGCATCTATGGCTGGAACTGGTTTGGCTCAGTGGATAGAGCGTCGGCCTGCGGACTGAAAAGTCCCAGGTTCGATTCCGGTCAAGGGCATGTATCTTGGTTGCGGGCACATCCCCAGTAGGGGGTGTGCAGGAGGAGGCTGATCGATGTCTCTCATCGATGATGATTCTAACTCGCTGTCCCTCTCCCTTCCTCTCTGTAAAAAATCAATAAAATATATTTAAAAAATAAAAATAAATAAAAAATGCATCTATTTAGGATGTTGCTCTCTCCCCGCTCCCTTGCTTCTAGCATACTGCAAACATTAAAGCAGCTGAGAAGGAAAAATATTAGATTTTTTAAAAATATACATTTTTTTTTTTTATTTCAGAGAGGAAGGGGGAGGAAGTGAGAGAGAGAAGCATCAATGATGAGAGAGAATCATGGATCGGCTGCCTCCTGCATGCCTCCTACTGGGGATCAAGCCAGCAAGCCAGGCATGTGTCCAGACCGGGAATTGAACCGTGACCTCCTGGTTGAGAGGTCCATGCTCAACCACTGAGCCACGCTGGCCGGGCCTACTAGATTTTGTAAAAAAACACAAAACCCTGGAGCCTGCATTTCCTGGGTCTCATTGAGTGCTTTCTTCCCCTCCGGCTTCCAGACCTGGATCTCGGCGGAGAGCCCGAGGCTGGACCCAGTGGACCCTGGTCGAGTCTCCAGCTTGGCATCCTCCTTTGCTTTCCCAGTTCTTCACTGTGACCCACTCCTCACTTCTAGAGAAGACAAATGGTTCCTTTGTCTCTTCCAAGCCTCTGTTGATGGTTCCGTCAGTGCCGAACCCCAGCCAATCGGAGAAGCTTCCACACGTTCTCTCCTCAGGCCTGTCTTTGCTCTGGTCCTTTCGGGTGACGTCTGTGCCCAGGATGGAGCTTGGCCGGGTTGGAGAGGGAGACGATCGCGAAGGAGAAACTCTTGCTGTTCAGTCTTCAGCCTTCGCTTGGAGGCCCGTGGGGATGGGGGCTGCGCCTTCTCTGGACACGCAGAACCCCCAACCACGGCGTCCATCTTCCTGAGAGGCTCACCTGAGATTGGCCGCATTTGGGAATGGTTCCCCCACCACTCCTTTTTTATTATTTATTTTTTAAAATATATTTTATTGATTTTTGACAGAGAGGAAGGGAGAGGGATAGAAAGTCAGAAACATCGATGAGAGAGAGACATCGATCAGCCGCCTCCTGCACGCCCCACAGTGGAGATGTGCCCGAAAGCAAGGTACATGCCCCCGACCGGAATCGAACCCGGGACCTTTCAGTCCGCAGGCCGACGCTCTATCCACTAAGCCAAACCGGTCTCGGCCCCACCACTCCTTTTAAAGGGACACCATGGAAGGAGCTTTCTGGAAGGTACCTAGTGACCTCCGTCACTAAGGCCATGCCCTCTTTTCCCTCGCTCTTCTCCATTCCACTGCAGGGGGGCTGATGGTTTGTGGAAACCATTGCTTGTTTGAGCCTTATCTTTTTTTTTTCTTTTAAAAAAATATGTTTTATTGATTTTTTACAGAGAGGAAGGGAGAGGGATAAAGAGTTAGAAACATCAATGAGAGAGAGAGACATCGATCAGCCGCCTCCTGCACCTCCCCCTACTAGGGATGTGCCTGCAACCAAGGTACATGCCCTTGACTGGAATCGAACCCAGGACCCTTTAGTCCCCAGGCCCACGCTCTGGGCCAAACCGGTTTTGGCATTTGAGCCTTATCAATGGGTGGTTCTCAGCTGGAGGCCAGTTGGCCTGGGGGGGGGGAGGGGGGGAAGGGACCTGGGGCAGTGCCTGGAGACATCTGAGGTTGCTTCAAAGGGGTGAGGCTTACTCTGCCCCTAGGGGACAGAGGCCAGGGACGCTGCTCAATGTCCCCAAACAGCCCAGCCTCACAAAGCTAGCAGGCCCGATTCCACAGGATCAGGACCCCTGGTGTCACTCCACGTTCTCACGGTGCGGTCCCACATTTCCAGCTTCTCCGTTTCTCTCACTGACTCTCCTCCCTCCCTTCAGCGTTCCCCACTCCCACCCCCTTATCCCTGCACCTGATGGGCGTTCCTCTCCAGTTACAATCCCTCAGCGGCTTCCAGGGTCCGAAACGGAGGCTCCACCTTGTGGGCTCGGCATTCCAGGCCCCATGGCACCTGGTCTCCGCCTCATCTTCCCCGACTTCCCACCACCCCCGAGAAGCACCCTGAGCGACACCCGAGTTCCTGCCTCAGCACCTTTGTTCTGGCAATCCCTCCAGTCCTACTGCCCCTTCTTTAAAAAGAAAAAAAAAAAGCATATACACAGTGGTACCTTGAGATACGAGTTTAATTCGTCCCGTAACCTTGAGGCGTGGGAAATTGTGAGACGCTCGGGTCATGGTAAACTGGTGGGTCGTGTGCAGCCGGCTGATCCGTGCGATGACTCCTATCTCATATGTTGCTCGTATTTCAAAGCAAAAATAGCTCGTATCTCAAAAATCTGGTATGTTAGGGCACTCGTATCTCGAGGTACCACTGTATATATATTGATTTCAGAGAGGAAGGGAAAGGGAGAGAGACATGGAAACATCAATGATGTGAGAGAATCATTGATGGGCTGCCTCCTGCACACCCTTGACTGGGGAAGGAGCCCACAACCCAGGCAGGTGCCCTCACCAGAATCAAACCCAGGACCCTTCAGTCTGCAGCAGGCTGTCGCTTTATGCACTGAGTCAAACCAGCCAGGGCAACCACCTTTCCTCTGAGACCCAACTAATTTCTCTGTGGAGCCTTCCCTTACTGTCCTGGCATTGGACCGTCTTACAGAATTGAGAAAGTTTAGAGCCCGAAGAAGTTGCCAAAAGCATCTAACGACGCTGCTCTGAAGCATGAATGCTTGTCCTGAGAGTAGCCCCGGCTACAATGGGCTAAGGGTGACCTTTTCTAGCCATTGGAGAAGACGCCCTCTTTCCCCTTCTCTGCAGAGGATGAACATCACAAGTCTGGCTCATGGTACTTGCGCAGTTAATCCTTTCCTGGTCTCACTCCACCGGGCAGGAGAACTAAGTCAGTGGGCACACCATCTCAGTGTGACTTTTCGGCTCTCTCAGAATCTTGCACGTGAGCAGGGGCCGGGGATCAGCTTGCCTCGGGGCCTATTCTGCCACCACCACTCACACCATCAGCTGAGTCCCATGCGCTCTCGGAACCTCACTTTTCTCATCTGCAAAAGGGGACTTTTGGCACCTCTCTTATCGAAGACACTGTGAACATGAAATCAGAAAACATAGTTGGGACAGAGTTTGGGGGCTGGCCCACATTCCGTCAATGATAGCAATTGTCAATGCGGGCCCTTGGTTCAGCAGAAAACTCTGTGTTGAGCTATTTTAAGTTTAATGTTTCAGTATTTCCCGGTGCCCCACACAGAGTCCCCTGACATCTATGTCCTCTATGTCCCCATCTCTATGTCCTCTGTCACTTCATCAAGCATGAGAATCAGGGGACCAACCAACACAAGTTTGTCACTGGACAGGTGAGATAGAGAGGCCTGGCATTACCAGAGATTAGGCAATGTTTGGTGACCAGTAATTCCTAACCCAGACCTCTCCTGTCTCCCACTGCTCCAGGCCCGGCCTACGATTCCAAGGGCATGCTATTTTACAGACCCCATTCATCCAGAAAAAGCAACATTCTGGAAGCTCTGGAAGGCAGACGCATGCATTGTCCCTATTTGGTAAAGATCAAGACATGAAGTTAGAATGTCCTGTCTTTGACCGAGAGCACATGCTGTCCAATGGCTGACCACCAGGTTGTGGTCCTCGAAGACCCAGAGCCCCAGGGGATATCTGGGTTCTTGGCTGGACAAGAATTGGGGGGCTGTTTTCTCATCCTGGTCAGCTGACCTAGACATTGGAAACGTGTTCCTTCGAAGCATAAGCCACCACCCAGCTTAGAAACTCTAACTTCTAACCCACATTTTCCTCTAACAGATTTTATTATTTTTATTATTTTTTAACATATATTTTTATTGATTTCAGAGAGGAAGAGAGAGAGAGAGAGAGAGAGAGAAACATCAATGATGAGAGAGAATCATTGATCGGCTGCCTCCTGCACACCCCCTACTGGGGATTGAGTCTGCAACCCAGGCATGTGCCCTGACCGGGAATCAAACCGTGACCTTCTGGTTCATAGGTCAACGCTCAACCACTGAGCCACGCTGGCTGGGCTCCTCCTAATGCATTTTAGATCAAGGGTTGCAAATGCAGATGCTTTCAGGGGTCCGGCAGGGATTGGAACTGAGGAAATACTAAGGAGTGGTGGGTACGGTGACAAACTAGAGAACTTTTGTGCCCGCTGATTATTGCTCTTCAAGATGGACCCATGTTGGTGGCCCACTTCCAATTTCTCAGGGAAGGTGAAAATTAAAACGTTGGCAACTAATGATAAAAATGACACGTAGAAGCAAAGCATGTCTGTGGGGTAGATTGGGCCCTCCGGCTGCCCATCTGAGATCTCCAGTTCCAGGTCTCAGTAACAGCTCAGTGTGTTCCTCTAGGACAGCGGTTCTCAACCTGTGGGTCGCGACCCCTTTGGGGGTCGAATGACCCTTTCACAGGGGTCGCCTAGGACCATCGGAAAATGCAGATATTTATATCACGATGCATAATAGTAGCAAAATTTCATGGTTTGGGGTCACCACCACATGAGGAACTGTATGCAAGGGTCTCGGCCTTAGGAAGGTTGAGAATCACTGCTCTAGGACCTTTTCCTGATGATTTTCCCTCCCTGGAGAGTCTCCATCATTCGCTCATTGTTTGGGGATCGGAAGTCCAACAGTTACTGCTTTTGAGGGTTTCCATGTCTGACACTCTATCCACTGACTGGAAGCCTCAGGGGTTAGGATAGATTGTGTTTTACTCACTGTAGACAGAAGAAGGGGTTTTCTGGAAAGTCACCTCCCAGGGTGATTGGATCATAAATCACTAATGGGGAGGTCAGGGTGGTAGTCCCCCCCCAGGTCTGTCACATCTTCAGTGAAAGTTTTTAAGTCATCGCTATCCATTGTTCTCGTGCATCTAGGTCCACACACTTTGGAAATACCGTAAGTAATGGGCCTTGAAGGAAGCACATATGTTGTTAACAATGCTGAGATCCAATCCCCGCCTTGCTCTCTTTGATCTTCCTAAGTCCCCTCTTTAATTCCAGTGCACAGAAGAAGCTGCAATGCTGCTGTTCTCTAGAGTATTTGAGATCTCGCTCCCTGGCGCACAGTCAATTTGGCTCAAACAAACTCATAAAAACTAGTGGCCCAGTGCACAAAATTCATGCACATTAAAAGGGAATTGATTAGAGGAAATATTTTAATATTGCTATTTGCTCTTTGTGATAGCAAGACCTGGCCAGCCCCTCCTCCATCAAGCCCCGCTGGGGAGCGTGGACTCAGGTCCCCCATCAAGCCCCACTGGGGAGGGGTCGTGGCCTCAGGTCCCCAGTGAAGCCCCCTTGGGCAGGGGGGTACAGCTCCCCCACCCTGGCCTGGCATCAGACAGCCTCAGGTCCCTGCTGACCTGCATTACGGCGTGATGGCGTGATGACCATTTACATATTAGCCTTTTATGATGATGATGATGACTCTTTACAGGTTTGGATTTTTTTTTTAAAATTTCAATATCACCTCTGCATGCCCTACAGGAGCCTTCGCGGGCACAAGGCCAGGCCTGCCACTGACACAGTGCGTGGTCTCTAAGGCCGGGCACAGTGCCTGGCCCATGGCAGGCTCTGGGCACATGCTTATTGAATGAAAGATATCATAGGGAGCTTCCTAGCAAAAGGCACCCCTCGCCGAGGACAGGTTGCTGTTCTTCAATGACAGTTTTCCTTCCATGTCATTCTGTGTTAGTTTCAAGTGTACAGCATCGAAGTTAGACAATCATATACGCTACACAGTGGGCCCCCGGCATTTCCAGTATCACCTGGCCTGCACACCTCCTTATTACAATATTACTGACTATATTCCCTGTGCCCGCAGGCTGATTTTTAAAATTTATCTTCAGTGTTAAAAGTACAGTGGTACCTCAAGATACGAGTGCCCTAACATACGAGATTTTTGAGATATAAGCCATCGAGCGAGCGATTTTTGCTGTGAAATACGAGCAACATTTGAGATAGGAGTAATTGCTCCAATCGGCCGGCTGCACATGACCCACCAGTTTACCGCGACTCGAGCATCTCATAGTTTTCCACGCCTCAAGGTTACGGAACGAATTGAACTCGTATCTCGAGGTACCACTTTAACCCCCAGTTTTACTCAAAAGAGAGAGAGAAGCTTTGAACATCCCCCTTTGTGTCGGTCCCGCCCACAGGTGGGGTCTTGTTCCCACGTCCTGGATGACAAGCGAGGCCCCGCAATGGAGACAGCCCTGCTAAGTAGAATGGGACTCGTGGACCGAAACACAAATGCAAGAGAATGAAAACCAAACCCCACGTCACAATGCTTTAAGACAGCGCCCCCTGCAGGCCCCCTTCTTCACAAGGTCATCACCCAGCCCAGAGGACAATCCACCAGAATGTAAGAGAACCAGGGAGGCAGGGGAAGGTGGTGACCGGAATCGGGCCAGGGAGAAGCTCAGAGGGTCAGGGTTTTCACCTGGAAGGGGCTACCTGTTATTGGGCCACGAAACCAGCGAAATAGGTTGAGATGAACATTTTTACCAAAATGGACCCGCATAGAAAAATGTCCACGTGATCTACGTAGATCACAGATGAAGTATTACTGTGTGAATCCTCCCTCTCTTTTTTCTTTTTTTTAAAAAATTTTTAAAATATATTTTATTGATTTTTACAGAGAGGAAGAGAGATAGAAAGTCAGAAACATTGATGAGAGAGAGACATCAATCAGCCGCCTCCTGCACGCCCCACAGTGGAGATGTGCCCGCAAGCAAGGCACATGCCCTCAACTGGAATCGAACCTGGGACCTTCCAGTCCACAAGCCAACGCTCTATCCATTGAGCCAAACCGGTCTCGGCCCTCCCTTTCTTTTTCTATGTGTGTGTATGAAGTTGGTCATAATATGAAATGCATCTCTAACTGTGAGTTAAACATGTTAGAAAACCCTGCGTTATCCCATGAAAACTTTAGGGTACGGTGGTCCTCTGAGGTGCAGATTAGCATCCCATTTCACAGATGGGAGCAAAATCGAGGTGGTGTAGCGACTTGCTCACACTCACATTGTGAGTGGCAGAGGGGGGATCTGGCACCTAAATCTCTCTGACTCCGTGGCCTGGGGCTGAACCGGCCCTCCCACCAACCTACAGCTGCCCTAGAGCCAGACCTCATGATTTCTCTGATGCCAGGACAGGTTTCCTTTGGGAAATAGTGAGGGAGCCCAGCAGAGAACTTCCCTTCTCGCTGCTACCCTTTCCTGATGCAGAATGCCAAGGGGCTAAAGACAGCGTGAGCACCCCAAGAATGGGCACGCAGAAATGCTCCTTGCCCTCCAAGGAGCTTGGTACAGCTCTATCTCTCTCTTTTTCTCTCTCTCTACTGGCAAATTTCCTAAGGCAGACAAGAGATGCCTGTGCTTTTGTGTTTGTGTTTGTGTTGGTGAGGGGATGCGGGCAGAGGACAGGCAGTGGGGTGCACAGGGGACAGGCCCCTCAGCTGTGGCCGTCCTATGACCCCCGAAAGCCCGGGTTCACATTCTGGCACTGCCTTTGAACGGAGGTGGAGCCTCCGGGAGGTTGTGTTCCTAAAGCGTCCCTCGGTTTCCTCATCTGTAGAACACGAGGATGCTCAAAACTGCTTTCCAGAGCTGTCCATCTGGAGACTCTGAGAATGCGTGTCCTTAATGCATGTCTTGCTATTATCAGGGTCAGCAGTCTATCTCCCAGCTTCTGGATTTTTCCTTGTTTTTTGCTTGTTTGTTTCAGATTGGTGCTTGCCTGCATCGGAGGCTTATGCAGGGGTTTCGGAAGAGAACGCCTGGTGAGTTCTATGCTTGATGTCTTTGTGGGCACCTGGGTGGGGGTCCCCACAGAACAGGTCTGCCACCAGCCTGCAGCCTACAGCATGCAAGAGCCTCCTCTCTGTGCCCCTCTGTCCAAACGGGGTCAGACCATCCCTGCCTTCCGGAACCCCTGCCTGCTGCCTGTGGGCCATCGCGGGACTGTCCCCCTCAAAGCATCTCTGGGGGCGGGGGGGAGGGATGCGAGAAGAGGGAGTGGATGCTGGGAACTGGCCAGGGGACTTCACAGGCCCAACAAAGACTCTTTTAAGAGGGGTGATTTGGTAAGAGGCCGAGGGGAATTCCGTGGATAAACAGTAATTTGGGCGAGGGATGCCATCTGCTTTCCTGTGGACGGATTAGCGCGTAATTGCAGGCTCCGGTCTCTTCCCACTCCCCTGCCCTTTACCTGTCAACTCCTGAGGCCAGATTGACGCCCTTCCCCGTGGCCCTGCCCCTGAGCTGACTGGGTGGGAGGGGAGACCGGGATGCCCAGCGTGGATGCTGGCGGTGGCGAGTTTGTCGGAAAAGACAAGTAATTAATTTTAATGCATTAGAGGATTACACGCTCGAGAAGAACAGATTGAAATCCTGGCCAGGGTATCTGAATGTGGGGCTGAGAATGAATAAAAACTGGCTTCGCTGGAGACATCCCGTGGTGAGTGAGGTGGGGTCTTCGCGCAGTCTCTGGCATGGGTTTCTCTCATTAGATCAGCAATGAAACCGGTAGGCTCCATCCTTCTCCAGCTGCCCTGACTGCACTGGGGCATCTAAGATGATGCTCAGGGTTCTCTGTTCATGTAATGGGTTCTTCTGTCTCTCTTTGTAACCTGGGTAAATTCTGGCACAGAGGGTGAGGGGCGAACCTGGGGATAGGGAGGAGGGTGAGGGAGAGGTTTGGGGACCATTTTATTTTTATTTTTTAAATACATATTGTTGATTTTTTACAGAGAGGAAGGGAGAAGGATAGAGAGTTAGAAACATCGATGAGAGAGAGAGAGACATCAATCGATCAGCCACCTCCTGCATGCCCCCTACTGGGGATGTGCCCGCAACCAAGGTACATGCCCCTGACCGTAATCGAACCTGGGACCTTTCAGTCCGCAGACCAATGCTCCACCCACTGAGCCAAACAGGTTTCGGAGGGGACTATTTTAGAATCATGCTAAAGTACTCAGAAAACAGACAACAAACTGGCCTGAGGACTAACCCCCGTTTGCCGATACCCTGGCTCAGATGCAGGCTTTGGCCTTCTCAGTGCTGATCACACTTTTGTCAACACTTATAAAGTCAATAGATCGTACAGAGAACTCCGGCCTTCCGCCTTCCCCGGGAAAACCAGCTCTGGTCATCGTCGGCTTGCATTCCTGGGCACAGAGCCTGGGACACAGTCCACTGTACTGAAATGGCCTCAGGCGTGTCAGTTTGCCCCAGTCCCCGCCCCTCCCTTATGCTGAGCCCGTTCAACTGATGGATGGATGGCCTGGTCCTTGTAGGCCTTTGAGTTTTGGATCCCCAATGAATACAACTTCCTGGTCTACTCACAGCTCTGGTTATGAGACAAATCTCATCCTCAGAAAGGAGATATTTATTGAGCCAGGATGATACCAGCTAACACAAAGCACATACCCTGTACCCATGTGCATACCCTATCTATCTATCTATCTATCTATCTATCTATCTATATATTTAAATATATTTTATTGATTTTTCACAGAGAGGAAGGGAGAGGGATAGAGAGCTAGAAACATCGATGAGAGACATCGATCAGCCGCCTCCTGCACGCCCCTACTGGGGATGTGCCCACAACCAATGTACATGCCCTTGACCGGGATCGAACCTGGGACCCTTCAGTCTGCAGGCCGATGCTCTATCCACTAAGCCAAACCGGTTTTGGCTATTTTTATATTTTTTATTGACTCAGAGAGGAAGGGAGAAGGAGAGAGAGAGAAACATCCATGATGAGAGAGAATCATCGATCGGCTGCCTCCTGCACGCCCCACACTGGGGATGGAGCCCCTCAACCCGGGCACGTGCCCTGACCATGAATTGAACCGTGACCTCCTGGTTCAGAGGTCCATGCTCAACTCACGAGCCATGCTTTCTGGGGCCTATTTATTTCTGGAACAACAGCCTTATGTAGATAAAATGCACAGGCCATGCTTTTTAAAGTACACGGTTCGGCGGAGCTTAGTATACGCACAGGGTTAGGCAACCCTCAACTGGATCCCTTTCAGAACATCTCCACCGCCCCCCGGATTTTCATCACCCTGAGCCTGTTGGCAGCTCCTCCCGGGTGCCCCCCCACGCCCCAGCCCCAGGCAACTGCCACTCTCCTGTCTGCTTATTTTGGCCATTTCACGTCGATGCAGTCACAGGGCATGTGGTCCTTCGTGACAACCTCTTCCTAAGACTCATTCATGTCGTGGCCTGCATCCTACCTTCATTGCCGCAAGTTGCTGAATCCTCTTTCCTGGTTTGGGCACGTGGCTTGTGGGTGCTTCTTTGCTCTTAGGAATCATGCTCCTTTGAACATTCCTGTACAGATCTTGGGATGGACACACTTTTTCTTTATTTTTTAAAAATCTATTTTATTGATTTTTTTTTTTTTTACAGAGAGGGAGGGAGAGGGATAGAAACATCGATGAGAGAGAAACATCCATCAGCTGCCTCCTGCACACCCTCTCTTGGGCATGTGCCCGTAACCAAGGTACATGCCCTTGGCCGGAATCGAACCTGGGACCTTTCAGCCCGCAGGTCGACGCTCCATCCACCGAGCCACACCAGCTAAGGCTGGACACACTTTTTTATTTCTTTTGGGCAGAGGTGTAAATATATGAATAGAGATAATGGACCGTCTGGTAACTCTGCATTTAACCATGTTAGGAACTTCCAAACGGTTGTCCCTAGTGGCCGCACTGTTTTATATCCCTCTCAGCACGGGGCGAGGTCCCACTTTCTCCGTATCCTCACCAGCACTTGCCTGTCGTTTTGTTGTAGTCCTGTTAGCGGGTGGGAAGTGGTGTCTCACTGTGTTGTTGTTGTTTTTTTAATATATTTTATTGATTTTTTTACAGAGAGGCAGGGAGAGAGATAGAGAGTTAGAAACATTGATGAGAGAGAGACATCTATCAGCTGCCTTCTGCATGCCCCCTACTGGGGATGTGCCCACAACAAAGGTACGCGCTCCTGACCGGAATCGAACCTGGGACCCTTCAGTCTGCAGGCTGATGCTCCATCCACTGAGCCAAACCGGTTTCGGCTCACAGTGGTTTTGATGTTCCCTTCCCCAATGGCTACCGATAGGGAGCATCCTTTTTTGCACCCATTGGCCCCGTGCCAGCCCTGTTTCAAGGGCCTCCGTGTCTTAACTCTGCCCCATAGCAACCTTGAGAGATAGAGACTGGCATTACCAGCCTTCCCTGCTCCATGCCAGGCTCAGCCTTTCGGTTGCAAGCTGCTTTGCAGAGGATGAAATTCATCCTTCTTCTCCACAAGGATGTTTTAGCTCCTGCTCGTGGACAGGCAGGTACATCTCAAAAGAAAGATGATATATAGTGAGCACTCAGGTGTTCCCGTTTACCACGTGTTTTAATTCCGGGGCCCTGCACGTGCTGGGTCCTCTGCCTTAAGTAGCAACTTCTTGGCTGCCTCTCACTCCTCTGCTACATCCTCTAAGAGGCTTCCTAGATCCTCCAGCTGAACTCTGAGCACCGTGCTCTCCCAGTACTGCGGACTCACCATCACACCATTCATGCCTTCATTCACTAGTGCCCCTAGATTTTTCCACCTTCCTCTTTGCTTCTTTTTTTTTGTTAATCCTCACCCGAGGCTATTTTCCCATTTATTTTGAGAAAGAGTGGAAGGGAGGGAGGAGAGAGAAAGAGAGACAGTGATGCCAGTGTAATCAAACTTGCAATTAGGCTACCGATGTCCATTTGAATACTGCCTTGTTCACGTAGCATAGAATTACAAAGATTAGCATCAATCAGAGCATAACTGTAGATGGCTACCAACTATTCTATTATGTGATCATAAAATAGCTCCTTGGACTATTTCCTTTAAAAAAGTGCATTGTGCCGAGACCGGTTTGGCTCAGTGGATAGAGCGTCGGCCTGCGGACTGAAAGGTCCCAGGTTCGATTCCGGTCGGGGGCATGTATCTTGCTTGCGGGCACATCTCCAGTGTGGGCATGCAGGAGGCGGCTGATCGATGTCTCTCTCTCATCGATGTTTCTGACTTTCTATCCCTCTCCCTTCCTCTCTGTAAAAAATCAATAAAATATATTTCAAAAAAAAAGTGCATTGTCTCGTTGCTGTGTTTTGGTAAAGAACACTGATCTGAACATCTGGGGCCATAAAGCTTTTCTCTACGTTTAGGAATGTTTCCTGCGGGGGGAGTCCCAGAGGGAGGGATGGTTGAGTCAGGGGCACGTGGAAGGCCCTTAGGAGAGATTGCAAGAGACCTAGCAGCAGGGGGATGTTGCTGTGAGTTGCCCTGGCCCCCGTATACGGGACAGCGAAGCACTGCGCTTCTTATCACTCTAAATGAATCTCTGCTCCCATCTGCATTTCTCTGCTGAACGGTGGGGGCAAATTTCCTAATGACACCGCCAGCGGAAGCGCATCTTAATTTGATCTGCCGAGTTAAAAAATAAAAATAAACCAGATATTGCATGATTGGTGCATGGTCTCCAAAGAGCCGGAGAAGGACCGAGGGAGAACATTTGTTGATGAGGATAAGAGAGTGAAGTGGCCCGAACAGCTGCAATAAAACTCCGATAATGGGATCTGCAGATAAGGCGGAAGGACAGATGGCTGGACTCTAACTCCGCAGCTCATTTTTTTGTGCCTTATCACCACACAGGCCCGCCTCCCCCTGAGTGCCGGCTACACCTGGCAGTGCCATAAAAAGCCTGTATCTTGCAGGTGGACAGTAGGAGCGGCTGGAGACAGCTCCCGGGGTGAGTGATACGCTGTAAGGTCTAGACCAGCGGTTCTCAACCTTTCTTAATGCCGTGACCTTTTAACACAGTTCCTCATGTTGTGGTGACCCTCCATCTTAAAATTATTTCCGTTGCTACTTCATCACGGTCATTTTGCTGCTGTTAATGAATCATAATGTAAATATCTGTGTTTTCTGATGGTCTTAGGCTCTACAGCAGTGGTTCTCAACTTGTGGGTCGCAACCCACAGGTTGAAAACTGCTAGCAAGGTCGCCTAAGACCATCGGAAAACAGATTATTTACATTACGATTCATTAACAGTAGCACAATGACAGTGATGAAGTAGCAACGAAAATAATTTTGATTGAGGGTCACCACAACATGAGGAACTGTGTTAAAGGGTCGCGGCATTAGAAAGGTTGAGAACCACTGGTCTAGGCTGTTGTGCTTGGAGGAGCCTTAGTGAACACTGGGAAGCAAAGGGTAGGCGAAGCTTTTATTTTAGTTTTACGCATCGGTGGAATATTTTATTGTGGCATGAAATCACAACATGGAACAGGGGTCGTCTGGAGGACCCTGGGGTTCACTCTCTCACTCACAGGGGCCTTAAGATGCTGGCCATGGCTGAAACTGGTGTGGCTCAGTAGATAGAGCGTCGGCCTGCAGACTGAAAGGTCCCAGGTTCGATTCCGGTCAAAGGCATGTACCTTGGTGGCGGGCACATCCCCAGTAAAGGGCGTGCAGGAGGCAGCTGATGGATGTCTCTCTCTCATCGATTTTTTAACTCTCTATCCCTTTCCCTTCCTCTCTGTGAAAATCAATACAATATATTTTTGGGGAAAAAAAAAAAGATGCTGGCCATGGTCTTCTGATGAGGTCACTGAAGCAACCCCAGAGACATGCTGAGATGATGGAGGGAAGATTTCATCCTCTGTCCACCAAGCACTTCCATGTGTTAATCATTTAGTCCTCAAAGCACCCCAATCAGGTGGATTCCATTCTTATTTCCATCTTTTTAAAAAAAGTTACATTCAGAATTTATGACATGGCCCATGTGGTGGTTAGCGAACAGAGGGCCTCGGGTTCTAATTCTGCCGTCCATGCTCTATAAATCGGGCTTCCCACACTCTTCGAGCCTCAGTCTTCCAATCTTTAAAGTGGGGAGAAGGTTAGCACCTATCTCACCGAGTTCTTGGGAAGAGAAAATGAAAGCAGGCACATAATGTACTTCTATTGTCTGGCATATCGTAAGTGCTCAATAATTGTTAACGGTTAATATTTAGCCATTCTTTCAACCAGTGTTTACTTAGCCTCACCTGCACTCCACTCCCGTTAGTGGAAATGTTATGGATGGCCCAGGAAAGAGATAAGATACAATTTGGGAGCCAAAGGTTTTAGCCGTAAAAACTCCTGTGCCATGAAATGTGCTGTTGGGTAAGAATGTCTGAGAGGAGGGATTACATAACTATGAGAGATGAGGAAAAAGGAGTGGATGCACAGACCACTGGATGAACAGACTCAGGAGCACCCAGATGGGAGTGCTTGGTGCCAGGGACCGTGAATTGTGTTCCCTTCAGCTGCCTACGATGAACACAGCAAAACAGAATGAAAACACTAGCGCCTCACCGATACGTGGGATCGAAACGGGCATCTTTGTCATAGAAAGCAACGTTTAGACCTTGTCCTTGGGAGATGGGCTAAATCTGAGTTGAACGAGTTGAAAAGAATTTAGGCCATAAAACAAGGAGCCTGAATTAGCAGATCACCTGCTGTGAACTAGTCACCTGAACATTACATCAGAGCTCAAACGCAACACTTCATCTGCAATTAACAAAGAAGGCAAAGAGTTGAATGGAGGCCAGGGACCCAATCATAGTATTTTCAAATGTCAAATAAGGCATTCTATTAAGTAATATATTTTTTTAAAACATCAGGATTTGGAGCTAAAAATCACATATAAACAGTTATTATCCATGCAGCATGTGCTCCGTGCTAAGTTCTGCATCAAGAGCTTGATACACGATTTCTTCATTTTATTAATTTTTAAATTTAAGACTTGCTTTTGTTCAAAGCAGGTTTAGGTTTATAGCACGATTCAGAGGAAGGTCTCGAGATTTCCCATATCCCTGCTGCCCCTACATTTCCCGTACACACAGCCTCCCTCATTATCAACAACATGCACCACAATAGTATGTTTTCTACCAAGGACGAATCTACATTGACACTCAAAGTTCATAGTTCACCTTGGAATTATACTTTTTATGAGTTTGGACAAAAGCATAATGATATGCGTCTATCATTATGGTATCATGCAGAGTATTTTCACTGTCCTAAAAACCTTCTGTTCACCCTCCCCCAAACCCCCTCCACAACCACTGATATTTTTACACTTAATCTTAGCCAAAAGGCCGAGAAGTGATACCATGATATTATGGAGAGAGGATATTTTTACTCTCTCCATAATATCATGTAGTTGGAATCACACACTAGGTAGCTTTTTCAGATTGCTTTTCTTTAAAAAAAAAAAAAAGCCGAGACCGGTTTGGCTCAGTGGATAGAGCATCGGCCTGCGGACTGAAGGGTCCCAGGTTCGATTCCGGTCGGGGGCATGTACCTTGGTTGCGGGCACATCTCCAGTGTGGGGTGTGCAGGAGGCGGCTGATCGATGTCTCTCTCTCATCGATATTTCTGACTTTCTATCCCTTTCCCTTCCTCTCTGTAAAAAAAAAAATCAATAAAATATATTAAAAAAAAAAAAAGGTCCTCCATGTCTATTCATTGCTTCCATGTCTATTCATTGCTTCCTAGCACATTCCTTTTGAGCGCTGAATGTTACTCCATTTCCCGGACATACCACCGTTTATTTATCCATTCACCTGCTAAAGGACATCTTGGTTGCTTCCCAGTTTGGGCGATTATGAATAAAGCCGCTGAAAAGATCTGAGTGCAGGTTTTCATGTGGAGGTAAAATTGCAGCTCCTTTGGGTAAACACCAAGGAGCTCCATCACTATTGTGTCCTTCTCAGTCTTTCCACAGCTCGGTGGATGACCGTCCTTCTCCCCGTTCTACAGAGGAGAAAACTGGGCTTGAGAGAACTCATGATTTACCCAAAGACACACAACGAGGAGCTGGAGTCAGACTAGATAAGACAGGGTCCTTGTTGCCTTCAGAATGAGAAGCGGATCCTACTCCCAGCTTTGCCCAGACACTTGGGATGCCCTTGACCTTCTACCTCAGCCTCTCTTCTGGGAAATAATATACAGTGGTACCTCGAGATACGAGTTTAATTAGTTCCGTCACCTTGAGGCGTGGGAAACTATGAGATGCTCGAGTCGCGGTAAACTGGTGGGTCGTGTGCAGCCGACCGATCCGCGCGATGACTCCTATCTCAACTGTTGCTCGTAGTTCAAAGCAAAAATCGCTCGCTCGACGGCTCGTATCTCAAAAATCTCATATGTTAGGGCACTCGTATCTCGAGGTACCACTGTATGTCCTACAGCCTCCCAATGTCTTTGTCCAATGCGATGCTGGGCAGAAAACACTTTGGATTTCTCAGGTTTCCAGTCAGCACTGGGACAAGCCACTCTGACTCTCGGGCTTCACGGTGTGTAGTGAGAGCATGGACTGGCTGTATGGAACTCCCTTCCGCTCTGAAAGTCTAGAATGCTCATCTTCACATCTTCCCTGGTCCTCGGTGGTGAATTGGAGACACCGGCTATGGGCGGGGGAGGACAGGAACCTGGAAACGCTTCCACGGGAGCTCTGGGGTTGAATAATGTTGGTAATTTCGAAGCCTTGTCATCTTCCTCCCTAATGCTTTGCTTCTCCGCAGTATAGTTTTTGAGGGAAGTGAGAGTGGGTAGGTGGGAATCACAATGTGGGAAATAGTGTCACTGGGGAAGGCGAAGTGTATTTGGAGTTTTTTGTTTTTTAATATATTTTATTGATTTTTTACAGAGAGGAAGGGAGAGAGAAAGTCAGAAACATCAATGAGAGAGAGACATCGATCAGCCGCCTCCTGCACGCCCCACAGTGGAGATGTGCCCGCAAGCAAGGTACATGCCCCCGACCGGAATCGAACCTGGGACCTTTCAGTCCGCAGGCCGACGCTCTATCCACTGAGCCAAACTGGTCTTGGCCGGAGTTGTTAATTTAGGACCTCGGTAACCAAACGCTGCTCAGAGTGGGTTCCCCGGGGCACCCCAGTCTCCATGAAGCACTATGCCGCGTTGGGAAATCAGCCTGTTATGAAGTGGCAACCGGGTGGTGAGGAACACCATAGCAAGGGGTGGGGGCAGTAGACTATAGTTGCCAGCTTGGGCTTCGGATCGAACCACCTGGTTCTCATGCTCTTTCACTCCGTAGCTGTGACTGCAAGTTCTCCGTGTACAGCAAGAATGTTTGGCTCAGTGGATAGAGCGTCGGCCTGCGAACTGAAGGGTCCCAGGTTCGATTCCGGTCGGGGGCATGTGCCCTGGTTGTGGGCACATCTCCAGTGGGGGGCATGCGGGAGGTGGCTGGTCGATGTCTCTCTCTCTCATTGATGTTTCTAGCTCTCTTTCCCTCTCCCTTCCTCTCTGTAAAAAATCAATAAAATATAAAAAAGAAAAAGAAAAGAAAAAGAATGGGAACTACCTCCTAACTGTATGTCTTCAGAAAAGATCTGTTAACCCTCACATATGGCTCCTTGTGAACTGTTGGTTAATTCATACTCATACAGAGGATGACCTGGCTGAGATGAGGACATAGTATGTAATAGCTATCCACGGCTGCGTAACAAGCCGCCCCCATGTAGTGCTTTACAGAAAGAGCAACTTGACAAAGGAGAAACGGCAACCACTGGCTTCGCTGAGTGTCGCAATAGCATCACTTGGGTCGAAAAAGAAAGCTGCGAAGAATTGCTTGCCCTGCTGGGAACACCGAGTCAGAATCGCATTTTGTTAAACCCCTGAGATTTCGAAGCTTATTTATTCCTGCAGCGTAGCCTAGCCTATACCAACTGATACAAGTCTGCATTTCTCATCTAGCTGGCTCCAGTTGTTGGTAGAGATATACAGTGGCACCTCGAGATACGAATTTAATTCGTTCTGTAACCTTGAGGAGTGGGAAACTATGAGATGCTCGAGTCGCGGTAAACTGGTGGGTCGTGTGCAGCCGGCCGATTACTCCTATCTCAAATGTTGCTCATATTTCAAAGCAAAAATCGCTCGTATCTCAAAATCTCGTATGTCAGGGCACTCATATCTCGAGGTACCACTGTATTTAAATAAGACTGTCATTGTATGTATGTATCACCTTGCCAATTCCCGGGTTTTAGGCTTGGCTTCGAAATGACTTTGAAGCAACAGACCTGGCTCAAATCCCAGGTCTGATTCCCCGGCTCATCGTGGGCAAGTTGCTTTCCATTTCTGAGCTTCAGTTACTTCATTGGGAAAGTTGAAAATAATTGCGCTGATTGGGAGGTTCCACCACTATTGCCCATAGAACTTCCAGCAAGCTGTTCCTCTTCCTACACTTTAATTTCCTCATCTCTAGAAAAAAGATCATAATTCTCCTTCTCTCTCAAAGTTATCCTAAGGCTTAAATTAGAGAATATTAAGAACCTCGCCCCCTGTGAGGAACCCAGGTAGGCACCAGTATTCTTTATTCTCTTCCCATCTTTCTCACCCACTGAGGTGAGAAATTAGGAATTTTCCTGTCATTCCCTACTCTCTTCCTCCCCTGCCCTCTTTTCTCCTGTCCCAACCTATACTCAGATGTAGACTATTGTTTCTTTTTTTAAAGAAAACTTGGACTCTTTTGTGGTTGGTTTGGTGTCACGGGTCAAGAATAAACTTTCCATAAGAACTGGGAGCCAACGTGTGTGTGTGTGTGTGTGTGTGTGTGTGTGTGTGTAACTATGTAGAGCTGCCAAAGTGGAGGGCAAAGTTGAGTCCACACCTGAAGAACATACTTCAATACACTGATAAAGGCCCCAGGACCTAACCATTCATCTCAAGGAAAACTGAAACAGTCCCACTGACAAATTGACCGACGAGAACCATTAAGATCTCAGCCACTTGTTGGAGCCACGAGAGAACAACTTGGGTGATTTAAAAAAATATATATTTTATTGATTTCTTACAGAGAGGAAGGGAGGGGAATAGAGAGTTAGAAACATCGATGAGAGAGAAACATTGATTGGCTGCCTCCTGCACACCTCCTACTGGGGATGTGCCCCCAACCAAGGTACGTGCCCTTGACCGGCATCGAACCTGGGACCTTTCAGTCCTCAGGCCGACGCTCTATCCACTGAGCCAAACTGGTTTTGGCAACTTGGGTGATTTGGAAGGTGAGCAGCAGCCACCTCAGCAGAAACTCGGGCGGCAGGATTCTCTGAGAAAGAGGACTTCTCTCACAGGGTTTCACCCCCACACGCTGGCCCCCTCTGCACAGAAGTGGGACGCCAAAGAGTTTAAAGTGGGAGGCCTCTGTCTGGGTGCCAGGTGGAGCGGGGCGGGGTGGGGACCAGACCGACACGAAACCGCCCCAGATGATGACAAATTGGGTTTAGGCACAGATGCTTTCTTTCCTTGCCTCTTTCCCCCTCACTTCTGCTCGAACCCTGTGGTTTTCCTCGGAGAGATCGGCGCCCCAGAAGGAGGGCAGAAAGAACCGATTGACTGTTCTGGAAACAAAACAACACTCAACAAAGGCCCTTTCTTCCTCCGGGACGATTCCCAGGGAAAGCAGCGAGCGGCCCCGCTTGGAATTACCTGCCGGCCACACAATGTGACTTTTATGAAAGGGAGTGGGCACCCCCCCCCCACCCCCCTTCCAGTCTAAACAGGGCTCCGACGGGCGCTGCAGGCCTCACAGAGGATGTGGTCCTCACACCAGAGACCGACGCAGAGAAACTGAAGGCTGAAAGGAATATTTCTTTCTTTTTTTTTTTAGGGAACCAAAAACAGGGGTTTAGAAGGGAACCACTCTTCGGGAATCATGTTCCTAGTGAGAGACGCTGCTCAGAGGTCCACCGGTGGGCAATGAGGCCTTGTCCGGCAGCCTTTTCTCCAGTGTTCTGGAAGGCAGGCCTTGGTTCTGGGGGTATTTTCAACCAGCCAACATTTTTTTTTTTAAAGGCACCTTTAGCCAAAACCGGTTTGGCTCAGTGGATAGAGCATCGGCCTGCGGACTGAAAGGTCCCAGGTTCAATTCCGGTCAAGGGCATGTACCTTGGTTGCGGGCACATCTCCAGTGGGGGGCGTGCAGGAGGCAGCTGATCGATGTCTCTCTCTCTCATCGATGTTCCTAGCTCTCTGTCCCTCTCCCTTCCTCTCTGTAAAAAATCAATAAAAAAAATATATATAAATATAAAGAAATAAGTAAAAAGGTACTTTTAGATTTGATTTGGGGTTCCAAACAGTGTGTACTGTAACTAGAATTAAGGAAACCCAGCTCACTGCTACAAAGAGTCAAACACACAGTAGGTTCTTTGGGGACAAAGACAGGGTCTTGTTCACCATTTTATCTTCGGAACCAAGAATGGGAGGGATGAGTTAATGACTGTCGACGGAATGGAGATCAGATACCCTCACCTCACACATGCCAGCTATCCTACACGCTGTGATAGACAGACCCACTCCACAGAACGAGGGACGCAGATGGCATTCCTCAGTCCTCCATTGCTTCAAGAGGACCACAAAGGAGAGTTTGATTTTCAAAGTGTTTCTGGGGAAATGGCCAGGAGACACCACAGGCAGGGAGGTGGGCCCAGTTCCGAGACATTTGCTGCTCTGATCTCCGCACTACCGGCTGCGCTGGGCCTCGCTTACCGCCCTTAGCAGATCTTGCATTTTTATAAACCCAAGGCGAGACCCTTCCACCAGCAAAAAAGATGATGACGCGCCGAAGGCTCAGATGATGATTAGCATTTTTTAGCAATAAAGTATTTTTTAATTAAGGCATGTACATTATTTTGGGAGACAATGCCATTGCACACTTAATAGACTACAGGATAGTGGCAGCATAATTCATAGGCGCCGGGAAGCCAGCAAAAGGTGTGGGGCTCGCTTTTCTGCGATGTTTGCTTTCTTGCAATATCTCCCGAGTGTGCCTGTGTGTGTCCTGATTCCTTCATCAGGAATGCGGTGGTATCTCGAGATCCGAGTGCCCTAACCTACGAGATTTTTGAGATACGAGCTGTTGAGCGAGCGAGTTTTGCTTTGAAATACGAGCAACAGTTGAGATAGGAGTCATCGCGCGGATCGGCCGGCTGCACACGACCCACCAGTTTACCGCGACTCGAGCGTCTCATAGTTTCCCACGCCTCAAGGTGACGGAACGAATGAAACTCGTATCTCGAGGTACCACTGTATTTCATCCGACCTCGCTTCTTCCGCCCCGAGGCCAGCTCACCTGAGTGCGATGTGGTTTGCGTTTCTCTACAGCCCCAGACGAAGTGGCACCACTGTCCCGCGTTTTGTTCGGTGCAGATACCAGGAGCACCGGCTCTGCATACATGGGAGGACTCCAGATCAGTATGCTTGGCCATGGTGACACAGGGCTGAGCGAGATACGGTGTTTAGCCCTGAGGATGCGCACAGGGTAAAGGGAGACACTCTTATAACACAACGTGGTAAGTGCTGGGAGTCGGGGTATAACGACATCCCTACTGCAGCCAGGGTGGGTAGCCGTGGCCTTGAAAAACGAAGTCCCAAACAATAGGAATATTCAGTCTGAAATAGAAATCTGGAAGCCTGCCCAGGTTCCAGCAGGAGAACTCCAATCTTTTAAAATTGCATGAGTAAACTTCCAAAAAGTCTTTTCTCCCAGAAAGAGAGGAGAGAGAAAGAGAAAGAGAGAGAGAGAAAGAGAGAGAGAGAAAGAGAGAGAGAGAATGAGAATATTTGAATGAAGACCTTTTGCATTTCTGACCTAATTCTGCTAATAAAGAATTGATTACTAAGGACAATTATTTACTTAGCATCTAATTACAGACATATTTCCACCCAACAAGGTCCTGGGATTTGTTAAGTATTTGAGGAACCAGAGTTCCAGTGCTCATTCTTTTTCTAACCATCTGTGTGACACAGTGTCACCTGCCTGACCCCTGACCGCTCTGAAGCTCAAGTTCTTCCGCTGGGTGAGTCTGAGAATACCTGTTGACCAGAGAGAAAATATCCCAGGTCTCTGAAGTGTTGTAAACATTTGACTTATTTGAAGTTTCATTATTATCTTGTCTTTTATATTTAGAATCACTTTCTGGAAGCGGGGAGAAAAATGGTTGAGATGACATTACAAAAACATTAAAAGTCAAATAAAAAAAACAAGCCAATGCATGATGGCTGTTGAGCAAGTTTCTGTTAATTGAATCATATTTCCCCATTGATTTGCATAGAGAGTGATGGTTTCCATTCCAGACAAAAATCACACTCAGAAGTATAGAAGCGCTTTAAGCAGTTATTCAAAATACCAAGAAGAGGCCAGAAACTGGGGTGCAGCATGACAGGGAAGAAAAGTCCACGTGTGGAAAGCTGTGCATTTAGGGGAAGGGGGGTGGCCTTAGAAAATCAGGAGATGCTCCCAACTCTGAAGGAAGTGGAGTCCTTCTGTTGATGGTGGGAAAAGATTTTCCTGGATGAGGGAGGTCCATAGTATGCATGAGTCAGGGTTTGGTTGGGAAAACAAAAGCTACCTTGTAACTTCCAGGGACTAAGGGTTTTCCTAAGAGGAACTAGGGGCATATGGGATTATGGGGTAGCTGGAGAAAGAACCAGCAGGGACACGGCAAGGGCTGATCTCAGCCTGAATGTCCAAACCCATCTCCTGAGCTCTAATTTCCAAGAGCCAGGGAAGCAAGCTCCCTCCCAAAGGGAGATGATGGCAGAAAAGTGGGTGTCCTCAGCAACCCTCTGGGAAGCTGCTGTGAGCACCACAGGCCTGGCTGCTCCTGGCTCCAGAGCCAACAGTCCCGCCTCCCTAGGCATCCCAGCCCTAGCCCAGTCCTTTAATTGGCCAGTTCTCATTGGAAGTCACTCATTGGCCAGCTCTCACTGGGAAATCCTTTCATTGGCCAGCTCCCATGGGGAAGTCCTCTCATTGGCCAGCTCCCACTGGAAAGTCCTCTCATTGGCCAGCTCTCACTGGGAAGTCTCTCTCTTTTTTTTTTTTTAGATATATTTTATTGATTTTTTTACAGAGAGGAAGAGAGAGGGATAGAGAGTTAGAAACATCGATGAAAGAGAGACATCAATCAGCCGCCTCCTGCACGCCCCCTACTGGGGATATGCCCACAACCAAGGTACATGCCCTTGACCGGAATCGAACCTGGGATCTTTCAGTCTGCAGGCTGATGCTCTATCCACTGAGCCAAATCGGTTTCTGTTCTTTTTTCTTTTTTAAAATATATTTTACTGACTTTTTACAGAGAGGAAGGGAGACGAACAGAGAGTTAGAAACATGGATGAGAGAGAAACATCAACCAGCTGTGTCCTGCACACCTCTCACTGAGATGTGCCCACAACCAAAGTACATCCCCTTGACCAAAATCGAACCTGGGACCCTTCAGTCCGCAGGCCTACACTCTATCCACTGAGCCAAACTGGTTTCCGCACTGGGAAGTCTCTTATTGGCCACTCAGCTTCTTACTGGTAACCATGGCAGGAATGGCATTCTGGGAAATGAGCCCTGCTTTGTCAGCACAATACAGAGGAGAACTTAGAAGGGGGTGTATGATGCTCGATCCACAACAGACAAATCAGTACAAGGGAGGAGGTCATTAGGGCACTTTCTAGTGGTACTGGTCCCTGTGCTAGCACTACCCCTGTTACTCAGAGAACCCACCAGTAATTTCATTTTATACCCGTTTCATTGTTTTAAAATCAATGATAAAAGTGTGGCCCAGAAAAGTTAAATAACTGGCCTAGGGTCATACTAGTGGTTCAAAGTTGGCTTTGTAGAAGGGGAAACCCCAAGTTCTTTGGGTATTTTATACATTTAAAACAGTGGTGCAAACTTCAGCTGCATCAGAATCACAGGGAGGAATCATCCTACCCCCAGAGTTTTTGAGTCAAAAGGACTGGAGTATAAATATTTCTCTCTTCTCCACATCCAGCAAAGTTAGAGTATGGTTTGGTTCCTGAGTAGGGATGACGGGGCGATTGAGAAAATGAAAGAGACAGACACAAATACAGTAGAGAAAGCTGGGGCCAGGTGGGACTGCTGTCCTCTGATGGAGAGACAGGGACCCAGAGCCAATACAGGGTGTTTATTTTATACAGCAAACACCAGGAAGTTTTACTAAAGGTCAAGATAAAGGAGATTATGGGCATTCTTGGGTGGGCCGGAGTCACATTCATTCCCTATGTGTGACTGGATTTAGATAACGAAACCCACCCTCTGGTGCCCCAGGCTGAAGGTCAGGCTGACAATACT
The DNA here is from genome assembly GCA_011751065.1 of Lasiurus cinereus. Lineage (NCBI taxonomy): Eukaryota > Metazoa > Chordata > Mammalia > Chiroptera > Vespertilionidae > Lasiurus > Lasiurus cinereus. The sequence goes on along the minus strand of JAAGEH010000297.1, from coordinate 22,000,177 downwards.
CTTGCCTCTGGCAAGGTGTGTTTCCAGGATGCAGCTCTGCCAACACCACTGGGTTGAGCTGACATTAATTAAAGAAATGCCCACGTGCCTTCCCAGGTGCTCTCTACACTGGGGTGGAGCTTGAGATTTTCATTTTGAAGAAGTTCCCAGGTGATGCTGCTGCTGGCCCAGGGACCACACTTTGAGAAGAGGGAGGTGATCCTATTAAAATGTTTCAACCCACTGGTGTTCAGGATCAGGCAGATCCTACAAAATATCAAACATGCTTTAGGTGTTTTCACTGCCTTGCATATGGTTCCTATCAATGAGCATAAGTGTTATGCTTGGCTGTGTGTGTGTCTGTGTGTCTGTGAGTGAGTTTGTGGAGTGTGTATTTTAGCCATGAAAATGGGTGGGCTCCTATTTCTGAGTGCCATCTTACTTGGAAATCAAGGAAGTACCTGGCACGATGCATAGCTTCCTGATTGAGCCAGAATCCCAAATTAAACTTTTGAGTTGATGATTTATTTATTATTTCATTGTGAGTTTTTTAAAAATCAGCATTTGATAAGTAAATGGCCCGAATCTTACTTTGGCATTCATGGAGGTAGCATTAGTCTTGATGAATTATTTGCTTATCCATGGAATATGTAATTTAATTCTATAGAAACTGCATGGCAATTTAGCACGCATTAATGAGCGGGTACTGTCTCATAGCTTAATGAACCTGTCACCTTGTTAAGGCGGGGGAAACCTTTAAGGAATTACCCATAGGCTGGCAAGGAGACGGTTCAGAAATGCATTGGGTTTAACCAACTGTTATGAACCCTCTCAGGTACAGAGCCTCAGATTTCAAACAGGATTGCAGTAAAGATTAAATGAGACAATAGTGGATGTAAAGGTTCTGAAGGGAGGTTGATGCCCACACATTATGATGATGAGCGTAGTATTGTGATGCATAGTATTATTCTCACCTTAGCAACATTTCCCCTCTTGTCCTCTTTCCTTCCCCCCTTTCTTCCTCCTGGTCTGTCTCTCTCCTCCCTTCCTTCTATCCCTCCTCCATTCACTGACTATCCCTGCCCCCCTATCTTTCTTCTTTGTCTTTAAAAATTTTATTTTATACTTATTGGTTTATTTAATTAATTTATTTTTTGCTGTAGGTTTGTCATATATGGTATTTATTATCTTGAGATATCTTCCCTCTATTCCCACTTTGCTGATACTTGTTATCAAAAATGGTTGTTGGATTTTGTTCACTTTTTCTGCATCTATTGATATGATAATATTATTTTTGTCTTCCAGTTTGCTTATGTGATATATCACATTTATTGGTTTGCAAATATGGTACTGGCCTTGTATCCCTGGAATAAATCCCATCTGGTCATGGTGTGTGACCTTTTTAATATATTGCTGGATCCTATTTGCTAATGTTTTGATGAGGATGTTAGCATCTATGTTCATCAGGGATATTGGCTTGTAATTCTCTTTATTTATAGTGTGTTTATCTGGTTTTGGAATTTGGAAAATCCTGGCTACATAGAGGAAGTATTTCTTACAATTCTTTGTATTTCTGTCCATATTTATTGGTTCATTGTAAAGGATGCCATTCAGGAAGAGCCCAGGGGAAGGATGCAGTGGGTCAGGTATGGGTGTGTGTGTCATAGAGCTTCATGCCCTCTCTGGGCACACCATCCTCCCAGCACCTTGAGGTGTTTCACCAACTCAGAAGCTCCACAATGAACATTTCTTTCTGAAATCTGAGATGACTCATTTTCTGGCCCAGAAGAATCAGCTGTTCTGAAACACTCTGCCCTTCCCATCCCCGTTGCCCCTCCTCTCACCTCCATGCACATTGTTCTTTGTGTGTGTGTCAAATTCCCTCTCAGCCTCTGAGACATGGCTCAAGCATCACCTCCTCCGTGAAGCCTGCCATGATCATCTCCACCTTCACCAGCATTCAGGGCTGTCGCAGTCACCCCCCTTCCAGCTCGGTGCCTACTTTCTTGGGCTGAAATTGTCTATATTCATTTCTGCATCCTCTACCTGTGGAAGCTCCTTGAGGAAATGACAATGACTTTGATATTGACAACCCTACTACTTGGCACAGGGGAAATTGCTGGTAAGTAAATTAAAAAAAAATATATATATTTTATTGATTTTTTTACGAAGAGGAAGGGAGAGAGATAGAGTTAGAAACATTGATGAGAGAGAAACATTGATCAGCTGCCTCTTGCACACCCTCTACCGGGGATGTGCCCACAACCAAGGTACATGCCCTTGACCGAAATCGAACCTGGGACCTTTGTCTGCAGGCCGACGCTCTATCCACTGAGCCAAACCGGTTCTGACAGTGAACATCCTGGTTACCTCTCATATCATTTTTGGCGCCAGGGCTGGGACCAGGGTGAGAAGAGTGAGGCACATAGAGAAAATATTCAGTGGGGTGCTCACTCCCAGGGCACTTCTGCTGGATACTGGGAGATTTTGACAACATTAGACTCTCCATCTACCCTCATCGCACAAGAGAGTTTTTCTTGGCATCCGGGCCTTTAAATTTCAATATTAATCTTTCATTCACAAATTTCCAAGAGCTGGCATTATACTCTCATGTCGGACGTGATGCTCCAGTGTGTGGAATGCCTATTATGTGCCAAGCACTGTGCTAGCTACTGGGGACCCAGGGGTAGGGTTGAGGGACAACCCCCACCTTCAGCCCTACCTCAGTTCTCAGGGAAGTCTTGTAGGGATAGACATGGGGCTGGGCAGAATACGCATACAGTGGTACCTCGAGATACAAGTTTAATTCTTTTTGTAACCTTGAGGCGTGGGAAACTATGAGACGCTCGAGTCGCGGTAAACTGGTGGGTCGTGTGCAGCCGGTCAATCCGCGCGATGACTCCTATCTCAACTGTTGCTCGTATTTCAAAGCAAAAATCGCTCACTTGACGGCTCATATCTCAAAAATCTCGTATGTTAGGGCACTCGTATCTCGAGGTACCACTATAAACAGTTGTACTTCCATGACGATCACACACAGAAAGAATTAAGTTCTGCAAGAAGGGTGAAGGCGAAACGCTGTGCGGATCAGCAGGTGAGTCGTAGCTGGGAGATGGACAGAGCTGGTGAAGGGAGGGCATTTGACTTTTGGTATAATGAAGTCCGCGCTGTGGGTGCCTCCCCCAGATCCCCTGTCCCAGGCCCAGCTGCTGGGTGTCTGGCCCCTCGGGCCCACGGCTGCACCCTTCTCTGGGAAAGTGCCCTCTGCCAGCCTGCCTCCCTGGGAGGCCAGGAGGTCACACTCCCCTCCATGGGTGGCCATGCTCCTTCTGCCTGGGTGGCTCACCCCTATGAATGGCTGATGGGCACCTTGCCTTAAGGTGGGGCCGCTCTGAGGTGCTATTCACGTTCTAGGGTTTTCCATGGGCTCAGGTTGAGGCTAGATTTCAGCTGACGTCACACTTTGCTTCACTTTCCGCTTCCCTTCCCCCTCCTCTCTCCCTCCCTCCAAAGCATTTTCCAAATAAACAATGTATGCAAGCACCCCCACCTAGGGGAGGTTTCTAGGGATTCAGATTTAAGACAAAAAAAAAACAAACAATAATAACAATGGCAGTACTGCTACTCATAACTTCATATCAGGAATTTTCAGGAGTTTTGCATGCATTTATTTAATTCTTACAACACCCTGTGGCTTGTGATCCCCATTTTGCAGACAAGGAAACGGAAGCTCAGAGATGTGAGAGGGACACTGGCTCTGATCGCCCGGTTGCTAAGCTAGGAATCGAACACAGGAAGCGGGGCTTTTAGTTCCATTACAGAAGGCCTTCTGTCTCTGCACCCCTCCAGGCCCGAGAGCCGTGGTGGGCAGAGCTCGGCTTGTGGGTGAGGGATGAGTGCAGGGTAGGGAGCTGGAAGCCTGACTTTATTTTATTTACTAATGGCCCAGTGCACGGAATTTGTGCAGTTGGGGTGGGGGGCGGTGTCCCTCAGCCTGGCCTGCACCCTTTCCAATCTGGGACCTCTAGAAGGATATTCTACTGCTGGTTTACAGGGATCGGGCCTAAACCAGCAGTCGGACATCCCTCTTGCAATCCGGGACTGCTGTCTCCTAACTGCTCACCTGCCTGCCTGCCTGATTGCCCCTAACCACTCTGCCTGCCGGCCTGCTTGCCCTCAACTGCCCCTTGCTGCCAGCCTGATCACCCCCAACTGCCCCCCTGCTGGCCTGCTTGCCCCCAACTCCCTCCCCCCTGCTGGCCTACAAACCCTAAACTGCCCCCCTCTGCTGTCTTGATCACCTCCAACTGACCCCCACTGATGGTCTGCTTGCTCCCAACTGGTCCCCCCTGCCAGCCTGGTCACCCACAACTGCCATCACATCCTGGCCTGATCACGAACAACTGCCCTCCCCTCTTGGCCTCTAACTGCCTCTACCTCAGCCCTACCACCATGGCTTTGTCCAGAAGAATATCCGGAAGGTCTCCCAATCTAATTAGCATAGTACACTTTTATTAGTATAGATTATTTTTTAAAATATTATTTTATTGATTTTAGAGAGGAAGGCAGAGGAAGAGATAGAAACATCAATGATGAGAGAGAATCATTGATTGGCTGCCTCCTGCACACCCCACACTGGGGATCGAGCCCACAACTCAAGCATGTGCCCTGACTGGAAATGGAACCATGACCTCCTGGTTCATAGGTCAACCCTCAACCATGAGCCATACCAGCTGGGCCGCTCCACAGCATTTCAATCTCCCATCCCGGTGAGGTATAACCATGCCCAGCGGATTCCTTTGCCTTTCTGTCCTGCTCAGCAAGAATAACATGGCAGCCGAAACCGGTTTGGCTCTGTGGATAGAGCGTTGGCCTGTGGACTGAAAGGTTCCCAGGTTCGATTCTGGTTAAGGGCATGTACCTTGGTTGCGGGCACATCCCCAGTAGGGGGTGTGCAGGAGGCAGCTTACTGATGTCTCTCTTTCATCGATGTTTCTAGCTCTCTATCCCTCTCCCTTCCTCTCAGTAAAAAAATCAATAAAATATATTAAAAAAAAAAAAGATCAACATGGCAGATGGAAGAAATAGTGAGAAGAATAGATGAACTCGTGCTACGTGAAAAGATTTGCTCCATCACTTAGGAGACACAGTTGACTCAGTGGGCTTTCTTACTGCCACTGGCCACTTCCCTTAGAGACGGCGGAAGTCCTCTGTTTCTTGGCTCAGAACAGACACCAGACTCCAGCCGGCCCTGGACAGAGATGCGTGTCAGCCCAGCTGATAAGCCTCCCCGAGTCCAGGGCCCAGGGCTCGTGTACAGGGGAGGACCCCAAGGACGGGTGACGGTGAATAAGTGAGCAGCGTTTGGCCTGTGTGGCCCGGAAGTCCCTCTCCCGCCGCCGCCGCTGCTGCAGGGGCTCGGCAGGCGCTGTGTCTGCAAAGTGGGTCAGCGGGTCAATCGGGCTGTTTATATGCAGCCAGGCTGCTGCGCTGGCGCTTAGGGTCAGATCTGGGGCAGAACGAGACTCAGGCAAAAAGGAACCTGTTTGGAACCTTTTAGTGCTGACGCTGGCTGTTCTTATTTATAGTTCACCATGGTGTTTTATACAGCAACCTTATTTGGGCATATAAATAAGCACTGGGTCAGAGAGGGAGAGACCATGGCATCGATTGCCCCCACCCCCAAACCCCCTCGAATGAAAGGTAGATGAAGTGATTTTATATTTGAGGTCTCCTGGCTGGCATCTTACCCAGACAGCAGGAATCAGAATAGATTTAATCCTCTAATCCATACTAATGTGGACATTAAAAGCACTGTTTCTCAGATTTATCTTTTTGACGTGTTTAATATATTCCGTGGCAGCCTGGCCGTGTGAGTCCCGGCATGATAATTGTTAGCGTGGAGGAACTGCTGCTTGTCACTGCACCAGGCAAGAGGCATCTGTCTCAACTCCCATTTTACAGAGGAGAAACTGAGGCACAGGGAGGTACCATGACTCACGGAAGCTCCCTTTGCCGCTGCTCTTGCCCCGGTCAAGCCTTCGGATGAACGCACCCTCAGGGGAGACCCTGAGCCAGCCCAGGCGGGCAGACTGCTTCCAAATTCCTGACCTCTCCCCCGAAACACTGAAGCAGTCAACGTTTACTAGTACAGTGGTACCCCGAGATACGAGTTTAATTCTTTCCGTCACCTTGAGGTGTGAGAAACTATGAGACGCTCGAGTCACGGTAAACTGGTGGGTCGTGTGCAGCCGGCCGATCCGCGCGATGACTCCTATCTCAAATGGTGCTCGTATTTCAAAGCAAAAATCGCTCGCTTGACGGGTTGTATCTCAAAAATCTCGTACGTTAGGGCACTCGTATCTTGGGGTACCACTGTATTGTGGTTGGCAGTCACTCGGGCTTTGAGGCCACTGTTCATGCAGCTGTAGATACTGGAATACTCAGGAACCCAGTCTGGGGAAGATGAAGGTGGGAATCTGGGGAGACTTCCTAGAGGAGGTGATAACTGAGTTTGTCTTACAGGATGAGTAGGAGACCTGAGTAGGAGCCAGTGCAGCAGCAGAGAGAGTGTCGAGGTGGTAAGCTTTTCAGGTGGAAGAAAGAATGTGGGCTAAGCTCTGGAGCATGCTCAGTTAGGGTGAGCTTTATTTTATTTATTGATGGCCTGGTGCACGAAATTCGTGCAGATGGAGGTGGGGGGTAGACACATAATGCGAGTGAGTGGAGATAGTTTAGGTGATGACATTCTGTGGGTGAGCGGAACAGCAATGCAGAGTGGATAGCCCAAGTCCCTCAGCTCCAGCGGATGGTGGACCCGCCGCCAGAATACAGGCCCACGCCTGCCAGATCGCCAATGCGTGTCTACAGAAGCCAGTCATTGTAGTTTAGTATAAATGTTAATGTTTAGAAGGTGGCCACGCCTCTCAGCGGCCTCCCATTTGCAGCCTCTTGTTCTGAGCGCTGCTATCACTCAGCTTCCCTGGTGTGCAGACCACATACCTTGGTCCTCTGCCCACAGGTTGGCCCGAGTCCCATGGACTGGTGCCCTGACTCGCTGCTTCGATTGCTTTCTCGATGGTGGTAACTGACACCAGAATGCCACTGAGCACCCATGAGAAGACAGGAAATCCGTGTTGATCCACATGAAGAACTCCGTAGCCCCTTAGCAAAGCCACCTGGGACCCAGTACTCCTACGGCCAAGGTGTCCAAGCAGACTCTCAGAACTTAAGGGAGTTTAGTACCATGGACAGTGAGCCGTGTGCAATTCTGAAGGACAAGGCCTATACGAAGGGTCCGGGGCTGGTTACTTAGTGTGACTTTTTGAGCTACTGGTATATAGTCAGGGGAGGGTCTGTATCATAGAGACAGAAGCCAGTGAGTTTATCCAGCTCTTACTGTATGTCAGGCAGGAGGATCTACCTCTAGCAGCTCATTGAATCCTCATAGCAGCTCTGGGAGAAGTGTGCTATCAGCATGCCCATTTTACAGATGAGGAAACTGAGTCCCAGGAAGTTTACTGACTTGTCCAAGGCCTTGCAGCCAAGAAGAGGCAGAGCAGTGATCTCCTCTGGGTCTCTTCAAAGCCCATCTTCCTCTATGTACTCTGGCGTTTTCCTCTCTTGTATCAAAACTGAGATAGCACGGGTGTCTCTGAGTTGTTATTTGAGAGGAACTTGCCATGACTATCTGATTGGAAGGAGGGTGGCCCAGGAGACTTGTGAAGTAGTGTTTGCAGAATGAGCTCAGGTCTCCTCCTCCTCCTCCTCCTCCTCCCCCTCCTCCTCTCCTTCTCCTTCTCCTTCTCCTTCTCCTTCTCCTTCTCCTTCTCCTTCTCCTTCTCCTTCTCCTTCTTCTGATGAAGTGCTTTCCTTTCCTCTTGCTCCAACCCTAAGTCAGGGACCTAGTTATGAAAGGAATTTCAAGGACAACCCATATGCCGTTGCCAGTCACCTAGTTTGCACCGAGCTCATGAATTATAATCAGGTGAGTCAGAGGTCCTTTCTCGTTGGATGGCATACCTTGGTTTGTGGCAAGTAGTGACACAAGGTAGAGGGAACTCTGTGGATCCTGGACCCTGGGAAGTGAGGGCTTCTATCTGGATTCGGTCACTAACTTGATGGGTGTGACCTCAAGTGGGGTTGTATGGCCGGTCTGAGCTGTGGCTCCTCTTCTGTCCCATGGGGACAAGAATATTGAGCGCACAGTGTCCCCAGGGCCTGGTACAGCTGGCACTCAGCAAAGCCTTGTTGAATGTATGAATGAATGAATGATTCAAGAGTGACTGGTTAGAAAAGATGGCCGAGCAAAGGGGACCTGCACCAGGAGGAGGGTTCCAATATATGGTGAAGAAGAGGGAGCGAATGCCAGGCAGGGAAAGGACATGGGTGGTGATGTGTGGCAAGCATGTCAGGTTTAGGCCATGGGGAAAGGTCAATGTGGCTTCTTGTGGAGGAAAGTGTGGCCCAGAATGCCCTTATCCTTCCCTCCTGCAACTCCCCGCCCCCTGGAAATTCTTCATCCTGAATCCATGTTCCCTGAGACCAAAACTCCTAGGTGCTGACTCCAATATTCCTCTCCCCAGCCCTTTCATCTCCCATCTCAAAGTGCTCTGCAAGCGTTAATTAACTCTCTCGGCTCCCAGTCGGATTATTTATCCACCTTTTGTAGATGAGGAAAAAGGGACATGATTCGCCCAGGGCAATGCCTTAATGGGAGCTCTTCCCACCTGGCTCCAGAACTGCCAGAATGGGGTGCGGGGAGAAAAGCAGGGAAACAAAGTTAGATGCCTCTGCTTCCTTCCCCCTACACCCTCCCCCGCAGGAGAAACAGGACAAGGACAAGAACAGTCACAGTCATCCTAAAAGCGCATTCCCTAGAAGGTTTAAAAAGCCCTCCCATCATTCTCAAATGTAGACATCCGCTCTGTCATAGTTTGCTGGGACTTGTGGTTGGAAAAATCGTACACAGGCACACCTCTCTCTCTCCAGCTCCTGAAACCCACCGTGTGTACCGGTATCTGCAGTTATCAGCTGAAGAATAACAAGCAGCATTTCTTTACAAAATGCTCTCCACGTACCCTAAACTGGGGGACCGTGTCACAGATGGTGTAAGCTGAGGACACCTCTGAGAGTGACGGGGAGGTGTGATTCATAACTACGTTGGGACAACAGGCATGTACTGGGGCTGTCCCTGGCAAACTGGGTCATCTGGTCACCCGACCTGTGAGTCATCCTTTTCACTAATTGGAATCATATTCTTCCTCCGGTCCTCACTTTTCCCTGAATCACTTGCTCATTCAACGATTGGACAATCCCTGGTAAATGCTCTCAGCTCTGAGCTGCCAGGGGCAAGTGGTCTGGCTCTGTCCCAGGAGAAGCACCAACGGCCCCGGCTATGTGGGCAGGACGCCCAGGGTGGCTTTCGCTTGCCATCTTCACGTGTCGCTGAGTAAATGGAAGGTGATGCTCCCGGAGGGCAAAGGCTGTATCTGCTGTGACTTCCACAACCTGGGGGTCTGATGGGCACATGCAGGAAACTGTCCACCAACACCCCCAGGCGGGACCTTTCAAAGTAGGAGGGAGACCAGTCCCCCTTTTCTCTTCCCCCACCCCCCGGGAATACAGCAGTGCTCAGCCAGTGAGTCCCTGCAGCCCCCACCTTCAAATGTCTTCTCCCTTCACTCTCCCATAGTTTCTTGTGTCTCAGCACATAGTCATTCATTATCTGTAAGCATTGGCTTCATGCTTTTTAGACCAGAAAGTAGTTTTTCCTCTGCAAAATGAGGAGGAGAATAGTAACTACCTCATGGGATTCCGGTGGGGGTAAGCAAAGCCTTTAGAGCAGTGGTTCTCAACCTCCCTAATGCCACGTCCCTTTAATACAGTTCCCCATATTGTGGTGACCCCCAACCATAAAATTATTTTCGTTGCTACTTCATAACTGTAATTTTGCTACTGTTGTGAATCGTAATGTAAATATCTGTGTTTTCTGATGGTCTTAGGCGACCCCTGTTATGGGGTCGATGGACCCTCAAAGGGGTCGAGACCCACAGGTTGAGAATTGCTGCTTTAGAGAATTTGTGGCACAAGGTTTTGCTAAAGGTGCAGCAAAAAACCACCTCAACATCCATGTGCTTGTACATCTTACTCCAGTTCCAACTTGCCTTACATCTCCTTGTAGGAATAGCCCAATCCATTCCTTCCTTCCTTCCTTCCTTCCTTCCTTCCTTCCTTCCTTCCTTCCTTCCTTC
>JAAGEH010000297.1:21969122-21989935 GCA_011751065.1 Lasiurus cinereus | reverse complement strand
TTCCTTCCTTCCTTCCTTCCTTCCTTCCTTCCTTCCTTCCTTCCTTCAGCAAACCTTACCTGGTACCAAACACTTCTTGCCAGAAATAGCTCAGAACATCTTATATCAAGCAGGCAAAGTCTTTACTTGCAGGAAGCAATAGACCATTGGGAGAGATCCAATATGAAGATAAATAATTTAAATCAAGTAGAAAGTAGAATGCCCCAAGACAGAGGATGAAATAAATAGGAGTTAGTATGTTTAGCAGGAGAGAGCTTGGAAGGCTGCCTGGAGGAGGTGTCACCCAAGCTGGGCTGGAAAAGACGGGTCCTGTAATAATATACGTAGCCCCTCTTATCTGCTCAGTTTCACTTTCTACTGTTTCAGTTACCTGCAGTCAAATCCCAGCAATAAAAGATTCATAGGTTTAAAACGGTGCACTGTTCTGAGTAGCATGATGAGTCTCATGTTGTCCTGTGCTGTCCCACCTGGAGCATGAATCATTCCTTTGTCTAGTGCATCCACACTGTACATGCTCCTTGCCCATTAGTCACTTACTAGCCGTCTTGATTATCAGATCAACTGTCAGGGTGTTTACAGTGCTTGTGTGCAGGTCACCCTTATTTTACTTAACAATGGCCTAATCTACACGAATAAAAGAGAAACATGCAAATGAGACATCACTTTGCTATGCCAAACCACGCCCACTGGCCAATCAGGAGTGATTATGCAAATTAACCCAACCAAGACAGCAGCAAGCCATGGAGCTGGAGCCAGCAGGAGGCTTGGATTGCCCCCGGCAATGGAGGAAGCCAAGCTTCCCACCCACCTGGCTGGCCCTGGCCTCCACTCAAAGCCACAAAGTTTCAATTATAGAAGATAAATAAATCCTAGACACTTGCTTCCAGATGGCCCTGACCTCCACTCAGAGAGGCTCGGAAAACAAAAACAAAAACCAGAAAAAAAAAAAAAAAGGAGGGGCTGGGACCCTGGGTCACCAGGGGGGTGGTGATCAGGCCAGGATGTGACGGCAGAGGCCATTGGGGGTAAGCAGGCCAGCAGGGGGGCCAGTTGGGGGTGAGCAGGTCATCAGTGGGGACTCAGTTGGGAGTAAGCAGGCCAGCAGCAGGAGGAGAGGGGGAGTTGGAGGTGATCAGGCTGGCAGGGCGGGGCAGTTGGGGATGAGCAAGCCGGCAGGCAGAGTAGTTAGGGGCAATCAGGCAGGCAGGCAGGTGAGTGGCTGGAGCCAGCAGTCCCGGATTGTGAGAGGGATGTCCGACTGCTGGTTTGGGCCTGATCCCTATAATCCGGCAGTAGGACATCCTTCGAGGGGTCCCAGATTGGAGAGGGTGCAGGCCGGGCTGAGGAACACCCCTGCCCCCACCGTGCACGAATTTCGTGCAACCGGGCCACTAGTAATAATAATAATAGCCGCGTTTGTGAACGTTTGGTCTGTGCCCTGTACCGTGCACTTTTCAGGGATTACCTCTTTGCAGGGAATGAACCCTAGGAGATAGGCCCTATCCCACTGCCCCCCTTTTCAGATGAAGACAATGGGGCTTTGAACAGGGAGCTTCCTATTCAAAGGGTTCATAGCTAGGGAGGGAGGGAGGGAGGAATCAGCATTTGACACTGGGCTGTCTGGGTCTAGAGTTGTGCACCAATAAGCCCCATGGGTCATGCTGGGACCCTCCCCTTGTGAGGTTCTAGACTGCTGTCCCCAGCGATGCGTCTGGCACGATGGTGCGTACGGACCACGTGAGCACCAGCCCTCTTAGCCCTTGCCGGTCCTCAATCAATAAATCGTTAAGGTCAAAACCGGTTTGGCTCAGTGGATAGAGCGTATCTCGAGGTACCACTGTACTTTAAAAAATGTTTCTACCCTGTAGGGTGCTGGAGAGAGGCAAGTAAAGCCCTCTGTTTAGGGGGGACTCACAGGAAGTGCTGGGCGATGCCAGTGGCCTTGGGGCCGCTCATGGCACAAGCGATGCTGCCTGAGAGCGTGGGGTGCACCCCAATTTAACACACGAGAAACGGGTGACAAAGCGGCGTGCAGTTCGTTTTGGGGCTACTGTCCTCGGGAAAGTTAGATTTCCTTACTGTCTTTTTAAAAAAATATATTATACTGATTTTTTATAGAGAGGAAGGGAGAGGGACAGAGAATTAGAAACATCGATAAGAGAGAGACATCCATCAGCGGCCTCCTGCACGCCCCCTACTGGGGATGTGCCCACAACCAGGATACATGCCCTGGACCAGAACTGAACCTGGGACCTTTCCGTCCGCAGACCGACGCTCTAGCCACAGGTTTCGGCTCCTTACCGTCCTGAGCAGCCTGGAAATCAGTTCATTATAAAGAGCCTGGGTTGGGCCATCCACCCTGACCTCCCATCCCGAGTCCCAAAGGTCCCTTAGGAAAGGACCTTTGTCCTCACCCCAGGTTTTGGGGGAGGAAGGGGACACTGGATTCTGCAGAGCCGCTGTTCTCTGAATACCGAGCATCCCCCTCCTTATCCTCCGCTGGATCTTTCCGGCCACACCCACCACCACGGGCAGTCAGCTTGTCATCTCAGCACCTGTTTCCTCCTGACCTCTGACCTCTGACTCCCCCTCCCCCCCTTGCTGGAAGACGAAGCCTGTGAGAAAGGGCAGAGAGAGGCCAGGAAGCTTGCTAGTTATTTGGGTGCAGTCATGCCCAGGGGAAGGGGACCACACTGCCCTCTCCTCTCTGTGCCCGCCTGCTCCCCCCGCCCCCCAGGAGGGAGGCCAGCTCGGGACTGTTTGCATCACTGGCCCGGGCCCCCGATGGGAGGGGGCGGCCCTCCCTGGGTTTGAATAAAAACACCGCCAGCCACCATACCCATAAAACCCTAATGCGCCTTCAAAATTACCTCATCTTTTATTTAGAGGTTATTCCGCCCTTGTCTGCCTTTATCGCTCTTTATACGACCGAAGGGGGCGAGCAGCGCCGAGCGAGGCCATCGCGCTGGCAGAGCGCAGGGAGTGTTTATGGCCCAGCCTCGGCCCCAGGAGTCCCTCCATCCCTCCCGCCCCCCCCCCCCCCCCCGCCCCCCCCCCTCCCGCCCCCCACCTCCCAGCCAGCACGTTCCATTCCATTCGGAGGCTGCGCTTCCCACCAGGCTGCTTGTTCCATTGTCCTGCCCGACGTGGGTTTATGGAGCTTCTGTGTCCGGGGAGCGGCCTTCCGAGAAGCCGGCCTGCTGAGTGGGCTGCGGGCGCGGCCGGCCCGCGCTGGGGTGGCCGCTCCCGGGCCAAGGCTTCGGCCCAGCATTCCCAGCCAAGGTCCCTGTTCTCCGAGCTCCGGGTCCTTGACATTTAAAGGCCAGAGGAGCTGCGATTTCCTCTGAAGCTGGATTTGGAGGGGGCGGGGGGGGGCCAGGGGGGAGGAGAGGGTGTTTGGCAGGCCTCAGACGTTAGCACGTGAGGATCACCTGGAGGGCTCCTTGGAGGGGGGCGCTGGGCCCGTGCCTGATGGCCCTGATTCTGTCTGTGGGTCTGGGTCTGGGCCTGGGATTCCCTGCTGATGCTCCAGATCCCTGGGCCAAACTTGGAGGGTCACTGGCTAGAGAAGTCAGGGAGTACAGGCGAGGGGTTGAGGGGTGGCGTGTGTGTGTGTGTGTGTGTGTGTGTGTGAGAGAGAGGGAGAGAGAGAGAGAGAGAGAGAGAGAGAGAGAGAGAGAGAGAGGAAGAGAGGAAGAGAGACTATAGCAAGGACACCCCTGCCCTGCTCCCTTCCCTCTCCCCAACCCCCCCCCCCTCTCTCTCTCTCCACCTCCCCACCTGCACAGGGACTTCACTTCCCAAAGCAAAGTTTCCCACCCAGGGTGAAAATGGGCTCACATCACAGCAGACTGCAGTCTGGATTTGAGAACTCCGAGGCCCTGGGATCTTTGGCTAACGCAGCTCAAAGGGTTTCCCTCTGCAGACATTTCTAAAGGCCAGACGGGCATTAGCGGACTGTGGAAGTGCCTGGGGCCTGGCCCGCTGGGGAGCAGACGCTGCCCTCTGTTTCCCACAAGTCTCTGAGGTGGAAAAGATGTCCCGGGAATAGCAGCCCCGGCTCCGTAAGCGGGATGGTGGTGATAAGCCTGGGGTCTGGGTCAGGCCGAACTGTTCTTTTTTTTTAATTTTTATATTTTATTGATTTTTTACAGAGAGGAAGGGAGAGGGATAGAGAGTTAGAAACATCAAGTTTATCATGTGACATCGGCTAAGTTAGCAAACGGCTCTCGGTGCCTGAGTTTCCTCAGCTGTTGAGCGAGATAAAATGAGCACCGACCTCAGAGGCTGCTGAAAGGTTTCAGTGATAGAACGCATGTAAAATCTCGCCACCTGCGGCAGGGTCAGTCCCAGGGGAGCATTACTGTCGTAATCATAAACATGTTTTCATCTTTCCGAGCATCTTCCAGTATTGCCTCAGATGTGATGAATACCACTGAAGACTTACTAGATGACAAGCTTTTTCATACTCTTTTTTCTGTGTTTTTTTTTAATTTTTATATTTTATTGATTTTTTTACAGAGAGGAACGGAGAGGGATAGAGAGTTAGAAACATCGATGAGAGAGAGACATCGATCAGCCGCCTCCTGCACGACCCCTACTGGGGATGTGCCCACAACCAAGACACATGCCCTTGACCAGAATCGAACCTGGGACCTTTCAGTCCGCAGACCGACGCTCTATCCACTGAGCCAAACCGGTTTCGGCCTTTTTTCTGTTTTTATTAATCTTCCCCGGAGGATGTTTTCCCACTGATTTTCAGAGAGAGTGGAAGGGAGGAGATGAGACAGAGAGAGAAACATTGATGAGAGAGGCACATCGATGGGTTGCCTCTGGCACATGCCCCAACTGGGGCTGGGGATGGAGCCTGCAACTGAGGTACATGACCTTGACTGAATCGAACCCACGACCCTTCAGTCCTTGGGCATGTATTCTATCCACTGAGCCAAACTGACTAGGCCAATACTCATTATTTTATGATATCATCCAGGTTAGTCGATTCACCAATGAGAAAACAGCGACCGAGAAAGAATCAGAAAAGTGCCCGGGCTATTTAGAAGTGTCACAGTGCTTACAAGCGGTACACCTGAGGTTATTATACCTGATTGGATCTCTCCCCTCCACAACCCTGTTGTCGGAGAGCTGTGTGATATGAGGCCAAAGGCTCACCCTCTCTGGTCCCCATCACCAAGGAAATGAAAGGACTCGGTCATTCATAATAAGTAAAAGGATCCTGTTGCAGGGGTCTTAATAATGATCGTGAGGGGCCTGCAAGGATTTTCATTAGACCTAATCAGGTTTCACCTCTATCACTGCACATTCAACAAGTGAGCAAATATTTATTGAGCATCTACTATGCATCCGGCATTATTCTAACCACTGGGGATGAAGCAGGGAATAAAAAGTCACTTCCCCTCAACCCCCTAAGTTTTCGTTCTACTGGGAGGAATGAGGGTAGAGATGGTGGCAATAAGCACCCCATCTAATAAAGAGGGAATATGCTAATTAACCCTCACTCTGTCGCAAAAGATGGCGGCGCCCACAGCCAATAAGGAGGGAATATGCTAATTGACTTCCCCACCCTCAAAGACGGCGGTGCCTAGGCCCCTCAGCCCTGCTGGGGCAGCAGGTGCCCCATACACCTGCCTCTGGAATCCCCCAGTCCCCTCAGCCCCCCAGCTGTCCAGGGTTGGCCTGAGGTGCAGGCAAAGCCTGGGATGGCAGCTGCCCAGCGTCACCTGAGGCTCAGGTAACCAGAGCTGGCCGAGGCTTGCACTGCTGGCAGTGGCAGCAGCAGAGGTGTAATGGGGCATTGCCTTCCCCTGATTGCCAGGTATCCTCCCACCCCTGAGGCCTCCTGGGCTGTGAGAGGGGGCTGGCAGGGCTGAAGGACCCCCACCTCCAGTGCATGCATTTCCATGCACCGTGCCTCTAGTATAAACATATCAGCATATAAACATATAACCTTATACGCATATAAGCAAAGGAAAAGCAACTAGCCAGCCCTGAGCTGAAGGCATGCTAGAATGTCCCAGGTAGAGGCAGGCAGCCAACCAGAGCGAGGATGGCAGGGGCACAGCATGTAGGACCTCGTGGGTCATAAACCCCAAAGGGGAAGCCATGGGTGTGGGTACAGGTTCCCCCAGGTGCCCACCCAGGGACAAGCATTTGAGCGTTGGATGCGGGAAGCCGATTTTCCGGAAATACCAGGCGAGACGTGGAGCAGTGAGGCAGGGAAGAGAGGGAAAGCAGTGGAAGGAAACACCGAGCTGGCCGCCTCCGTGAGACACTGTCGCTCAATCCTGCTGGGCCTGGGGCATGCCTTCATGTTAGTGGGATCCCAGCTCCCCCATTGGGGGCCCAATCCCAAGGCATTAAGCACCCCAGCAGTTCCGCTTGCCCTGTGCTTGGCTAGGGCAGCGGCTCCAGCCAGGGACAAGGCCCCGAGGCAGAGACTTGCAGGAAAGGCCGTGCCTTGCGCACAGGACTGACAAGGAGGGACAAGGCCAGGGCACCGTGCTCCAGGCCACCCCTGGGGAGGGATGTCATCTGACACGCGTGCACATTCTAACTCCGATGTAGCTTTGAAAAGGACGCATGCGTACGGGGAAAAGAAGAAAACAAGGCTTAACGTGGTGCCGTTTTCTTCTCGGTGTCATTGCACAGATTACTTGCATGTATTATGACGAAGGAATGCGCTTCTTTAAAATGAAGAAATCCCTGCAAAGTAGTGAGGGAGGGGCTCTTGGCCAAAGCTTGCGAGGAGCCCAGTGTATGTGGCTCCCACCGGTCGGCAGTCTGCAGGGTGGGATTTGCCAAGAACGAGGGCCCCAGGGGTGGCCACTGTCGTCAGCGCGGTGCCCTCCCCTGCCCCCTGATCTGTCTCCTGCTTCCCCAGTATTTGGACAGAACAGACCCAGGGACGCCCCTCCTTCCCGCCCCGGACCCCCTTCCAACCCCTTTTCCAGTCGCCACCTTCAGGACCACCTCGGCCATCCGGCCATTCGGCCATCCACAGGCTAGGAGACCAGCCAGTGCTTTCTGACCTTAACTCCTTGAATGCCGGACCGCCACGCGCTCCCAGATTCCTCAGGAACATTCCACCGGACGGAGGCTGCCTCAGCCACCCGGTCACCGCATCTGCGGCCCCGCTCCTACCTCTTTGGGCTTCCGTTTCTACCGCCCTGTGTGGCTCTGGGGGTGCAGGTGGCTCTGCTTCTTCCCGAGGTGGAGGTGGCCGAGGAGCCAGGGCACCCAGCGCCTCCTCGTAGAGATGCCGAGCCAGCGGGGGGCCGCATCCTCCTCCAGGAGGGGCTGCGGCCTCCCCAGGGGAGGGGGCCGCACTCAGGGCCATGGCCGCCTGGCCTGGGAGAGCTGCAGGCCCTGGCTCTCCCGCACATAACCTCCGCTCCGTGACTTCCTGCAGAACCACTTCCGGGGCAGGAGGGGCAGCGCATCAGGAAGAGGGGCCACACCTGACTCTCCTCTGCAAGCGGTGGCCCTGGGCTGGGCTGGGAGCATCTCCGGGAAAGGCCCCCCTCCAGCACCGCTAGGGCCTGTGAGCCTAGAGGCCTGGGAGGGCCCTCTGCTCCCCTGGGGTCTGCTTCTCCCTGAGCCTCTTCCCCAAACCGCTAGCCATTCTTTAACCACCTGGAGCCCTCTCCCGTGCACTGGGCCAAATGAAACAATAAAGTTTTGTGTTTTTGTTTTTTGCAAAATACACACACACACACACACACACACACACACTCTCTCTCTCTCTCTCTCTCTCTCTCTCTCTCTCTCTCTCTCTCATGTTTTCCTCTCTGTTTAGGTCTATATTGACAAAAAAAAAAAAAGAAAGAAAAGGAAAAGCTGAAGGCAGAGGAATTTCTCAGAATTTCACACAAGTAGTTCTAAGTTGCAAAATTCTCCTACCAGGTTGACAACACACAATTGTCTGAGGACTTCGGGCAGATCTGGCCTGCTTTTCCTCTGTCTCTATTTCTTTCTCCCTCCCTCCTTCCCTTTCTTCTCTCTTCTCTCTCCCCTTACATTTCCCCTCCTCTCGGTTCCTCCCTCTGCCTTTCCCCTTTTCTTCTCTCCTCCTTCATCTGTCTTTTTTTCTCTTTATTTTTTTCTTTTTTAAAAATATATTTTATTGATTTTTTACAGAGAGGAAGGGAGAGGGACAGAGAGTTAGAAACATCGATGAGAGGGAGACATCGATCAGCCGCCTCCTGCACGCCCCACACTGGAGACGTGCCCGAAAGCAAGGTACATGCCCCTGACTGGAATCCAACCCGGGACCTTTCAGTCTGCAGGCCGACACTCTATTCACTGAGCCAAACCGGTCTCGGCTATTTTTTTTTTTTTCATTTATTCAATAAATGTTCATTGGGACTCTTCTATGTACTAGGTGCTAGGACTACTATTCATTCATTTACTCATTTATTCATTTATAAAATATGAAGTCTCTATGATGGGCTGGGCACTGTTCAAGGCATTGAGTACAGAGCAGTGAGCAAAACAGATAAAAAATTCTGCCCTTGTGAAGTTTATACTCCAGTGGGGGTGGGGGAAGGGAGATGAACAATAAGTCAAATAGAGATAAATAAAACATGGAGTATGTTAGATGATGATAAAGTCTATGGAGAAAAGTAAGTTGGACAAAGAGCATAGAAAATGCCAGTGAATGTTGGCTGTGGGTTTCGATTTTAAGTGTGCTGGTCAGGGAAGGCCTCAAGGGGAGGTGGCAGCATTAGAACAAGGAGGTGAGGGAGGAAGCCATATAAATAACGGAAGAAATAGAGTGTTCTTCCTTGCAGGCATAGCTGGTCCAAAGGCCCTGGAGTGGGAATGTGCCCAATATGTTTAAACTAGTGACCTAGTGCACAAAATTCGTGCACATTAAAAGGGGATTAATTAGAGGAAATAATTTAGTATTGTTATTTGCCCTTTCTCTATAATAGAAGTGTCAGAGATGAAAAAAATGTATATGAAAACCTTCCTCCTGTCAGAATCTGGGGCACACCACAGGACCCAGAGTCAAGCCTCTAACCACCCACATATACCTCAAAATCGCATGATACCCAGACCCGAGTGTGCCCTCTCCCCTCCCCCCATTGGGCTAGATCTAGACCCGGCCAGTCCCACCCTTGTCAAGCCTTGCAGGGCAGAGGAGTATATATAGCCTTAGGTCCCCTAGCTCGGGGCCAGGACGGGGGATGTGGCCTGAAGTCCCCCAGCCCAGACCTGGGCAGGGGGCATGCTTTGAGGTCCTCTGTCAATCCCTGACAGGTGGGTGACATAGTCTGAAATCCCCTGTGAAGCCCCCCTAGGTGGGGGGCATGGCCTGAGGTTCCCCATCAAGCCCTGTCAGGTGGGGGGCTCAGCCTCAGCTCCCCCGGCCCAGCACCGGGAGGGGGGGCATAGCCTCAGGTTCCCCATCAAGCCCCACTGGGTAGGGAGCACAGCCTGATGTCTCCCTGTCAAGCCCCACCTGATGGGGGGCACAGCCTGAAGTCCCCTAGCCCAGCACCAGGACAGGAAGCACACCTTGAGGTCCCACAGGGGCAGGGGAGGACATAGCCTCTGGTCCCTGCTGATTGCTTGTTAAGGCTCCTTATGGGAACCTGGCTTCAGCTATGGGTACAGCCATCTTTGTGACAGAGTGATGGTCAATTAGCATATCCCCTCTTCATTAGATAGGATAGTGGTAAGGAGGCTGATGTAGCTGGAGATGAGCCAAGGAGGGAACAAGTCATGGGAATTCGGTCAGAGAGCTGGGTGGGCTGAGGAAGTGAAGAGTGGGACTGGCAGATCTCATAGGGTCTCCGAGACCAAGGCCAGGACTTAGACTTTTCCTCTGAGTGAGGAGAGGGCCATGGGTGGCTTTTGAGCAGGGGAGGGACATGATCTGATTGTAGCTTCGCATCATTTCTTGCACTGTGTGAGTCATGATGAATAAGAAGTCAGCCTTCCAGGAGCTCAGAGCCTCGTGGGGAGAAAGCCCAGCAAACATGTATGAACTTAGAATGAAAGGCTGTGATAGAATGTATCCTGAGGACCATGATCATCAAGAACATTTGTGTCTGGACTGGGCAAGCTCTGAGGAGGTATCAGGGAATACTCCATAAAGTGACATCGCTAGAGCTGAGGCTTGAAAGATGCATGGACCATATTCACCAAGGGGCAGAGGAACGGGTGGTCCAGGTGGAAGGACCGGTATCAACCGGTGTGTAGGCTGAGCACATGGCTTCCTGGGGAACCACAGGCAGAGTGGCTGGGACAGAAAGTCTAAAGAGTGAACGGCAGGAGAGAGCCAGGAGCGTGCAGAGAAAGCCAGAAACCACACCTGCAAAGTCTTGTCCGCTCCAGAAAGAGCCAGAAAAAGAAGCTAAGAGGTCCTGGAGGGAGGTCAAGCCGAGGGGGACAGTGATCACCGGCCGGGCTGCAGGGCAGACACAGGTTAATCTGCCCGGTCCTCGCCTTCCCAGTTGCCCCATTTTCTGCCAGGAAATGGTTGGAGGAGGGTGATTTAGCCAGAGTGCGATGGTATCTCGGTTGCGCTCCACCCTCATGAGCTGTCCTGCGGGGTGACGGAGAGCCCAAGAATGAGACCTGCCAGGCATGGAGCTGGGGGTGGGCTCCTCTGGGCCAGCTGATGCCCCAGGTTTCATGATCGCGTCTCCACACTCAGGACTGGGAGAAAGGGAAAGGGGTCTCTGCCCTTCACCCTGAGCCCCAACATCTGTCCCCGGGAGTAGGAAACAGGGCCCATCTCACTCGAGAGATTCTGATGCACCGGTGGCCCAGGACAAGCCCAGGGCCTCTGGGGGCACAGAGTGTGGGCCACAGGCAGTCGAGAATAAGGGAGTGTCTCTGAGGATGCCACTGCTCTCTGACATGGAGAAGTGCCGTAAAAAGAGCCGTAAAGCGAGGGCAGATGCAGCGACAGAGGATGCTATTGCAGGTAGAAGGCCAGGAAGCCTCGGAGACCTGCGGAAGGGAAAAAGTGAGGCGGGAAGATGTCCAGGGAAACCAGTCTGGGCAGAGGGACCAGCAGGGGCAAAGGCGGACACCGGGTGGGTTTCAGAAGCAGGTCAGGGTGGCTGGCAGAGATGCAGGGAGTGAGGGGAAGAGGAGGGCAGGGACCCGAATCAGCTGGGACCCATGGGTGGGCCAGCTGAGAGACTTGGGACACAGGGTTAAGTGTGAAAGCTTTTGAACTGGGAGCGATGAGACTGGACTGACGCTATGAGGGGTCAGACCAGCCTCTGTATGGGGATGGGGTGGGGAGCAAGGCCAGAATAAGGCAGATAAGGCGGCAGTTGCTATAGAGCCTCTGGGGACCTTGGGTGCTCACAGCAGGCGTGGAGATGAACAGATCAGATGGAGACTCTGTCTTGAGGGCGAACTAAAAGGCTGTGAGATGCTGATGTGTCGGCCACCCATATTTATTGTCATCATGCCGTGAGGGCACAGAAAAGAGACCACGTGATTCCTGTCCCCAAGGAGGCTGTACTCTCATGGGGAGAGACACACAGCGAAACAGACCGGCATATGATGAGCATCCAGAGGGCCTGTCACCAGCAAGAGGCCAATATGGCATGCGGGCTGAGTCTTGAAGAGAGAGCAGAGTATGCTAAATGGGGCAGGCCACGCAGGTGGAAGGGCATTGCTGGCAGAGGGAACAGCCTGTGCTAAGGCATCCTTGCTTGTTCAGTGTCATCTTCCCTTCTGGGGAACCCACAAAGACTGGGGCTGGCTGTGGCTCCTGCTGCTGTTGCCGGTGCCCAGAAATATGGCATGTGGGCTGAGCCTTGAAGAGGGAGCAGAGTATGCTAAGTAGGCAGGCAAGGCAGGGGATAGAAGGCTGCGGCACATTGGAGAACTACCAATGGACTTGTCGCCCGGCGTCTACCATGGGCTGAGGGTGTGGCCCAGTGTCTCCAAATTCTGTGTACTGGAGGGCGCTTGGGGAGGTAACTGGGTGGCCAACACATCAGCATCTCACAGCCTTTTAGTTCGCCCTCAAGACAGAGTCTCCATCTGATCTGTTCATCTCCACGCCTGCTGTGAGCACCCAACACGTGAAGTGGTGTTGGCACAGCCCTCTACATAAGATTGGGCAGTCAACAACGCACGTCACAGGTTGGAGTGCCACTAGGGAGGGGATGGGGACTGCTCTCCACTCCTTGGCACCACCTTTGTGGTTTTTTTAAAAATATATATTTTATTGATTTTTTACAGAGAGGAAGGGAGAGGGATAGAAAGTTAGAATCATCGATCAGCTGCCTTCTGCACACCCCCGACTGGGAATGTGCCCGCAACCAAGGTACATGCCTTTGACCAGAATCG
This sequence comes from Lasiurus cinereus, assembly GCA_011751065.1. Taxonomy (NCBI): domain Eukaryota; kingdom Metazoa; phylum Chordata; class Mammalia; order Chiroptera; family Vespertilionidae; genus Lasiurus; species Lasiurus cinereus. The sequence continues at coordinate 21,977,593 of JAAGEH010000297.1, read as the reverse complement.
AACCTGAGACCCTTCAGTTCACAGGCCGATGCTCTATCCACTGAGCCAAACTGGTTTCGGCTCCTTGGCACCACCTTTGAACTTGGAGGCAAGTCTGGGAGCCCAAGGGCCGGCAGGGCTGCCTCTGTCTTGCTAATGAATTCCCACTGATGCAAACAGGGAGCCATTGAAGGTGAGTGAGAGGTTCTGATATTCTTACTAGAGAGTTTACTCGGGAAGACCGAGTGGATGATGCAAGACTAGTGGAAGGAGAGGGTGGCTGGAAGCCGGTTCGAACACCCACTAGGATCTTTCCCTGTGTAAAACCTTCTTTGGGACACACTCCCAATGCTTGTCTCTGCTGGCTCCTCCTGGTTCCTCAGGAGGGAACGTTCTAGAATCCATAAGAAAATTCAGACAAATGGAGAATGGAGAGAAGATGGGAATGCAGGTCCCAGGACCCAGCAGCTGCCCCAGCCAGCACCGCCTTCCGCTCACAGCTCACACTCAAGCCAGACTTTCTTGGCAGTGCGCATAGGAATCGGCCTGGGGCGAGTTCCCCAGGTAGAGATGCAAGCTGGGCGTGGGCTGGTTTCCTTGTGAAGGCCATAGCTCTTCCTCAGGCTTACCCACTGCTGACTAAACCCACAGGCCGTGCGTGAAGAGTTCTTGCAACATCGAGTGTCAGGCTCCCAGGTAAACAGCCAGAGTGTGTGCCCAGAGCGGTGCTTCCATCTCTCTTCTGGGGAACCACCCTCCCCACTGGCGCTGGGCCCTGCCTCTCTGTTTTATGCTCTGAGGCCCCATCCTTCCCTGGGAAACAGGTCAGGGCCCCCACCCCCAACCCCCCTGCTGGCAGGTGTCACAGGCATGAATCAGGCCTGTGAGGGAGAAGGCGGGAAATGTGGACTCTGCAGGAGAAGGTCAACAGGAGTGTTAATTGGATGACTTATCTGGTCAATAGCCAATTTATTAAACTCTCCCGAGGGAATTAGGAACCTGCATATATGACGGGCCCTCTCTTTGTGGGAGAAGTTTAGTCAACTGAGAACCACATTTTGATCAAGAATGACTCAGTTGCCAAAACCGGTTTGGCTCAGTGGATAGAATGTTGGCCTACGGACTGAAAGGTCCCAGGCTCGATTCCGGTCAAGGGCATGTATCTTTGTTGCAGGCATATCCCCAGTGGGAGGCGTGCAGGAGGCGGCTGATCGATGTCTCTCTCTCATCGATGTTTCTGACTCTCTATCCCTCTCCCTTCCTCTCTGTAAAAAATCAATAAAAATATATTAAAAAAAAAAAGAATGACTCAGTTGACTTTCCCATGCCTTAGTGGAGAATATAATTTCCCACAAATGGCAGACTTTGGGGTGGTGATGGCTGGTGGTTATTTTGATTGTTGGTGTAGCAAGGCAATTTATCCCTTCAATTCGCCTGTGATTTTCAGGGTGGATGAAATTTCCAGGACAAAATTATTTATGTGAAAGCCCAGGTTCAGGCTTTCAAATGGTTTATTTCTGAGACGCGATAACTGATAAACTGGGTTGTCTTCTAGACTCATGTCAATGTGATTCAACAGACCCTTACTGGTCATCGTCAATATGTGCTAGTCAGGGTAGTCAGTCCCTGGGGTTTGGCAAGGGCAGCCCCTCAGCCCTGCCTCTGGAAAGTTAGCTCATGGTCTCATGCTGGACTTACACACAAGAAACACAGAGACATGATAGTGTAGCATGATATGCTGAAGGCAAATGTCAGGAGGAATTCATCCTGTTGGAAAAGGCAGAGACTCAGGGAAGGCTTTCTGGAGGAACCAAGATCTTAGAGGAGTCTAGAAGGGTAAATAGGAATGAGTATCCTCCTACCGTGTTTATCTGGTCGTCTTGGGGTTGGCCTCTTGTCACACTGGTTTTGCATAGAAATGATTATTTCATTTGTAACAGTCAATAAAAAGAAGAAAGCATCCACTAACATTGTAAGTGGATGTATCCCAGACTTCTTAGTAATTTCTTCTTGTTAATGATGCCTTTGTTGCTGTTATGAAGTGGTCCACAGTGTGAAAAATTTGAAAGGTCTTGCATGAATGACTAGCTGGTAAACAAGTGAGCTGGAAAAAGATATTGGGCATGGAGTTAGGTTGTTGAGTTATGTGATTCTTCAGACATTTCTCTTTCAAAATGGCTATGATTCGTCCAAGGGAGGTGGAGTGGGCAGGAAATGCTTCAGCAGAGTGAGCAAAAGTGATGGGGTAAGAGGAGAGAATACAGAAATCACTGAATTTCCACAAAGAGGAGGAGGGCAACACGGAACCATGTAAGACCAGGTGAAAACAAATTGTTCAGGCCCAAACATGAGAGTCAGATGCATTTTTTGAGGGCACCTGGTCTACCTACAGAGACAACATGCTGTGTCATGACTTTTCATTATGACAGTGGGCAAACGCACCACATTGCGAGGCATTCATTTTCACTATTGAGCATTTCTGGGTCTTAGTGAGCTCCGAATATTAATAATTGCTTCTCTTTCAGGGCACTCAGCAAATATCACAATGCTTTCCCACCCAGCATTCATCATGGGCAAGGGGTATGTGGTAACCACTCACTAGTTAGGTGACCCAAGGGCAGCCACGTTGCCTTGCTGAGCCTCCATTTTCCTATCTATGAAATGGGGATAATGACATCTCTGACCTGGGGAAATTGTATGGAAGCCCATGGTGAGTTCTTGATGCGCCATCTGTTAACCATTTTTATCCCAGTGAGGTCATAGTCCTGTAAGCTTTCTACCTGTTGGATCAGGAGGGTTCTTGGGATCCCTCACTAAGCTTCCTGTATGGAGCACCTGTTCCTCAGCTTGAAGGTGCTAGGGTTGGCAAACTAATCCGTGTTCATGCTTATTAGACAGGGAGCCCTGTCTTTAAGATGAATCCAAAGCTGAAGCTGGAAGGTCAGTGTCCCGGGCCAGCAATGTATATGTCTGCCAAGGTTCAAAGTTCCCTGGAGGAGGCCTGTTGACTTCACTCCCACTGATGTGTCTTGGATGAGCTCCTCTATGCAAGCTGATGACTCATGCTCACCAGCTTTCGTTGTCCTCCCTAATTCTGCTTTTGCATTTTGAACTAGATTTTTCCTTAACCTACTCTCCCTCTGAAACCTCCAATCCATCTTGTGTTTGCTCTAACTGCACCCAAACTTTGTCCACTAAATGATAACCTTAGTTATTTGTACCCTAATTTTTAAGCCATATTCCTCTTTCAAACCTTTTCATGCTTGATTTTAGATGTGACCCCATTCTTCCATCTGACTGCTTCCCTTACTTTCCTCCTCTTCCAGCGTTTATTGGATGTTTATTAAGCAAAGGGCTCTGTGCAGAGCCTTCAACGGTGACTAAGGCACAGCCTTGTGGGCGGAGAGAGACCATCAGAATGCAGCCGGGAAAGTGTTAGCTTGGGGAGACAGAAATCATGGGATACTGAGGACACCATCCCAGCACCTGGGGCAGGCTTGGGAGGGGATGGTGACCTCATGGAGGAGAAGAAGCAGGAGGGAACAGGGTGGAAGGGCAGCCATCACCAAGTATCGTAGACTGGGAAGCTTAAAACACCAGAAATTGATTTCTCATAGTTCTGGAGGCTAGAAGTCCAAAATCAAAGCGCTGCCAGGGCCATGCTCGCTCTGAAGGCTGTAAGAGAGAATCTATCCCAGGCCTCTCTCCTAGCTTCTAGTGTTGGTAGTAGTTTTTTGCATTTTTTGGCTTGGAGATGCATCTCTCCAATCTCTTTCTCCCTCATCACGTGGCATTCTCTTTGAGTGTCTATCTCTGTCTCTTCTTATAAAACCACCAATCGTATCGGATTAAAGCCCATCCTATTCCATTGTGGCTTCATAGTAAACTTGATTACATCTGCTAAGACCCTATTTGGTTAGGACTTCAACATAACTTTTTTTTAAAAAAATATATTTTTATTGATTTTTTAACAGAGAGGAAGGGAGAGAGATAGAAAGTCAGAAACATCGATGAGAGAGAGACATCGATCAGCTGCCTCCTGCACGGCCCACTGTGGAGATGTGCCTGAAAGCAAGGTACATGCCCCCAACCGGAATCGAACCTGGGACCTTTCAGTCTGCAAGCCGACGCTCTGTCCACTGAGCCAAACCAGTCTTGGTTCAACATAACTTTTTTAGGGGACACAATTCAACCCAGAATAGAAGCTTTGCAAAAAGTTATTCTGGTTGTATCATGAGCACTAAATGGTGGATTACCAAGAATACAACATTTTAGAATCTTCCTGACTGACCTTTGGGGGTTAATGTACAGCAAAGCAGTTTAGAAATGCCAACGACAGAGACTGTATTCTGGCACCAGCCCCCCTCTCTCCAACTAGCCTTTCTCTGTTCCTAGAGGGGCCCCAGGCTGACGTTCTGAGAAGGTCTGGGGACTTTCAGCCTCCTCTCCTATCTCCTCTCCTCTCCTCCTTGTAATGAGATTCAGAGCAGTTAGAGGTGTTTGGTAAAGTCTCCCGAAAAGTTCTCCTCATTATGGTCCTATCGGTCGGCGTGTTGATGGTATCTGGGAGAGACTGCAGTTGCTGTGATGGGAAAAGCAGAAGAGAGAAGTGGGGTTCATATTGATCAAAAGTGTAATCCAAAGACATCACTGAGGCTTGATGTTGCTGTTCAGGGTGCGTTTCCTTTGAAATGCCTCTTGAAAGACAGCCACTTACAAGAATGAGCAAGACAAGATTCACAGAGATAGCATTTCCTGGACTGTAGGTGCAGCTAAGATGAGCTGAGGAGGGACAGAGGGGGGAGTGCATCTCAAAAAAGAAAGCAAGGAAGGAAGGAAAGAAGGAAAGAAAGTCAAATGCTTCTGCCTGTGGATCTTCTGGGTGGCAAACTTTCCTTACAAAATGTGTGTTTGTGTTTTGAGTGACTAAGAACCTAGAGACAAGTTTAAACACACACAAATTCAATTCAAAAGTGAATAAGATAACACTGGAGGAAACACACGATACAATGCCTCTTTTACATAATACCCTTTTCTTTGGAATTCAAAATATACATTGCTTAACAAGCGACCCAAGAACCACCCTTGAGCTGGCTGAGTCCTTCGTAGCGCCCTAGTGTTAGAAAGGACTTCTGAGGGAGTCCCTCACCTGCGTTCATCCGGCCAGGTGGCCAGGGAAGAAGATGGAGACGGTATTTATTTCTCTGGGAGTAGGAAATTCCACTTAGAAATGTTTCCAGAAGTCAGTATGAACTGTGGGAATAATAAACATCCATGTGGCCAATACATATTTACTGATCACCTACTACGTGCCAGGGATTGAACTGTGCCAAGTGTCTGAGCTGAATAAGCTTATCCAATACTTCTGGCAAGTCTCTGAGGGAGTGACTGGTGCATCTCCCATTTTACAGATGAGGAGACCGAGGCACAAGAAGTAATAATATAGCCCAAGCCACACAGTTAGGAAGGGGTGGGGCCATGTGACTGAATTCTGGCCAATGGAACTCAGGCAGATGGATGAATGTCGCTTCTAGACCTCGCTCTTACATAATCGTTCCTCTTTCTCTGGCTGCAGGCTGAGGTCCTGAAAGGGAGAGTGAAACCCTATAGAATGGCAGAGGCTCAGGATGAGAAAGGAGACCGAGTCCATGAACAAGCAGTGTGCCTACCCCTGGTCTCGGACATGCTCTAGTTATAATCCCCAAACCTTAGTGTTTTACAAGGCTTTATTTTTTCTTTCTTCCTTCCTTCCTTCCTTCCTTCCTTCCTTTTATTTCCTTCCTTCCTTCCCTCCTTCCTTCCTTCCTTTTCTTTATTTCCTTCCTTCCTTCCCTCCTTCCTTCCTTCCTTCCTTCCTTCCTTCCTTCCCTTCCTTCCTTTTTTCCTTCCTTCCTTCCTTCCTTCCTTCCTTCCTTCCTTCTTTCCTTCCTTCCTTCCTTCCTTCCTTCTTCCCTTTCTTCCTTCCTTCCTTCCTTCCTTCCTTCCTTCCTTCCTTCCTTCCTTCCTTCCTTCCTCTCTTTCTCTCTTTCTCTCTTTTCTGTAATTATCCATTGGGATGGGCTAGGTTAAGCTGCATTCACAAACAACTCCAGAACAGTAGTGGCTCATGGAAACCAGGTTTGTTTTTCTGCTCACACGGCCTGGCTTCTGCCAGTTGGGGCTCCACTGTGTGTTTCCTCGCCCCGAGATCCAGGCTGATCAAGCAGCCAAGTGTTTCTGGTCCCCCCGGGAGAGGGAGAGAGAACTCTGAAGGTCTGGAAACGGCGATGAGGTGATGTTGCCGAGAAGTGCACGCAGCCTGTCCGCTCCGGGCTCATGGGCAGGACCCACCCAATCACCAGGGGCCTGGGAAGTGCCGTCCTCATGTGCCCAGAGAGCAGGGAGCTGGAAATGGTTGTAAAGCTCGCTAATGATTTCCACATTATTGTTATTGTTTCTGCTCCTGAGCTTCCAAGCTGACTTGCTACAGAGCTGACCTCATTGGAGAAAGAGACGTTGGCTCCGTGTCATTCCGAGTTCTTGAGGGAGAGAGTCTGATTGGTTCCGCTTGAGCCAGAGACCCATTGCTGGTCCAGCGCACTGAGGTGGGATAGGGTGTCATATTGAAAAAAAAAAAGGGTTGATGGACCCATCATGTGGATAGAAGAGGGTTGGTGGAGAAAGTCAAAGGAGTTATTTTAAGTTGGGTAAGTTACCCCAATATTTATGTCCCTTAGTAATGTGGCAGACAGCAGAAGTTCAGCTTTCTTAGAAGGCTGCATCTGGGTGGAAAGACAGCCCCACAAATAAATGAAACAAGGGAGATATGGTATGAGGACACTGAGGCACAAGTCCTGGTTCTGTGGCTAGGCCAATGGTGTGCCTCAAAAACTCTTCAAAAAAAAAATTATTGATTTTTTACAGAGAGGAAAGGAGAGGGATAGAGAGCCAGAAACATCGATGAGAGATTGACATCGATCAGCAGCCTCCTGCATGCCCCCTACTGGGGATGTGCCCGCAACCAAGGTACATGCCCCTGACCTAATCGAACCTGGGACCTTTCAGTTCCCAGGATGATGCTCTATCCACTGAGCCAAACCGGTTTCGGCCTCAAAAACTCTTGATGCCTCAGTTTCTTTATTTGTGAAACATAGACCTTAGTAAAATACAGACAAAAAAGTACAGTTTGATGAGACAAATGAGGCGTGTTAAGATGTTTGGAGGATCACATGAGACAGTGGATGTGAAAATGTTTGCAAATTGTCTGGCCTCTTAATCGTACAGTCTTGGTTTCGATGCTCATGATTGATGAGCCCCGGTCTCCTCATCTTTCACAGGGGGATTCGAAGATCTGCTTCTGAGAGTGGTGAGCATTTGAGGCAATGAAAGCTGAACTCTATAACAGTAGTCTGGCAGGGCACCCAATTAATGATGGTTCCTCTTACTACTACTGGTCTGTACCGGTGGCATTTGAATTCATGTGTCTCATCGGTGGTCTCCATGCTTGATTAGGCTGATCTGGCTCGTTGAGTGTATTTCTTTTCTCTTCATTCTTGCTGCCACTCACTCTCCTGGCTCATGTATGGCACTTTTCCAGGAACTGTGGCATGACCAAGACTGACTCTCCAAGCAGGTGGCCTTCAATGAGCGACACTGTTAAAGGGATAGTACTCCAAATTGCCTGCCCCCATTGGTGTGTCTGGAATTCTCACCCATATGCTGAATATACATGCCCATGAAGGCACTGTCTACCGAGGAACCTCATGGAAGCGAATTTTAGTCCATCACTGGGTGGAAGCGGATGAGCTATCTGGCCACCTAGAATGGAGTAGGACCTTGAAACGGGGCACAGGAAGGATGAGCGTTGGAAATTGGAGTTACTCAAGGAGTTTAAAACAAGTCTGATCCTGGGGACCTGCCTGCAGAGATTCTGATTTAATTTGTCTGTAGCCTGGCCTAGTTTTGGGGATATTGAAATGCTCCCCAGGTGATTCTCAGGTGCAGCCAATGTTGAGAGCCACTCACTTAGAATACAAGGTGTTAGCAGAGAAGGCGGCTCTTGGGGAGAACTGTCCTGAGACTCAGGCCAGATGAGGGGATAGGGCAGGTGAGGAGCCAGTGTCTGTGAGAGGTTTTCTTTCGGTCTGAAAGGAAAAAGAGGGAGAGGACGGGTTAGGTCCGTCCGACCTAAGCACCAACAATCGTTTAGAAATTTGGCAGGAAGAAGTGGTAGTGCTGAAACCGGTTTGGCTCAGTGGATAGAGCGTCGGCCTGTGGACTGAAGGGTCCCAGGTTCGATTCTGGTCAGCGACACATACCTTGGTTGCGGGTGCATCTCCAGTGGGGCTGTGCAGGAGGCAGCTGATCGATGTTTCTCTCTCATCAATATTTCTGACTCTCTATACCTCTCCCTTCCTCTCTGTAAAAAATCAATAAAATATATTTAAAAAGAAGAAGAAGAAGAGAAGAAGAAGAAGAAGAAGAAGAAGAAGAAGAAGAAGAAGAAGAAGAAG
>JAAGEH010000297.1:21941080-21969112 GCA_011751065.1 Lasiurus cinereus | reverse complement strand
AGAAGAAGAAGAAGAAGAAGAAGAAGAAGAAGAAGAAGAAGAAGAAGTAGTAGTAGTGGCAAAGGACAAGGTGAGGTCCACTCCCATCCTGTGGTGGTTCCTTTTATGTGTCAACTTGGCTGGACCACCGCACCCAGACATTGCGTCAACCATTATTCCAGATGTTTCTGTGACGGTATTTTTTTTGAGAGGGGATTCACATTGAAATCAGTAGACTTTGAGTGAAGCAGTGATCTGCTTCATTATGTGGGTGGGCCTCACCCAAGCAGTCAAAGTCCTTGATAGAAGAAGACTGAACCGGAAGGAGGAAGGGATTCTACCAAAAGACAGCCTCTGGACTTGACCTGCAGCCCTTCCATGGGTCTCCAGCCTATCGATTTTATTGTTTTAAAATATATTTTATTAATTTTTTACAGAGAGGAAGGGAGAGGAATAGAGAGTTAGAAACATTGTTGAGAGAGAGACATCGATCAGCCACCTCCTGCACACCCCTCGCCCCCACTGGGGATGTGCTCGCAACCAGGATATATGCCCTTGACTGGAACTGAACCTGGGACCTTTCAGTCCACAGGCCGACGCTCTATCCACTGAGCCAAAAACGGTTTTGGCGAGCCTATGGATTTTAGACGTGCCGCTTCCCACAATTAAAAACCCTCTCTCAGATCTCTTTTCAGACACACATCCTATTGGTTCTGTTTCTCTGGGGAACCCTGACTGGTCCAACCACTGGGAGGTGTTATTAACAGTTTGCTCCATTTTACTGATGAGGAAATAAGAGGGTTAACGACGTGCCAAACTCTCTGGAAGTGGAGAGAGACAGGGTATATAAGGTCAGGCAGTCTGACTCTATCATCTATCGGTTCGGATTCTTGTCAGGAGAGGGTCACTGTTTTCCCCTCAGGACCCCAGCTTCTCCCGTCCCCCTTTCCCTCTCAAGGATGGCTAAACTCAGGTGAATCCTCTCAACTTATAGCCAACACTGCAAGCTGATGCTGGTCCATCCCTGGCTGGAGACCCAGAGAAGGGTTGTAGGTCAAGTCCAGAGGCTGTCTTCTGGTAGAATCCCTTCCTCCTTCCAGTTCAATCTTTTTCTATCAAGGACTTCCACTTCACTCAAAGTCAATCATTATGATTAACTCACTGGTGGGCTCTGCCTTGTCCCCTGCACCCCTCCGCTCTGTCTCACCCCCTCACCCCCGTTCTGGGCCCGCCCTTCCACTCGGTCACACCTCTGGTTTTGAAACTCACGTTCAGAGCTTTCCAGCTGCCACCGTCTGACACATTAGCAATAGCAGAGGCTCAGAACTGATCGCTCCCAGCCAAACAGTTGTTTGGTTTTAAACGTGTTCTCATCTTGTCACACTGGTTCCTGGCACTGTTTTCAAGCTTCTGTGTGTGTGGGAGGGTGGGGGTGGGTGGGGGTGGGGGCTCATGAACACATGTGTGTATTTGTTCCTTTCTAAATAAGTCACCAAAAATTTTCAATCGTATGCACCTCTGAAAAGACTAGCTTGGCCCCAGGACTTTGCATTTTACTCAAGGCGACAGCACTGGTCTGTTCTCAGCGTTTTCTCAGTCTGCTTTCTATCTGCCGGAACTCTGGTCAGAGTCCAGTTCCGGCAATAAAGTGGGGAGCCTGTCTCTGGCTTGAGAAGGGCAGCTGAGGTCCAGGTCATCTTCTACACGCCCTCACCTTTATCTCATTGCTCTTGTTTTTTCTCTCCCCTGACACTTTTTCTGTGTATCTTTACTTTTAAAATCTGCTTTATTGGGGTGGAATTGATACACAACAAGTTGCCCTATTTAAAGTGAACAATGTGTTAAGGGTTTACACATGTACACATCCATGCAAACATTGCCACAATCAAGATAATGAATATATCCATCACCCCCCCCCTTGCAAAGCATCTATATCCTTTTGTAATCTCTCGTTTCCTTTCCTCTACCCCTGCATATATTAATTTATACTTTCCAGAATTTTACATGAATGAGATTATATAGTGCGTGTGTTCTCTTTTCTTGGGGGTGGGGCGGGGTCTGGCATCTTTTAGTTAGCATAATTTTCTTGATATTCATCCATTGTTGAAGCAAGTTGAGTCATTTTCATTGTTGCATAGTATTCCATTGTACAGATATACCACCATTTATTTATCCACTCAATATGAATGGACACATGGAGCTTTTAGATTTTTGGGTATTACTAAGAAACCTTCTAGAGTCATTTATGTAAAGGTCTTCGTAAGGACATAGGCATTCATTTTTCTTGGCTAAATACCAGAAGAGTATCTAGATCATGTGGTGGGTATATATTTAACTTTTAAAGATATTTCCAAATGGCTTTTTCCAAAGAGATTTATCATTTTATAACCCGTTGGCGGTGCATAAGAATTCAGTTGTTGCTCATTCTTGCCTATACTTGGTATGGGCAGGCTCTTTCACTGCAGCTTTCCTAATAGATGGGTAGTGGCATCTTCTTGCATTTCTTAATGGTTACTGATGATGAGCTTCTTCTTCACATGCTAATTTGACACCTGTATATCTTCTTTCATGAAGTATCTGTTCAAGTCTTTTTTTCTCCTTTTGGTTTTCTTGTTGTTGAATTTTGGAAGTTCTTTATATAAGTCCTTTATCAGGTATGTGATTTGCAAAGATTTCTTCCCAGTCTGTTCCTATGTCTTATAAAGAAGACTTCTATGTTTCTGCTTCTCTGTGTGACTGGTCACTATTTTTTTTTAAAAATATATTTTACCGATCTTTCACAGAGAGGAAGGGAGAGGGATAGAGTTAGAAACATCGATGAGAGACATCGATCAGCCGCCTCCTGCACGCCCCCTACTGGGGATGTCCCTGCAACCAAGGTACATGCCCTTGACCGGAATCGAACCTGGGACCCTTCAGTCTGCAGGCCGATGCTCTATCCACTGAGCCAAACTGGTTTCGGCAGTGACTGGTCACTTCTTTGTTGATAGCTGATCATTTGCCAGACATTGTGACTCTTACCTCGTGTGCTGGATATTTTTGTATGATTATCAACAATCTTGAGCTTGCTTATGAGATGTGGTCATGTGACTTAGAGACAGTTTGATCTTTGCAGGTCTTGCTTTTAAGGTGTGTCAGGTGGGACTCGAGCTGTCTTGAGCACCAGGCTAATGTTTCCCCCGACTGATGGATTCTGTGCGATCTCCATGGTGAAGCAACTGCTTCTGGCATTTTCTCTGAGCCTCTGTTGGCCCTTCCTCCCGAGCATATAAACTATGGCTTCTGGGACAATCTGGGACCAAGTCCACCGGGGGTTTCAAGGGGTATTCTTTGCACGAGAAGCCGCCGGGGCCCTTGCTAATGGGCTGCATTTAAATTTTAGCCACATTCAAACCCTGGAGCACAATTAGAGCTGGAAATGATCAGCTGGGATTAGAAGGGTTCAAAGGGCAATGGCTACATAACGAGCTACATTGCCCCAAGTAGCAGGAAGGATCGAAGGGACTGGAATTAATTATATTGGGCTATTGTTTATTTTTATGGAGTCCTTCAAAGTCATTTGGACGTGGCCAAGTGCGCCTTTCCCCAGTCCTCTCGGTTTTGGTTAACTGCCACGGGTTCCCCTGCCAAGTGCAATTCCGGCTGTTCTTGGAAACCAGGGGAGGCACGAGAACTCACTCGCCATTTATCAGTGTGATCAGTCCTTTTACAGCCTTTGTCATAATGACACCTACATTTGTACAGCCCCTGTAACGTTTTCAAAATGCTTTCACATAGGTTATCTCGCAACAACCCCATGAGATGGCTAAGGGCTGGTGTGCCGTGCCAGCACAGCCCAGGGTTCGGGGAGCCTGAGGGAGGACGGCAAAGGATGTAGGAAAGACGGACAAAAGAGAATAAAGCTGGGTCTAGGTGGATCTTCCTGTGCCTGGCTGAGGCCACAGAGAAAAGATCCAGACGACAAGCTGAGCCTTTATTTTATAGCCAGAGGTAAACAAGGTGGTGGCCACCATAGTTACAATGTTCTTGTGAGTTTCACTTGTTTTGGCAGCACTTGCTGCAGCTCCCACAGCTCATCAGCTACCCAGGAAGGTCATAAGGTCAAACTTAATTATGCTATAGGGGCTGTGCCCCTTAAGGTGGGACTTGTTTGTGGCTTTGCCAACAGGTCAGTCTGAGGCTTAACCCTACAGGCCGGAGTTCCCATTTGGAGATGATCAAACTAAGACAGAGAGCCATCCTGCACATCCATAGGAGAGCTCAGCCTGGAGTCCAGAGTGCCTGCCTCTCACTCGGGGTATTTGTGCCATCGGACCAGGAAAAGCATCTTGTCTGCGAGGTAGACGAGAGCCAACACTAACAGCATGATGGGGAGAAGCCATTGCTCGGGTTCCAGCAGAAACTCATTCATGAATTAGCCATGTAAACTGGAAAAAGAGTAGATGATACCATGGATGAGGGAGAAAAGGCGCTTTTGGAAATGAGGGTGCTGTGTTAAGGCCTGAGGAGTGACTCGGAATCAGCAGCCTCGGGTTGATGTTCTGCCTCTTCCCCTGCATAGTTCTGTGTCTTGTCACGTGATGATTCCTCCGGCCATCTTCGTTCCCCTGCTGGACAGTGGGTCTCATAATGACCTTCATTGGTGTTAAGGGGAAGGTCAAATGGAGCATGGTATGCGTCAGAGCCAGACAAAAGCAAAATACTGGCATTTTTCCACCCACGGTCCCCGTATTAATTGACGGTGACATAATGACCACCACACTGGCACCTCTGCAGGGTGTTTCTCAAAAGACTTCATTCCCTATTTTTTTTTTTTATATTTTATTGATTTTTACAGAGAGCAAAGGAGAGAGAAAGAGAGCTAGAAACATCGATAAGAGAGAAACATCCATCAGCCGCCCCCTGTACACCCCCACTGGGAATGTGCCCACAACCCAGGTACATGCCCTTGACCGGAATCAAACCTGAGACCCTTCAGTCCACAGACCGACGCTCTATCCACTGAGCCAAACCGGCTTCGGCTACTCCCTATGTTTTAAGGTATGTTTTCCGGTTCCAACTTTCGCTCTGACCTTGATGATGACCCTTAGACCACGAGGTGTGTTTACAGTTCACAGCTGTGTTTGGATTCCCTGGACCTGGTCTTAGAAGAAACCAGAACCTCCCTGAAACCTCCGGCAGCCTGGCTCCCACTCCCCAACTTCCTTGGGGGATGCGTTGCCGTGGAAAAGGCCCTGAGCTGAGCCGAAACTGGCGAGGACAGCTACGATCTGACAGACTGAGAGTTGGCATCACCGGCCTGGATTCAGAGCCACCTGCGAGCAGATGCTGAGCTGCTTTCCGGATGTCTTACTGTTGTAAATAAAGCTCCACACACACACGCCGTATGCAACTGAGTGGTGTGCACACCTTCGGGTGGACGGGGCATGGCCAAATGGCCCACGGACCTGTTTCGAAAATCCACACTCCCATCAGAACCTATACAGCCTCTGTTTCTTTATGACTCATCCGCGCTTGGTATTGCCTGACTTAGAGGTTTTTGCAGATCTGGTGACGTGAAATGACAGGTTCTTATTGTTTGAATTTGTATTTTCCAGGGGATGTAGATGGGTGAAGATCTTTACAGGTGTTTATGGACCAATTGTGTTTGTACAATTCTTTTTTTTTTTATTGGGTTGTATATTATTTTTATAGGAATTATATATACCGACATTATATATATGTATGTGGATATATATGATCAGATATTCTGGATTACAGTGGTACCTCGAGATACGAGTGCCCTAACATACGAGATTTTTGAGATACGAGCCGTCGAGCGAGCGATTTTTGCTTTGAAATTCGAGCAACATTTGAGATAGGAGTAATCTCTCGGATTGGCCGGCTGCATACGACCCACCAATTTACCTCGACTCAAGCGTCTCATAGTTTCCCACGCCTCAAGGTTATGGAACAAATTAAACTCGTATCTCGAGATACCACTGTATATGTATTTTTTTCGATTATATGCTTTGTAAGTTTTTTGGTAGCTTATGGTGTCTTTGGGAGAGTGAGAAAAAAGAGGAGAGAGGGAGAAGTGTCTAGTGTCTCTTTCTTTTTATAAGGACACTAATCCCATCATGAGGATCCTACTCTCATGACTTGTCTGACCCTAATCACGTTTCCCAAGGCCCCACCTCCAAATGCATCCTAGTGGGGTTCAGGGGCTTCAACAAAAGGATTTTGGCTTGGGGGGACTCAAGCTTCCAGTCCATAACAAATGGACAGGAAGGGTCCATGTCCCTGACATACCCCGTTTCCTCAGTGGTGACCTTTTGGCAGAGCCATTGTACAACATCAAAATCAGGGCCCTGAACCCTAGCTGGCTCAGCTCAGTGGGTCAAGCATTGGCCCATGGACTGAGGGGTACTGGTTTCCATTCCTGCCAGTCAAGGGCATGTGCCTTGGTTACAGGCTCGATCCCTAGCACAGGCGGGAGGATCAATGTGTTTCCCAGAGATGTTTCTCTGTGTCTCCCCCCGCCTTCCGTTCTCTCTCTAAAAAAAAATCAAAAAAATAAAATCTATGGAAAATGTCCTTGGATGAGGATTAACAACAAACACAAAAACCAGGACACTGGCATTGGTTTAATCTGAAGATTATACAGTGGTACCCCGAGATACGAGTTTAATTCGTTCCGTAACCTTGAGGCGTGGGAAACTATGAGACGCTCAAGTCGCGGTAAACTGGTGGGTCGTGTGCAGCTGGCCGATCCGCGAGATGACTCCTATCTCAAATGTTGCTCGTATTTCAAAGCAAAAATCGCTCGTATCTCAAAAACCTCGTATGTTAGGGCACTCATATCTCGAGGTACCACTGTATTCAGATTAGACCAATTGTATTTCCCTCATCTATGTGTGTGTCTGTGGTTCTGTATAATTTTATTCCATAGAAAGATCCCATAAACCGCCACCCCACTGAAGATATAGAGCTCCCCTCTCATCACAAGGCTCTCTCCTGAGGTTCATTTCTAGCTTGTGATTTTTATTTTTTAAGCTTTAAAGCCACTGCTATTCAAGACTCTTTTCTGTGGCTCTGGAGGCCTTCCAAAGGGTGCGTTGGAGTCCACGAAGTTTGCACATGTGTCCCAATCTACAGAACAGAACGAACACCCGGGTCTCACCACAGCACAGCTAGCTCCTCACCAGCTGGGTAGGTACCCTGTCCCCGTGTCCCCATCTGGATCCGGGAAAGGTACTCAATGAGATGCCTTGTTACTGCCGGGTGGGGGCCGGTGGGAGGAAGTTCTAATGAGCCGCAGCTTCTATACCCAGGTTCTCTCCTTTGGCATCAACCCCAGGATCACGATTTCCTTCCACCTGAGAAGAAATCGCAGCTGTTCCGGTCCCCTCCCCGCATCCTGGCTGACAGAGCTGGGAGGTTCTTGATCTCATTTGTCTTCCTCCTCCCCTCCCCTCTCCAGCAGGATTGTGGAGGAGGCTCCGAGCTGATGAGCTGGGGTCCTGTCTCCCTCCTCTGCGCGTTTCCCACGGCCCAGGTTCCTCCTCAGTTTGTGGGGGCAGCTGTGGCTGTTGCTGTTTGGATGGGCCCATCCTTCCGGCCAGCGCTGATGGGCTGGGGGGCCCTCTGAGAGGGGAGCCACGCTGGCCAGGGCTCCTGATCTGAGCAGGGAGGGCTGAGCTGGGGTGAGTCCAGAGCATCCTCCCGGGGAACCAGCTATTCTGGGAAAGACGGGCTCCAGGCATCTCATTAGCATAATCTGGGGAATTAATGGCCTGATGGATGTCCCCTGTTTCCCGGCCGTTTTCTCTGAATGATAATGTATGAAAACGAGATGGAATAAAGAAAACACGACGCGACATATATTATTGAGGTGTTTGCAGAGGGAGGCTGACGGACCAACACACGATTTATCAACAGTCATTTCTTTTTTTGCACGGTGCTCCGCGCCCCGAGCCTCCAAGATGTGAAATTAATTTCATAGCAGGTGATTCTAGACTGTTCCACCCGGGCCATCTGTCGCTTCTTCAGCCACCTTTCTGCTGTGACAATAATTAATCATTGCAGGCGCTGGCTTGGCCCCGGAAAGCGCATTCTGGCTCAGCGCGCTATAAGTCTGAACGGCACTGGAGGATTTATTTTGAAGTGGGGTGTTTCTCTACGAAGCAGGTGTGTTCCAGTATTTCTCTTACTCACTTTTCTCTGCCCACACCCGCGGCTCGAATGCCGGAGGCTGCTTCAGAGAGAGCTAGGTAGCTGTTGCCCAAAGCAGGCATGCCTATTCTTCCTCTGCAGTTGAAGAAACCAAGTTCAGAGAGGTTGCTGGAATTGTCCGGGGTCACACAGCAAAACGGAAAGAGTTGGGAACCAGAACCCAGGTCGATCCACTTTTCGTGCTGTGGTCTTTCTGGTTCTTATTCTGTGTGTGTGTGTGTGTGTGTGTGTGTGTGTGTGTGTGTGTTTAAAAATATATTTTACTGAATTTTTACAGAGAGGAAGAGAGAGGGATAGAGAGTTAGAAACATCGAAGGGAGAGAAACATCGATCAGCTGCCTCCTGCATGCCCCCTACTGGGGATGTGCCCGCAACCAAGGTACATGTCCTTGACCAGAATCGAACCTGGGACCCTTCCAACCGCAGGCTGTTGCTCTATCCACTGAGCCAAACCGGTTAGGGCTGGTTCTTATTCTGAAGAAGTTCTTCCGTGGAAGGAAAGGCATCTCACCCAAGATCCAAAGAAGTTAGCCTGAGGAATCCTAGGGGAAGCCCCGTGTGGAATATTTGGGACACATTCCAAGAGAATGCGACAGGTCAATGATTTAATCGCTCCAGAAATCAAAATAGCTCCAGAAATCAAAACAGCTCCCTGCTGTGAGGCGGGCTTAGTGCTGGAGGAAACCAAGTCTCTGAGCGGAGGTAAGTCACGGTCTGCCGTGTTTATGTGACAGCGGGAGAGGTCTAACACGAGGCCATCTCCTTGACTGAGATGCATTCACCTACCGACACCTATTGATTTCTATTATTAGTGACACAAATATCAATTGGTGGATGATCTGTGCCAGGCACGACGCTGGGTGCTGGAGACACAGTGGTGCAGTGCCTGCACTCAGGGAACTGATACTTTAGGAGAGAGACATAAAATGCCAAGATTTAAAAGAAAAAAAAATATTTTATTGATTTTTTACAGAGAGGAAGAGAGAGGGATAGAGAGCTAGAAACATCAATGAGAGAGAGAGAGACATCGATCGGCTGCCTCCTGCACACTCCCCACTGGAGATGTGCCCGCCACCAAGGTACATGCCCTTGACCGGAATCGAACCTGGGACCTTTCAGTCCACAGGCCGGTTTTGGCTAAAATGCAAAGTTAAGCAAACAAGTCCACGTTAGAACAAGTGCTCCAGAAAGAAACGTACAAGGGGCAGAGGCAGGGAAGGCCTGGCGGCGTTTTTCCTGGTGTATGTGGGGTGCCTTCAGACAGGATGGTCCCAGAAGCCTCCTGGGAGGGAACTGCCTTTGAAACTGGACCCTGAAGGATGGAAACTGAGCAGGTGACAAACAGGGAGAGTGTCCCAGGCAGCGGGGACTGCAGCACATGGCCCGAGGCTGGGGTATCGGATCAGCAGGACAAAAGGGGCGTCAGGGGTGGGGAGACTGGGAAGGCAGGGTTGGGAGAGATAAGTGGGATGCCTTTTGTTCCAGGTCTTTCCTAGGAGTCAGCTAAAGACCCTGGATATAACTCCAGGGAAGCCGCTGGAGGCGTTGAACCCAGTGTCTGATGTGCACTTACTATTCCCATTCGACAGATGAGGAAACCGAGATTCAGACAAACGGTGTAACTTACCGAGGGCCACACGGTGTTCAGGCAGGTGGCTGTACCACTCACCCAGCTCTCGGTGACTCCAGAGTCCAGGCCAGAGGCTGGCAGACGGTGCCCGCTGGGCCAAAGCCAGCCTCCTGTCTGGTTAGTGTAAATAAAGCCTCACTGGTGCACGGCCCTGTCCACTTGTTGACATGTTGCCAGTGGCCTCTTTCCCCTCCAAGAGCAGAACCGCGCGGTGACAGGCACCATATGGTCTGCAGACTCTGAAACGTCCACTGTCAGGTCCTCCAGAGAGCACGTTTGCCGAGCCCTGCACTGGCCTGTCGCCTCGGCAGGGCGGGCTCCTGTCTACCTGGCGCCAGGGCTTTCCCCCACAGTCCCCAGTGGCTGGGCGAGTCAGGGTCCACTGAGCACCTGCTGAGTGACTGGAGAAGCGGAGGTGGGCGTGCAGAACCCAGAAACCAGAGGGTCAGAGTCGGGGTGGATGGAATCAGCACGAGAAAGGAAACACGGGTGGGGGACACAGGCGCTGCGTGGATGCCGCAGGTGCACCAGTCTGACCAGAGGCGCGAGCAGGGTGTCACGTGGCAGAGACCCCTGGGGATCCATCCAGAAGGGCCTTGAAGGCCACCCTCATTAGGCGCCCAGGCCTTGACGCGGCTCCGGGCCAGACCTGCTTTTCCCGGATGGAGATGGTAATTGGTTATTGATGTCCTATTTGTATGCTAATGCTGCTCCATAAAGTCGCTAAACCATAATTAACGCTCCAGCTTCCTCTAAAAAGAAAATAAAAAATCAGAAAAAAGAAAAAAAAGCCTCCTGAAAGGTCAATGGATTTCATAGAATAAATTATTAAATAATGGGGAGCAGAGGGAAGTTCCATTTTGGAGCTCCCGTCTCCCCAGGCTTTTGTGAACCGTCGTTTGTGCAAAGCGCCGACCGCGCTTTCGTGTGGCTTTGGCCGTTTTCCTGCCGGCTCCAGGCGTGTTTGGTGCGGGGGTGAGTGTGGAGTCAAAAATTACACGGTTGGGCCGAGACTGGTGTGGCTCAGTGGATAGAACGGCGGCCTGTGGACTGAAAAGGTCATAGGTTCGATTCCGGTCAAGGGCATGTGCCTTGGGTGCGGGCGTATCCCCAGTGGGGGGTGTGCAGGAGGCAGCTGATTGATGTTTCTCTCTCATCCATGTTTCTGATTCTCTGTCCTTCTCCCTTCCTCTCTGTAAAAAATGAATAAAATATATTAAAAAAATTATCCGGTTGGCCAGACTCTATCTGCTTGGGAATCGAGGCCGTGTTACCTCTGTCATCTGACTTCTTGTCTTTGCATCAACGCTGAATCAGATGGCAGCACCTTGGAAACCGGGAAGAACACTGGATGCCATAACACTGGTTGGTAATCACAGCAATATCCTAGGAGCCTTGTGGATACAGTTCTTATTCCCGTCCTGCAATTTCCGCCAGAGGGAAGAGTTCATGTCTAAGAAATAGGGATGGCGAAAGATTGCCTATGAACTTGGGCTCTGGGGTCAGACTGCTTGGACTTGAGTTTCAGCTTTACTTCTGAGTCGTTGTGAATACTGGACTTAGCTCTTCTGTGCCAGTACTGCTTTAGCGATCCCTACATTTTTTTAAAAATATATATTTTATTGATTTTTTTACAGAGAGGAAGGGAGAGGGATAGAGAGCTAGAAACATCGATGAGAGAGACATCCATCAGCTGCCTCCTGCACGCCCCCTATGGGGGATGTGCCTGCAACCAGGATACATGCCCTTGACCGGAATCGAACCCGGGACCTTTCAGTCTGCAGGCCGATGCTCTATCCATTGAGCCAAACCGGTTCGGCATTTTTTTTTTCTTTACTATTTCAAAGTAAATTTCACACATTGTATTGACATGATTTGTAGCGGCTGCCTCATCCTGCATGTTCCTTCGAGTGAATTATGCTCCTAAAACATTTCCCATTGCCGAATAATAAGTAACTCCACGGTGGACATCTTGGGGTTGAAGCTTACAGAATTGATGCTTGATAAAAGCTAATGTATGAAATCTTTCTCTGTCCCTTACAAGATCTGGTACAAATGAAAGAGCAGAGTGAGGGTGAAATGGCGGAAGAATAAAGATACAGCTCTATCGATGTGCTACTATTTTTTCCTCTCTGAATTGAGATTCACATCTGTCCTTGCTCAATGTAGAACCAGACAAGTTCTCAGAAGGCAGTGTGGAGAAAGGGAGTCCAACGTATGTATGAAGCCTCCTCTCCCAAATGCACCCCTCAGCTGAGTCCTCTCCCACTTGGAGCGGCATGAGAGTAGGAGGGATTCTGCCTTTTCCAGGGTGTGGAATTTTCTCCTGTCAAAGAATCCAGAAGACCGGGAGATAAATGTTTGCCCTTACACATATTTTGGATTAATCCCCAGATGGGGGATTCATGAGTCCAAGGGTGAACGCGATTTTATGGCTTTTTTACTTTCCCAAAGAATCATGCCTCTGGATACTTCCACCAGCCATTAATGACGGTGGCCACACTTTCAATTGGCTGCGTTGAATAAGTACCTGGGCGAGTGTATTTAGCATCATTGTATTTCCATAGCAAGACCACTGAGCACGAACTGTTGACTGGTCCCCAGAAGACCTTGCGGAAGTCCAAGTACCAAATTGGGTATGAACACCCTGACATTGAGAGTGGGGGACTGTCTGAGCTAGATCGGGCACAGGTCGGAAAGCATGAAATTACTGACTTTGTTTAAATCTAAGTGCAATTTATCTGTAAGCCCAGCACTGAAAGGTGACATTTGTCTTCGCGGGTTTTCCATTCATTTCTGGAGCTGGAGTTCATCAGTCATGCAGCTCAAGTGCACGATACATGCAGATGAATATTTATTATCGATGATGGAGTATCCCTGGCAACACAATACACTTCATTCACTCGAAAAGGGAATTCAGACAGATCCATGATAGACTGCCAGTGTCACCAAAGGGGACTTGGACCGCTCTTCGGAAGGGAATCTGTGGAGAATCCACCCTTTTCGTGAAGAGAGACAATCCATTTGGTTAGCGTCCACAGGAAAACTGGTTTGAAAACATTCTGACTGGTTACATTTAGGTAAGTCAATTTTATTTGGAAAATAGTTGCTGTCACAAAAATAACTCATTAATAGTTGATGAAAAAAAAACCAAAACAGGTCTACACCTAAATCCAGCTGATAGTTTGGAAGTATTATTGGTTGCTTGAATGGAACTCATTGTTAGAATCTTTTTAAGTTCATATGTGAAGATACTGGTTTGGCCTGATTCTCCAGACTTTTTTATGTTCTCACAAAGAATCTGAAAATAAAGTATGCATTTCCCAACAGTCATTTGACACCGGAGGCTAAATGGTTCTTTCTTAGGAAATGCAAGATCAAAGACAATACAACGACAGGAAAAAAATACACTCAGAGCATCATTTTTTTTCCTCTTTTTAATTTAGAAGTCACTCCTCTTTTCAGGAGAGCTGAGCAGAAAAATCACTAGGAAAAGAGCTTCCTTGTGCCCATTAAGCCACCTTTTGTTTTCTTCACATGGACTGATGGGAATTTCCTTCATTAAAATTGTATGGATGCCATCTTCTTTCCTCCCCCTGCTTATTTACACATAAAAAATAGATGATTTCCAGGATTCAAACATCATGCTCGCGAAGGCTGCTGGAAACCTTCACGCAAAGAGTCATCTCTGTTTGCAGAACCATCGGGAGTGTCTTAAACATATCCAACAGCGTTTTCAAGTGGCTGTGTGTGTGAAGGTGTGGACAAGACTGGGTCTCTGAGGAAAGCCAGCATTACGACAAATCTTCCCTGTCTTGTTTTGACCAAGAAGAATCACCTTACCTTTCCAGTCTCCGGACATATTCCCTTTCCTATTATGTGCCAAATGGAAGTTACCAGAAACAGAGTATGAGAAGACTGAAACTAAAAGTATGACCACTTGAGGAAGATTAAACTCAACTTGACCTCCGAGAATGAAGGAAGATTAGACAGAGGATATGCATATCTAAATTGCATTCTATCTCTATTACAGGGTAACGACATTACTATAATTGCCGTTTGATAATTCATCAATGGGGAAATATGTTCACTTATCTCTGGTCATAAAAACAATCATTGATAAAAAAAAAAAAAAGCCAGCGATCAGCCCCTCAAGGGAAAATGGTAATTTAGAAGATTCCATTAGGGATAGATCCATAGGACCTTTCTTTCTTTTCTCTCTGTACTTCTCTGCTTCTCTTCCTATCTCCCCAACAAGGATTTACTGAGCTCCTGCTACATTCTTAACACAGACTGTACCATTTGCTCACTGGTGATCTTGGTCAAGTCACTGGAAATCTTGGAGCTTTGCTTTCTCCTCCATCAAAAGGGAAATGAAATCTGCCCAGCTTGACTCACAAGAGTTGCTGAGAAGTGCAGAAGTCAAAGAATTTCGTAGGCAGTAAAGTCCCATGGAAACAGGATGATCTAGGCCCCACTTGGGCAACAGTATTCAGTTATGCATTCATATTCCTAGAGGATGCATGATGCACGAGGCGCGGGTCTGGGTTCAAGGGATATGAAGATGAATCACACATCCTCTCTGAGCGTCACACTTTCCTGTCCAGTGGAGGAGACAGATGTAAAGAGGGTAGACAAGAGGAGATGGTGTTGGGAAGAAGATCCCATACGATAAAGAAGCACGTGACAAGGTACAGGAGCAGAGATGGCGAAGGGCAACTCAGGGGTCATCTTTGTCTTGTGTGATTTTTTCCCAGACTCCACCTCTCTTTCCCTTTATAGAGCCCACGCCTCTGTCTTCCTTATGACGTGGGCCAGCCCAGGTGGGCCCATCTACAGGATCTTGGCGGATGCTGTTGTTATTATGGTACGATCATGTAGCTGAAGAGGGATGAAGGTGGAATGGAGAGTTCCTGATGAATAGTGTGGACATGGGAATGACTCAGGAGGAGGCCAATTCTCCCCCATGTGTCCCTTTCTGATGGACTGAGTGACCCGATGGGCTCTGTCCAGATCCCGGACTTACCTGATCCCCGAGAAAGAGGCACCTGCAGCAACTCCTGGAATTTCACAGCTGGAATTCTCCTTGGGCCCAGGATGCAGACCCTACGGGGAACAGGCAGGCGTAGAGTCAAAAGGACTGACTTCGTGTTGCAGCTTCGACACGATCTGCACAATCCAGAGCCAGTTACTTCAACTTTTATTTTTTTAATATATTTTGTTGATTCTTTACAGAGAGGAAGGGAGAGGGACAGAGAGTCAGAAACATCGATCAGCTGCTTCCTGCACACCCATCACTGGGGATGTGCCTGCAACCAAGGTTCTTGACCAGAATCGAACCTGGGACCTTTCAGTCTGCAGGTCGATGCTCTATCCACTGAGCCAAACCGGTCAGGGCTACTTAAACTTTTAAAGCCTCAATTTCTCCATTGAAAAATGAGTGACCATAAGAGCAGCCCTCCCAGGGGCTCAGCACCTAATAAGCACTTGGCTCCTATGGCAGGAATTCCTGTCTCCTGGATTTTGTGGAAATTGGCGAGGGAGAGAAAGAAAAATGGCAACCCGGTCTCCATGGGTAACCATGCGGGAGGCTATCCAGCTGTTAGGCCAGCTGTTGCCAATGACACTTCCCTGCAGGTACTTGTGTGCGGTTTCCCCTGCAGGTGTTTTGGGGCTGTACTTGCCAACCCGAGTGGCCTACAGGTCCTCTTCCCAGCTGGGTAGGCCGACCCGTGCTGTAGTAACCAATAACCCCCAAATATTTGTGGTTTCTCACCATGTAGGTCTACTTTTCACACATGCTACCTGCCCCCCCTCCCCCCCCCCTGGAGGAAGCGGGGAAAGCTCAGATCGTCTCCCAGGGACCCAGCGGATAGAAGCGCCATGAATTTGGTTCCCATGCCTTTCCAGGCAGGAAAAGGGACTCCAGTAAATCTCGCATCGGCTCACAATGCTATACAGATGACTCTCGCCCACATTTCCCTGGACAGACAGGGGCAGGCCAATCCCACGTGTATCTGGAAGAGGCGCAGAGCTAGGAATATTTGGTGAACAGCACTGATGGTTTCCAGGGCCCTCAACAGACATTTCCCCTTCTTCCTTCCTAACGGAACCCTCAACGTAGTAGGGTGGCAGTGTGCCAAGCTGTAGGGGGCAGATTACATAATGGAATCATGGCAATGCCATTTCTCTTTGCCAGTGGTTGGACTAGACTAAGAGGTGAGCATGTGACTCAGCTCTGACGACTACCCTGCTATGGGCTTCTGGGGGTGGGAGGGAATCTCTCTCACGGATCAAAGAAGACAATGGCACAAGCAAGGAAAGGTTCTTTTGCTCACTCCCCACTCCTGCTTTTCCCTCCCTGGGATACTGTTACGTAAGGGTGTGATACCTGGAGCCGTGGCAGCTGTTCTGTAACCATGAGGCAAAGACCAAGGGAACCGTGTGAAACAACTAAACTTCTATATCAGTGGTTCTCAACCTTCCTAAGGCCGCGACCCTTGCATACAGTTCCTCATGTGGTGGTGGCCCTCAACCATGAAACTTTGCTACCGTTATGCATCGTGATGTAAATATCTGCATTTTCTGATGGTCTTAGGCGACCCCCGAAAGGGTTGCGACCCACAGGTTGAGAACCGCTGTTCTATATCATTTAAGTCCCTTCGTGTCAAGATGGTGTATCTGCAGCCAACACAGCTGAACCTCATTCTAACAAGTCGCTCTCAGCGTTTCCTCAACTTGCCTAATCACAACAACCAGCTGAGGAATTTACTAAAAAGGAATTCCCAGGCCCCTCCCTAGGAGATTCCTAGGACGTAGGTTGAGGGCGGGGCCCAGGAACCTGCATTTTAACCTGCGCCCTAAGGTGATTCTGATGATTAAACGAGCTTGAGAAACACGGGGCCAGATGACATCTGAACTCCCCCGCCTTTTTAAAGCAGGAGGCACTGTTTATATGCATGCAGAGATGCACACCCGGTTTATTTTGAAAGGCTAACAGCAGCAGTATGGAGGAGCCAGGGAGTGGGTGTGGCTAAAAAAGGGCCTATAGAATAAGCCGGACAAGTTCAGTGACTGAGAGAGTGATCTGATCATAAGTTTCTAACTGGATGGAGTAGTCAGTTCCAGACCTATAAAAGGCTTCTTTTTGCCTTAAGCGAATACTTTCCACTCTTCTTGCGCATCTTTGAAAAAAAACCAGGAGAAATCTCTTTTCCAGACCCCTCAGAGGCGTAATTCTCCTCAAAGTGGCACATGATATTGTGAACTATCATGTAACTCAATCATCTATTTCCCTGCCTTGCTTTCTGCCACCTTCATGCCAACTTCCTTGAGTTTCCTATGAATACTCATGACTCCGGCAAGCACGGTTCTTAGTGATGTGGAATTTTGTGCCGTTACTTTATAAAGCCCATGAAGGTACATCAAAGACTATTTGATGAACAGATGATACTAGGAGAGGGTGAGGCACTGAGAAAGTGCTGTGTGAGAGAGTAAAATTTTGACCTGTTGAGAGACTAGCTTATTTATTGTAGAGCCCTCAGTGCATTAAAGTCAATTTTGAACTTTCAGGGGAAGTCAAGGTTAGTAGGCAGCATTTCAAGAAAGTATTTGACCTTGGACCCCTTTTCTTCCCAGGAACATTTCCTAGGATGAGATGCTTCTTTTTCCACGTTGTCCCCTGGAGTGGATTTCAGATAGGGTCATTGTCTGTAAGCTGACTAGAATTGATATTGACCTGTAGTTGGCTGGTCGTATTTCTGACCATTTCTGTCTAAGATGAGAAGACCGTATTATTATTTTTTAGAGAGTGAAAGAGAGCGGAAGAAACAGAAAGAAAGAAACACCTATGTAAGAGAGACACATCAACTGATTGCCTCCCACCAGGGTTGGGGATCCAGCCTGCAAACAAGGTACGTGCCCTTGACCGGAGTTGAACCCTTGCCCCTTCAGTCAGCGGGCTGATGTTCTATCCACTGAATCAAACCAGCTAGGCCTGAGAAGAGCTTTTGTGCTGGCAAAATATCACATTGCTAATGTGTACTTGGATTTCTCAGTCTGTACCAGGGAAATATTTTCCCTGCGTACCTCATATTTTGTATAAGAAAACAAACAAACAAACAAACAAACAAACAAACAAACAAACGAGACTGAGCAGTAGACTGAGCTCTTAGAGGATGGGGTCTGTGGCTTATTTCCTGTGGCCCCAGCACCTGGCTCATGATCTGGCACAGGATGGAATTCAACACATTTCTGCCGAGTGATCCAATAAACTCACAGCACCAATCCAGAGTGAGCAGAAGGACATAGAGGAAGTTGGGTTGCATAGTGAAAGACCAACTAAGTTGACCTAGTAACTTCCTTCAATGCTCCAGCCAGTTTAGACAGGTCTACCTGAGCAGGAGTTCCGCTGTAGGCAGTGAACCTGTGCTACCTGGGAGCATAGTCAGTCTACAGCAGTGATTATCAACCTTCCTAAGGCCGTGACCCTTGCATACAGTTCCTCATGTGGTGGTGACCCCCGACCATGAAATTTTGCTACTATTATGCATCGTGATGTAAATATCTGCATTTTCTGATGGTCTTAGGCGACCCCTGTGAAAGGGTCGTTCGACCCCCAAAGGTTGAGAACTGCTGGTCTACAGCAGAGTCACAGGGTTAGGCGG
Organism: Lasiurus cinereus; assembly: GCA_011751065.1. Classification (NCBI taxonomy): domain Eukaryota; kingdom Metazoa; phylum Chordata; class Mammalia; order Chiroptera; family Vespertilionidae; genus Lasiurus; species Lasiurus cinereus. The sequence continues at coordinate 21,950,623 of JAAGEH010000297.1, read as the reverse complement.
CAGATGCTTACTGGCGTGTCAAGCCCTTCTTCCCTGCAGACAGAACCTGATTTTGTTCACCTTCCTCTGAAGCTGTCCCTTTCAGAAGGAGAGGAAGAAGTAGTGTCTGCTGTCAACATGGTCTCCTTCTCCTTGCTGGGGACTGGCTTAAGTATGGACCTGTGTTACATGTCTAGCCCACAAGATGCGAGGGGAGATCTCCCTGGATGGCTGAGAAAGTTGTGTTTTGTTTTTTAATCTTAGAAAGAGACATCAGAGAGGGATGGTTTCCATTCTGCACATTTCCCTTTGCTGACACTGCTGTGTCCACATGTCTTTCACTGTGGCAGCCATCTTGGAATTGCTCAATAGAGGTGTGGCTAACGGAGAGGAAAGAGTGGGACTATGGAAAGTGCTGGCACCTTGAAGGGTCCATGCAGGTTTTGTACTGAGCAGTTCAGGGGTCTCTGTACCCCAAGGCTTCTATTCTGTAAGATAATAGATGTCTTGGTTATGCCAGCCAGTTAGTTGCATTGGCTATTACAGTGGTACCTCGAGATACGAGTTTAATTCGTTCCATAACCTTGAGGCGTGGGAAACTATGAGCCGCTCGAGTGTCAGGTAAACTGGTGGGTCGTGTGCAGCCGGCCGATCCGCGCCATTACTCCTATCTCAACTGTTGCTCTTATTTCAAAGCAAAAATCGCTGGCTCGAAGGCTCGTATCTCAAAAATCTCGTATGTTAGGGCACTCGTATCTCGAGGTACCACTGTATTTGTTGCTGGAAGCTTCTGAACAGGTAGAAAACAGTGGAGAGGTGAGTGGCATGTGGAACCTATCTGCCCTCAAAGAGTCAGTTGGCCACTATATGGGCAATACTACGTCTTGGAATTTGCTTGTGTATTTATTTGTCTACACCCAAATCTAGTTGCATATTAATTTGTTTACACTCACAGCCTATTTGCAAAGGCAGCTGGGAAATAACAGCACCGCAGTGGGATGCATGCTGACTATAGGAGTAAGCCAGGTGCTTCAGGATGGCACAGGGGAGTGACCTTGGTGTGCAATGGAGGGTCACGGAGGACTTCTGAGAGGAGGTGGCTTTGGGTGGAGTCTCGAGTCAGATGGGGCTTGCAATCCAAGTGGAGGAAATAGTGCGTTCAAAGAGAGGCAGGGAGAGCCGAGAGAGCTTTGTTTGATCAAGGTTTGTTTGGTTTGGCACGAACAGGTTGTAAAGGGGGCAGTTGAGATGATGAGAACGAAGCAGGAGGAAGTAGCCAGATCCTGAAGGACCTTGAGAACTACACACATGAGCACTGGAGGACATGGGAGCAGGGAACCTGGTTTTCAGGCAGGTTCATGGAATGCCTGCTGTGTGCCAGGCCCTGGGCTGGGAGCCCGGTGCTGTGTGCCCGACTCTAAGTTCCTGATGCCATCCTGGTCCCAACTGAATGTCCAGTGGCTTAACTGGAGCCTGGGACCCAGGAGGCTGAGTGAACAAGATAAACAGCATTCTTACTTGTGGGGACTTTACTGACTGGGGGGCGAGGGCGGTTAAGAATTGAACAAGAAATGGAATGGGTTGTCGAATACAATTCTGATGAGTATGATCACATTCATGTATTCGGGTGCTCTGGGAAAATCATTTGGGGATCTAGTAGAACCAAGACAGGCATCCCAAGGAAGGGGCCAGTAAGCATTCTTTGACCTCAACCTCTGGGCCTCAGTTTCCTTATTTGTAAGCTAAGAATGATTCTTATTCTAAAGGTTGTGAATGGTTAGATAGAATGTAGTTGAAGTTTCTAGCACGTAGTACACACAATATGTTTTTCAAAAATGTATTTTTATTGCTTTCAGAGAGGAAGGGAGAGGGAGAGAGAGAGAGAGATCAATGATGAGAGTCATTGGTCAGCTGCCTCCTGCACGCCCCACACCAGGGACCTAGCCCACAACCCAGGCATGTGCCCTTGACCAGAATCGAACCTGGGACCCTTCAGTCCACAGGCTGACACTCTATCCACTGAGCCAAACCGGCTAGGGCCACACAATATGCTTTAATGCAGTTAAGTCCTCAGGAAGGTCAGTTGGCCACTCTATGGGCAACATTACATCTTGGAATTCGCTTGCATATTAATTTGCCTACACTCAAACCTAAGTCATGGCATTCGGGTAACACAGCTGGTTCCTTGCTGCTCCTTTTCCGACAGTGTGGGGAAAGTAAGGTATTATTACCTTTCATAATTGGAAAAAAACTCCTTTCTGAATTTGATTGATATTAGAATCATTCCCTCCTTAGTCCCTGGCAAAAAAATGAGCCAGCAACTAAGTGTTTTGTGTCATACAGTCAAGAAATGGATTAATGGATTAAAAACTACTGCTTAAGAAGGATGGAGAAAACTCCATTTCAGAGGAGCAGGTGCAGAGGTGGGTGGGGAAGGACCTGCGGTTTCTATTGCTTCTTTTCCTTTTTTTTCTTAAATATATTTTATTGATTTTTCACAGAGAGGAAGGGAGAGGGATAGAAAGTCAGAAACATCGATGAGAGAGAGACATCGATCAGCCGCCTCCTGCACGCCCCCTATTGGGGATGTGCCCGCAACCAAGGTACACGCCCCTGACCGGAATCGAACCTGGGACCTTTCAGTCTGCAGACCGACGCTCTATCCACTGAGTCAAACCGGTTTCGGCTATTGCTTCTTTTTTGATTCAAGCAACTGGAGGGGCTTTCTGCAGCCTACTCAGGGGCCACACTGGGGGGCTGCAGAGAGTGAGGCTGCCTTATACCAAGACCTTTCGGTAAATGGCCTCTTCTAGATTCAGCCCAAGGTTTCTCAGTGTCCTGAATCCCAGTCCACAGGACCTGACCTAGATGGAGTGAGGCTCCTAGGGGTACCTGGAGTGCCCCTTAAAGGGTGAGCATTCAGAACCCCTGGCTCTCGGCCCCTGTGCTAAGAGCTTGTTCTGAGTGCTTACTACCCAGAAGGTGACCGCTAACTGAGTGGAAAGGTGAGACAGTGAACATGTTTTTAATATCACGCCCCACTGGGCCGGATGCTTTACAGGCCACTAGTTTGACACCTGCAGAGCAACACGTTAGTATACGCCTGGTCCCCATGTCCACATGAGAAGACCGAGGCCTGACAAGGGTAGCCACGTTATTCAAGGCGATAAATCTAGAAAGTGAGAAAGCTGGGATTTAGCCTGCTCCTCCGCTCTTTTTTTTGGCCCTAGAAACCTGAATGAAGAGAAGAATTGTGGGTATTTTCCTCACCTTGTAATATGTATGCAAACATGGCTAGGCTTGTGCGATATTATTTCTATGAATTCACTAGACTGTACACACCATGTGGGCGGATGATGGTGTGTCTGTGTTGACGCTGCCTCCAGCTGTAGTCTGCATGGCACCTAGCACAGAGGAGGCTGTCCATCAAACGTGTTGACTAATGAAGAAATGAACTTCTAAGCTTTTGATTTCAAGGGCTCACTGACTCCCAACCAAGCTATCCAGCAGGGAGGCCTGTGGAAATACAGTGGTACCTCGAGATACAAGTGCCCTAACATACGAGATTTTTGAGATACGAGCCATCGAGTGAGCGATTTTTGCTTTGAAATACGAGCAACACTTGAGATATGAGTAATCATGCGGATCAGCTGGCTGCACACGACCCACCAGTTTACCGCCACTCGAGCTTCTCATAGTTTCCCACGCCTCAAGGTTACGGAACGAATTAAACTCGTATCTCAAGGTACCACTGTAGACACACTGAGCATGACAGGGGCCCGGGAGCATGACCAGCCAATCCTGGTCCACTGCCTGAGTCTTCCCACGACTCATTTCGGCCCTTGGGTTCTCAGATAACCCCAGGCAGGAAGTGACAGATGTTCCAGACATCTGGGCCATGGTGATCACGCAGATCTGACGGAAAGTATTTGGCTGAGCCAAAATGAGCATCTCTTAAAAATCGATCAGTTGATCTGTTAGCAAAGACACTGAGTCACAGAGGGCAGGGCGGAGTAAGAAGGCGTCTCTCATGGGCCTGTCTGACCCGTTGGGTGAGTGAATGGCAGCCAGGGCTCTGGGCCCAAGGATTCCAGGATTGGAGACTCTGAGAAATGGAAGGGTTGATACCATCCAAACAAAGACCTGTCATTGCTCCTTCAACTGCCTGACCAACAATAAGAGAAGTGCCAATAGGTGCTGACAAGAGTCCTTCCTAAAACATCTGAACTCACTTCATTCTTATATTAGTAACACAGCTGCTGACATCCACACAGTGAGGACAATCATGGTGTCCATTGCATTGAGTTATTGGAAATTGAAAGCACATACATTGCCTTGGACAGCCAGATTGGCTATGACATGACACAGGTGCTCCTAAAAATCACTGTGCTATACAAAAATCACACATTCAACCCCACAGGGATTAGGGAAAAAAATGGAATTAAGGTCCTTATTTACAATGAGAACCTAACAAAATGATAGCCCAGCTTTGCCCATTAGATGGTTAAGAATTACATAAATTCTGCAATGAACTTGGCACTTCATCTTAGGAGAGACCTCAAGTTTACTCGTGTAAGTGGGCGTCAGAAGGACTGTGGCTGGTGAGTGATCGAGCAGCTGGGAGGAGGGTTATTTGGAATCAGGTGGAAAGTGGTTACACCAGATGCACTTGGGTGTGGCTCGAGCACACACCCGTTTCCCACCGGGGGAGCCGGTAGACGTTCGCGGCGTGTTTTGTTTAGCTGGGGTTAGCTGGGCACACCTAGTGTTTCTCGGAGCTGGAATCTCACATCAGCAAACACGGAATTTGCGTTATGCTCAAATTATTCGCTAATACATCAGTGGTGCTGGAACAAATTCCTGCTTTCAAATTAATCATTATAGCAGAACTGGCTCTACAGGATTCATGGCAAACGCACAAGAAATGATGGTTGTAATTGATAATTGTTATGCACGGTATCTTTCATCCATGCGTTAAACCCGGTAAAGTAGAAACAATCCCATTTTATAGATGAATACAATGGAGATGCAGAGAGGTGAAATCACGTGCTCAAGGGCACAGAGCTAAAAAGGGGCTGGAGCTCTGTCCCTACTCCCTGGAGTACGGCTCCTCTTACACCCCCAGATGGGAGAGTGTGTTGATACCAGAGAAAACCAGAGGATGAGTGCATGCATCTAGATCAGCGGTTCTTAACCTTCCTAATGCCGTGACCCTTTAAGACAGCTCCTCATGTGGTGGTGACCCCCAACCATAAAATTATTTCTGTTGCTACTTCATAGCTGTCATTTTGCTACTGTTATGAACTGTAATGTAAATATCTGATATGCAGGATGTATTTTCGCTGTTACAAATGGAACATCATTAAAGCATAGGGATTAATCACAAAAACAATATGTAATTGTATATTGTGAAATATTTATTTCTAATTACAAATAAATGAAATTTGGTCTTGAATTGTGGTGTAGCATGGGTAACAGTCTTCATATGACAACAGTAAACTACATGGCTACACTTTGCTACACCGAGGAGCGGTGTGTTGGTTCCTAAGACCATGGGAAATAGGTGTTTTCCAATAGTCTTAGGCGACCCCTGTGAAAGGGTCGTTCGACCCCCAAAGGGGTCTTGACCCACCGGTTGAGAACCGCTGATCTAGATCATCATCTTGGCCAGTGCAAAGTATCATTGCATAGCATGGAAACTCCTATGGCTTCTAAAGACTAGCCACCTTTCTGAGCATTTCTAGTCTATGCTGCCACCACAGGGAGAGATTTCTTCTCCCACTTTGGACAACGAAGTAGAAAATGTAGAACAACATTGTGATGCCCGATGCTACTTCCTGATGTGGAGAGAATCCCTCTCTTTAGCCCAAAGGTGCTTCTCTGGAATGTCCACCAACACGTCCTTCACGGAGTTTTCTCTTCTCCAAGATGAACTTGGCCATAAGTAGCACATTCTTTGACAATGTCCCGATAAGTTCTGGGGTCCAGAATGGAGCACACTCTGCTAGACAAGCCTCAGCAGACTAAGACACAGAGGATCCTGCTGGGATCTAAGCCCAATGTGGGATTAACTTTTAGAGCAAATGCCTCACCAACTAGATCCCCAGACCGACTTGGCATATACATTCTTGACCTGGTCTCCTGTCCCCTTTCTGAGGTCAAGCAGAAGATTTATAGGTATACCTGTTAAAATATTTTCTCATTGGTTTTATCCTAACAAAGTCCATTTCCCACCAACTTTTTATTATGGGAGATTTCCAACTTACTGAAAAGTAGAGAGACTAATAGCAGAGTGAACCTCATAAACCCATCATTGACATGAACTTCACCAATTACAACACATGGACAAGCCTGTTTTGTGAAGAGTACCTACCATTCGCTCACTCCATTGCATCTCCCCATCCCCAGGTGTTTTTAAGCAAATCCTAAATATCATATCAGTGTACCTGCACTTCAGTATGTATCTCTAAAAGGTAAAGATTCTGTAAAAACATACTTATAAGATTGTTACCACGTCAAAATAAATGACCAGTGCTTCGTTAAGATCATCAAATACCCAGGGCTCAAATTACTTCAATTATGCCAATTAGGATTTAATATGGATCTATCTTTTAAGTCTTTTATTTATAGGTTTCCCCTTCTTCTATCCTCACCCCTTCCCCTTGAATGGCTGTTGTTGAAATCATGTTGACTATTGTTTGTTGAATTTCTTAAATTGTGAATTTTTTAAAATTATATCCCAATGGTCTCATACAACATTACGCTGTTTCCTGCTTTCCCTATAAATTGGAAGTAGAACTATCAGATTTGGATTTGATGGTTTTAAATATTTTTTTTTAATTTTAAATGGACAATGCAGTGGCTTTCTGTACATTTGCAATGTTTTGCAATCATCACCACTATACATTTCTAGAACTTGTTCATTACCCCAAATAGAGGTGGAAATCACGGAATCACAGGCCAGTTGGGAAGTGCAGTTGGAATTTGGTTTCCCTGCACTCCATTTTAGAAATTAAAAAAAGTTATTAAAATTTTAAAGTCAGGAAAAAAAAATCTGGATTTTCCCAGTTCTTTTGAAAAAACAAATCAGAATATTTAGCTAATCTAGGTGTCCCTTTCACTGGGAGTTGAGTAGCAGTTGCTCCTACAGCTGGTTGCCTATAGCTGAGCTACAAATTATGCTCAAACTTAGTGCCATTAAGCGACCGTTTCATTAGGCTCAGAAATTTGTGGGTCTGGAATTTGAATAGGACGCAGAGAGGATGGCTTGTCTTTGGTCCGCAATGTCCGGGGCCTGAGGTGGGAAGACTTTCTGGTGGTAATGCCAACAGCCAGGGGCTGGCAGAGCTGTGGCTTGGGGTCTAGTTCTAACATGGTGTGGCTCTTGGGTTGGGATGACTTAAAGGTGTGGCTCAGCTGGGAGTCGTGGGGTTTTAAGATCCACTATGTTGCTGTTGTGAGTGTGTGTGTGTGTGTGTGTGTGTGTGTGTGTGTGTGTATTTGTGTGTGTGGTAGCTTCTAACTGCTGTTGGCACTTGGTCCTTTGGAGTGAATATCCTAATCCCTGTTCCAGTGATATCCATGTTGGATGCTTCATTCTCTGAGATAATCAGAGCAGCCCATGTTCCCCCCCTGGGTGGACCTGTGGGAGGAATACTCTGGGGAAACACATCCAAGAGTGGGAGGGCTGGGTCCCACGGTTGCATATGTGTCTGATTTTTCTCTCCAGAACAGCTGCAGCATTTCACACCCACCAGTGGACATTCCAAAATCCTTGGGCCACCAACGCTTGGTGTTTCCCAGCTTTATTGACATGCAATTTTACGTTATTTTTTTTCTGATTTCTAATGAGTTTGAATACCTCTTTGCATGCCTAATCTTGATATTTTCCTGTCCTATCAATTTGCTCTATGTCAAAAAAATTGGATCCCTGCTTTCCTCTTTCAGAATATTGAAGATAATTGGTGTCACACCCCCTCAGTGTGGGACACTTTCAACGTGGCCTCTCTGGTCTTAGTAGCTGTGGGCAGGCCAGTATGTCACATCCAGGGAAGTGTCTCATTAATATAGACCCTCGATAATTAAATAGTTAGCTTGGATCAATCAATAGATCATCTCTGGTCCTCAGAAATTAACCTTTCTTCTCTACAACTATTGTCTTTGGGACATAACAATAAATTGTCTTGTCCTTGACATCCAACATCAACCACCCGATTTCTCTACAAATCTTTATAGAAAAATTCTCAAAAGAGTTGTATAGATTTGCTGTCATCATTTCCTCTCTTCCACACTCTCTAGACTTATTCCAAGCAGGTTTTGCTCTCCATGACTCCAGAAAAACCAGCTTCTACCAACATCACCAGTGGCCTCTACAAGGCTAAGTCCAACCATCCATTCAGCATCCTCTGCCTCATCCTCCATTCTCAGTTGGTCTCACTTGGTCACCTGCAAATCCACTGACAGTTGATCATCCTCTCCTTGGAATAATTTCTTCATTGGGTGGCAAGCACCTCCTCCTTTGGTCCTCCTCCCCCTCCCTGCCTCCTTTCCACCTTGCTTGGTGGCTTTTGCTGGTCTTCTAAGTCTTTAAATGTTGGAGAGTTCCGCAAAACGCTGTGCTTACCTTTGTTTTCTTCCCTGTCCCCAGGCAGGTGTACTTTCTAAATGCCATCTTATGCTAATAACTCCCAAATTGTCTTCACAAACCCGGATCTTATGACTGGACTCTAGACTCAGACTGAACTACTTGGCTCATAAGCATCTAGAACACAACATGACCATTCAGACTGTTCTCAGTAAATGACTCTCCCCTTCTTCCGAGAGATTCACCTGGAAATCTAGAGTCATCCCTACCTTCTCGCCTCTCTACATCAGCTCCATGAACACATTCTGGTGGATCTACGTTCAAAACACACAAAGCATCTGATCATGTCGCACCTTCTCCATGGTTATGGCCTGTTCTAAGCCACCCTCCTCTCTCACTTCATCTATTGCAGTGGCCTCCTAACTCTTTCCTCTACCTCCATTGGTGGTCCATCCTCTGAGTGATATTTTTAAAGTATTGTATATATTAGATTATTGCACTCCTCAGCTCAGGCTTCTCATCTTACTCAACATAAAATGCAAAATTCTTATAGTTGTTTGTAAGGTTGACGGTGCAAATGATATGCTTGACTCCCAGCTGCATCTCCGCAGCTAAGAGCCAGAGAGATTAAGTAGCTTGCCTCCGGTCCCCAGTGAACCTTAGTGGCAGAGCTAAGTGTCCACCTGGATCCATCTATTCCTGATGCCCATGCTTTTCCACTGCTGGTCCTCAGTCTTTATAGATTTATTTTTTCCAAATATTTCTGAGCCTTGATCCCCAACTTAGCTTCTGATCTTTTCCTAAACAAACTCTCTACTGGGGCCAAGTTGAGGTTTTATTGTTTGAGGAGCGTACCTTATACATTTTTCTAACATCCAGTAGTTCATTCACTCAACCAATGATTCTTTAAAAAAAATTATGAGCTTCCTTCCTTCCTTCTTTCCTTCCCTTCCCTTCCCTTCCCTTCCCTTCCCTTCCCT
>JAAGEH010000297.1:21855023-21940680 GCA_011751065.1 Lasiurus cinereus | reverse complement strand
GCTTGAAGCTGTCCCAGAGGCTCCTTACATTATCTTCACATTTTTGGATTCTTTTCTCTTCTTGCTTTTCCAGTTGAATGTTTTCTGCTTCTTTATATTTCAAATTTTTGACTTGATCCTTGCCTTTCTCTAGTCTGCTGTTAGTACTCTGCGTAATAGTATTCATTTCAGTCAGTGTATTTATTATCTTCTCTTGGGTCTCACTAAATTTATCCATCTTTTCTAGCATATTCTTGCAAAACCTTATAAGCGTGGTTTTGAACTCTATATCCAGTCGTTTTTTTTCCTCCATTTCTTTTGCTTGTAATCCCTTCCCTTGTCTCGGCATTTTCACTGTGCCGGGGAAACTTCTGTGCTGGATTCAGCCGCAGAAGCCTCTGCTGAGCTTGGGAGGGTGGAGTCTCAGGGCTTAAGGGACCGCCTTGCCTTCCAGTCGGCCCCGCCTTCCACGGCCCTGAGTCTCACGTGACTGGGTAATGGCTGGAGCGGTCCTTGTGCGCTCGCACACCCGCAGTGCCTCTAACCGCTGCCTTTCCGGCTCCCCTGCGAACCAGGACCACACGAGTCTAGGTCCCCAGGGTTTCGCCCAAAACAGGGGCCCAGTGGACTCAGAAGTGGCACAGATCGGAGGGTCTGTCTCCCGCCCACTCGCGAAAGCCAGCGGCACAATCAGCAATCCGTCCTCCGCGTGGTGCCGTGCGCGACCAGACCTCTGATCCTTTGCAACTCCCCTAAATTTCCGTGCACTTCTCCCTTTTCACAGTCCAAACTCCCCCCGTATGAGTTTCAGCTGGATCTGGGGTTTAGTGTCGTAAGAGAAGGGGTTCAATGCCGTTGGGAGTCTCCGTCTCCCTCCCGCCAGAGAAAGCCAGCCAGGCACTCCGGCACCCGCTCTCTCAGCGCGCGTCTCCGTACCTCAGCTTTTTGCAGCTCCTCTGGGTCTCCGTGAGCCCCTCTCTTTCCCTCTAGTTGTAGAACTTCCACTCAGCCAGCTTTCCTGTGGTTCTGGATGATGTCCGTTCTGTCTTTTAGTTGTAGTTTTGAAATTGTTGTGCGAGGCAGCAGTATAGGTGTTTACCTATGCCGCCATCTTGGATTCTCTCCACCAATGATTCTTGAACACCGTGTCTCAGGCTGGGCTACAAAGATGAAAAGATCAGGACTTTGCTCCTAGAGAAGTTACAGACCAGTAACGAGCTATGTAGAAGGACGCTAACATGGAAGTGTTGGTGGAGATCCTAAGGCGATAGATTATCACACACCAAAGTGTGGAATGGATGGACCACCCGGAAATACTATCTGTAAAAAGTCGGTGGTCAAGAGCCAGTTGACCACCTCTGAAGCCCCTCACCCACATCAGGATATGAAAGTGCTGGGAGGAGAGATGATTTGGTGGGAAAGGGATGTTCTGGCAGAGGAGGCTTGTGTGCTGGGCTCTATGACACTGAGAAGGGGCCGGGTGAAGTGCTTGACCCTCACCTTATGTGTGTGGAGAAGAGCTTCAGCGGACCCCCTCAGAGAGCACCGAATGCATCTCTGAAGTTGGAAGTTTATGTGGACCCTCGTGTGACTCACTTCCGAGGCGTCCGAGGGGTGAGAGGTGGGATGGCCAGCCGAGGATGGAGGAGCCAAAGGAAGGAGCGCTGTCCTGGGCACCCTGTCTTCTCGGAGTTGGTCAGGGAGAAGGATGTATGCTATTTTCATGGACCAGAAATGGATACATGTGCAAGAGAGCTGGTGGGATAGGAACAGAATCTGTTGCAAAGGGAAGGTTAGAGCTGGGTGCAGACCTCGGCTGGAGCAAGGGCCACTCTCCCAGGGATGTGGATGGAGAAAATCATCAGCTAGAACTGAAGCATGCACCCCCCCCCATCAAGGGAGCAGTGGTCAGAGATCCCCACCTGTTGGAGAGGGGTCTCCAAAGGATTCACAAATGCATCCCTTAAGGAAGCAAGCCAGCTTTAAACACCTCTCATGCTCAAAGCTCATAATGCCAGCTACACAGCAACACCTGACAAGCAAGAAGGACACGACCTTTCCCCCAGATACCATATATTCATAAGCTCTCATGTGCCCAGAATCTATGGGCCTGCAGGGTGTCTCCAGAAAAACCAGCCATCTCTTCCTCCTATGAGCACATTGCTAGAGACCGCAGCAATGGTGCCTCACACATACATGCTGTTTCTCAGAACCACATGGATGGAAACTGATGTCCACATGAAAACCTGTGTGTAGATGTTGACAGCAGCTTTATTCATGATGGTCAAAACGGGAAACAACCAAAATATCCTTCAGTAGGTGAATGGATAAGTAAACTGTGATATAGCCAGATAATGGAATACTATTCGGCACTAAAAAGAAATGAGTTACCAAGTCAGGAAAAGACATGGCGAAACCTTAAATGCCTATTGCCAATGAAAGAACCCAATCTGAACAGGCTACATACTGTGTGATTCAAACTGTATGACTTTCTTGAAAAAGCAAAACGATGGAGACAGTAAAAATTCCAGAAAGGTTGGGGGAAGGACGGATGAAGAAACAGTGCACAGTGATGTTTAGGGTGTGACACCAGTCTGTATGATACGTAATCATGGATAATTGAACAACACTCAGAGGGAACCCTAAAGTCAACCATGGACTTGGAGTAATCAGGCCGTGTCAACGTTGGTTCATCAATTGTAACAAATGTGCCCCGCTGGTGGGGGCTGTCGATCCTGGGGGAGGCTGTGCATGTGTGGGGGCAGCAGGTATATAAGAAATCTCTGTACCTTCCCCCCAATTCTGTTGTGGACCTTAAACTCTGGCAAAAAAAAATAAAGAAGAAATCATGTGGACACCATGAGGACAAAAACGCAAGTTCATTTACACTTTACAGGATAACATTGTTTTTTTCCTTACCAGCAAGTACCCAGAAACTGGCAATATCAATAAGAGCCAAATTAGGAGGAATTATGAATTAAACTCATATCTCGAGGTACCACTGTACTGGAAAACCACTGGTCTCCCTCCCAAACCTCCTCTCCCCCCTCCACACACACACACACACACACACACACACACTCTCCTTCTCTCCTGTTATAAGAAATCCAGGAGGACTGCTTACGGGAAACCATAAAATCATTCCACCCTGTCTCACCTTCGCTGCGGTGATAACACAATCAGGTTATCGAGGCAAGGGTTTGGGGAACTTCAAAGCGGAGCCGGAGGGAGTGGAGGGACAGGAGCTGGGGAGCTGAGGGCTTATCTGTGGTTTCAGTGTTCTCACCCTTATCAATGCAGAAGGAGGGGACCCCAGGGGACAGCGAGTGGGAATCGAAAGGCCAGGTTCCTTTCGTTTTCCCACCTGTCCTTAGACGGAAATAAGGAAGGCCCAAAGGAAGGAGAGTCAGATAGAAAGAATGCAGACTGAAGAATGGAATTCTGGGGGGTGGGTGAGTGTGAAGGGGCCAGTTTCTGACCTTCCCTACCCTCACCCACGCTGACCTGGATTGGACACCAGACTCTGGAACCAGAGAACCGGAGAGTTAGGAGGTCTTAGCATCAGCTTCACGGTCATCACCCAGATGCCCTTGGCCTTGACCCCCGGGGAACTTCACTGAGTAGCTGAGAAGTAGGAGGCAGCCCATTGAGAACCTCTACCCTAGAGAATGAGGCCTGTGCACAGACAGAAGCACCTGTGATGGAAGAGGATCTACACAGGGCACATTTGTGGGGAGTTGAGAGCAAGCCATTTGTAGGGAGAGGGGGAATCAGAGATGATTATAATAACTGCAAACCCCGTATGTCACCCACAACGTGCCGGACACAGTTTGATGCACTTGACATAAATCTTCATTCACTGCGTCCTCCCTAACAATTCTCTGAGATGGCTACCAATAAGTGCCCATTTTACAGGTGAGGAAATTGAGGCACAGAGATTTTAGCGACTGGCAGGTCACAGAGCAGGTCAGAAGTACTGGGACCTGGTCAAAACCGGTGTGGCTCGATGGACAAAAGGTCAGCCTGCAGACTGAAAGGTCCCAGGTTCGATTCCGGTTAAGGGCATGTGCCTTGGTGGCGGGCACATCCCTAGTAGGGGGTGTGCAGAAGGCAGCTGATTGATGTCTCTCTCTCATTGATGTTTCTAACTCCCTCTCCCTCTCCCTTCTGCTCTATAAAAAAAAAAAATCAATAAAATATATTAAAAAAAATAAAAAGAAGAAGTACTGGGACCTGAACCAAGATTTTCCTGTTCTAACATGTGAGCTTTTAAATACGATGTTCCCTATCCCTTGACTAAGAGAACTTGGGCAGCTAAGTGGGTAATGAAGTCATGAACTTGGGTATGACCTGCAGGAGGATCAGGTTTGAGGGAAAAGCCATGGACTTAGCCTTGGAGGGATTGCCCGCCACATGTGGGTCACCTGGGGGTTTTGCCTGGAAGGTCGGGTAGCAGCGCAGCTCCAAGCTCAGCACAGAGGGTTGGAGAGTGGACATCAGAGACTGGGCGCCGGGGAGAAGGACCTGTGTGCAGGGACCAGACTAGAACCCGAAAAGCTCTGGCGGGAACCCCAACAGTGAAAGGCAGAGGGAAGCAGAACCAGGAAAGGAGAATGAAAAATCTCCAGCGGCACCGAGCGCGGTGCTCTGGAGAGGAAGGGCGAAGTGAGTCAGGGAGGAGGCCAAGGTCACCAGGGACAAGAGCCGTAAAGAACTCCCCTCCGATAAGCAATGAAAGGAGGCTTTGTTCCTCGGGCTCACGGGTGTGTAATGGACTTCCCCAGCCCGAGGGGAGACTTCTTGAGGTCCAGAGCCGCCTCCAGCACTGCGCTGTGTGTCTGGTGCGGGGACAGGCGCGCAGAACGCATGGACCGCATACTCGTGGGTTCCTGGTGGCTCAGGAACGTCTCCTTGTTAAGACGGAGACTTAATGAGGGACAACTTGCCTGCGCCCTTTGAGGAGGAGACACGGTGTTCGGAGTCTTACACCGTGTGGGGTAGCGAATAACTACTGGAGGTGGCACTGCTGATGCAGAGGGCGGGCAGATGGAGCATCCTGGCCCTCTCTTCCTCAGCCATAGGGATACACAGAAAGGCTACTGTGTGTTGAGAACCTACTGTGTGCCTGACTGTGTTGAGGACCTACTGTGTGCCTGACTCTGAACTGGACGCTTGACATCTCTAGCTCAGATCCTTACCACCTGGCAATCTGGGCATCAGTATATATATATATATATATATATATTTACTTATTTTTTAATTTTTTTTTCTAGATAAAGCGACTGGGTAGAGAGCTTTTGGCCTGGCCCGGGGCCACACGAGTAGGCAGAGCATTGCCAAGGTCAGTTCTCTAAGAGAGATCCATGTCCATCTGACGCCAAAGCCCTGAGATGTAAGCATGCATGCCCCTCACTGAACCTCTCCCCTCCGCCGCCACTGCCTCAGTCCAGGTGTCACCGTCCTTTCAGTGGGTTTTCCTCGAGCTGCTTAGCTGCTCTCCACGCTGCTACCAAGCCCCCTTTCCTAGCATCCCTTCTCCAAGCTTCGGTCTTCATCTGCCTGCAGCCTTGCTCACTTCCAAATCCCTTCCGTGGCGCCCTCTTTAGGGCACCAGGGACATGACACGCCATAAGCCCAAACGCGCAGCACGGTGCTAGCCTGTCATTGTCTGACCCCACTGGCTGGTCCAGGCCCTTCTTGGTGATTGCCACCCCCTCCCCCTTCTGTCCAGCCAAGCCGACCTACTGTGCGCCCATGCGGGTGCCCTGCTCTCATTCTGCATCTTCTGTTCCCTGGGGCTGCAGTATTCTGGGTTGACTCACACTTGCTTTTAAGACTAGTTCACCTCCTTCTCTCACGAACATGCCACACCTTCCCAGGCCTTACTAGGTGGGGACCCTCTATTTTCCTCCCCTGAGCCCCTCAGCGCCGGGTATAGATGGGTCACTCTGCATTCTGCCTGCTGTTTTCTTTTCTTACTTAAAAAAAAAATATTATTGATCTTTCACAGAGAGGAAGGGAGAGGGATAGAAAGCTAGAGACATCGATGAGAGAGAGACATAGATCAGCCGCCTCCTGCACACCCCCAATTGGGAATGTGCCCGCAACCAAGGTACATGCCCTCGACTGGAATCGAACCTGGGACCCTTCAGTCCGCAGGCCGATGCTCTATCCACTGAGCCAAACCAGTTTCGGCCTTTTCTTACTTTTTAAAAAAACCTTTATTGTTGAAAATATTACACATTTTCCCCTTAAAAAAAATTCTCCATTAACCTCTTCTAGCCTGCTCCTGCCTTGCCCCCCAGTACCCCCGCCACCCCGTTATCTGTGTCCACAGGTTATGCATGTATGTGTCATTGCTTGATCCCTGCTGTTTTCTTCTGTGCCTTGCAGTGGGCTCTGAGGTCCTGGAGGGCAGCGATCACAGATGCTCAGAGCAGAGGGAACCCCTGCTGATTAAATAAGTGACTGGTGTGGAGGCCCAGCCTGCTCGAGGTGGGAATGCAGGAGAGGGAGAGAGAGAAGGAAAGAGAGAGGGAGGGAGGGAAGGAGGACAAGGCAAGGGCAGGCAGGCGGTTGGGCTGGCTGGGGTGCAGGTGTCACTGTGGGGAGTTGTCTGATTCTTCTCGAGTTTTTACTTCTTCCCGCCGCTCCGAGAGGCACCGGGATCCCCTGCCTCTGTTTCCAGTAGCCGAAACCCCTCCAGACCCATGGGCAGGAGCCAGAGCCTCGCCTGGAGCCACATCGCCCGAGTCCAGTGTTGTCTTGGCAAGACGGGGCAGGAAGCGCTGGCCGGCGGGGTTCCCCTCCTGTGGGATGTGTGAGCGGCAGAACCGAGCGCCAGATGGAAAGTGCCCTGCCGTCCTGAGCCAGGCCGGAGGGCAAGGTCACCGAGAGTGAGGCCGTCCCTCCGCTGTCAAAACAGCGGGCAGGCCCAGGCCTCCAGGTTCAGGCCTCTGACGGCTATAAGTCAGCCAGACTCTGGCCGAGAGGGAAGAGGCTGAAAGGACAGGAGCTGGAGTGAAAGGACAGGAGCTGGAGGGAAAGAAGGTCGCTTCCCCTCCATCACTGCTGCCGTCCCTCCTGCTGGCTGAGGGGACGCCTCTGTGTCAGCGGCAACAGGAAGCCTTTACTGAGAGCAATGTCTGCCGGTGGGATCTTCAGACAGGGAAACACTAAGGGAGAATCTCCGGGGCAATGGGGTCTTCCAATCACACTCCAGGGGCAGCCATGGGATCTTTTCTGCTCGAGGAACAGCCCCTGTGAGGGTGACAATGTGGTGAATGTCTAATGGGTTACAGAGGCCTTCCACGCCCATCATCTGTGTTGATTCTTTTTTTTTTTCTTAATATATTTTATTGATTTTTTACAGAGAGGAAGGGAGGGGGATAGAGAGCTAGAAACATCGACGAGAGAGAAACATCCATCAGCTGCCTCCTGCACGCTCCCTACTGGGGATGTGCCCGCAACCAAGGTACATGCCCTTGACCGGAATCGAACCTGGGACCCTTGAGTCTGCAGGCTGACGCTCTATCCACTGAGCCAAACCGGTTTCGGCCTGAGTTGATTCTTACAACAGCCTGGGAAGGACAATTATTCCCTCTCCCCATTCTACAGAAGAGGACACCGAGGCTGAGGCAGAAGGTGATCTGTCCAGGATCTCCCCACCATTCATTCACTCATTCCTTCCTTCCTTCATTCTCTCATTGGTTATGAAAAACGGACGTCCCATCAGGCACCAGGTTCTCCTCTGGGTCCTTGGAGGTCGCAAGGGCCCAGGCTGCTGTGGTCAAGAGTGGAGACAGCCAGCGTGGCCGGAAGGAGTGAGCAGAGGGATGGGGCGGTAGATGAGGGCCGGCAGGGGCCAGATTACGTAGGACTTTGCAGACCTTGTCAGGGCATTTTCTAAAGAGGGCCATGGGACAGGGGACACGGCAGGGACAGGGCAGGGATGTGTTGCTTTGGGTGAGCATGGGGAGCACATGGGTGAGCATGCGGAGAGCAGGCTCCACTAGACCGGAGAGAGTGTATCTTCCAGTTTGGGGAACAGACAGGAAACAGGAGACGGAGCTGGTAAACAGGGCCACGTGCCATCAAGCAAATAAAGCCCTGGACCTGCGCAGAGAGTTCTGGGGAATCGCAGGTGGTGGTGGGGCGGGTGTCCTGTTTCCCATGCAGGGAAAGGATGATGGGGGGCGGCTGGCAGAGGAGATGAAGGTGGAAATGGGGGGGAGACACCTCACAGGGGCTCCCGCCTTCCCCCCACCTGTCCTCTTTGTGCAGAACCTCTCATGGAAACGGACACTGCTCCCTCCTCTCAGAGGACACGGGCCCTCGGGGACAGCTCGGAGCTGGGCAAAGTGCATTGCGGGCCCCGCCCTGGGCGGGCGGGCAGCTGTTCTGGAAAATGAAAACACGGGCGGTCTACAGACGCAGGAAGCCGAGGGTTTTAGGGGCGCAGCCACGGAACGCAAACACGGCGGCCTTCACCTGGACCGCAGAGAGCTTCGAGGAAACGGAGCGGCCTCCCAATATTTGAAGGACGGTCTTGTGGCAGGAGGACAGGGCTTCGGGGAGCGAGAGGGGGGCCGGTGGCGGGAGGTGAGAGCGAGGCAGGCGGCGGCTGGGCAGTGAGGAGCATGTTCTAACCGTGTCCACTGGCTCCGGGTCGGGGGGAGGGAGGAGATCACCTTGGGAGAGAGAGAGAGAGAGAGACCCTTCCCACCATCACTAGACATGTGTGAGCTGGGGCTTGAGGATCCCCTTCCACCAGTTCAATGAGGATTTGTGGGTAGATCCCTTCACTTAATGAATACTTAAGGAAGCATCTTCTAGGCCAGCGGTTCTCAACCTGTGGGTCTCGACCCCTTTGGGGTCAAACGACCCTTTCACAGGGGTCGCCTAAGAACCATCGGAAAATGCAGATATTTACATCACGATGCATCAGAGTAGCAAAATTTCATGGATGGGGGGCACCACCATATGAGGAACTGTACGCAAGGGTTGCGGCCTTAGGAAGGTTGAGAACCACTGTTCTAGGCGGTGGGCACACGGATGTGGGGGTGAAAAAGACACCCAAGATCCTTGCTCTCATGAACTTTGCATGCCAGTGAAGAAGGAAGTTTCCATGCCAGTGAAGAAGGAAGCGAACAAGTAGTTAAAGAGATAATTGCAGCTAAGAATGGGTGTCAGCAACACAATAACAGAAAGGGAGGTGTCAGAACAACTGTGTGTGTCTATGCACGTGTGCGCTTGTGTGTGTTGAGTGGATTGCACTTCATATTTTGTGGTCAGAGAAGGTGTCGCTGAGGAGATCCCTTTAAGGAAGTCCTCGGTGAACAGAAGGACCAGCAAAGGCAAGGGCCCGGGCTGTTGTGGTCAGCAGTGGAGACAGCGTGGCAGAAGGAGTGAGCAGAAAGATGGGGCGGTAGATGAGGGCCATCAGGGGCCAGATCACGTAGGACATTGCAGAACTGGTCAGGGCAGTTGGGCATTTTCTTTTCTTTCTTTCTTTCTTTCTTTTTTAAAATATATTTTATTGATTTTTTTTTATAGAGAGGAAGGGAGAGGGATAGAAAGTCAGAAACATCTATGAGAGAGAAACATCGATCAGCCGCCTCTTGCACGCCCCCTACTGGAGATGTGCCTGCAAGCAAGGTACATGCCCCCAACTGGAATTGAACCTGAGACCTTTCAGTCCTCAGGCCGATGCTCTATCCACTGAGCCAAACCGGTCTTGGCTGGGCATTTTCTAAAGAGGGCCATGGGACAGGGGGCACAGCAGCGATGTGTTGCTTTGAGTGAGAGGTTGGGCCAGCTGAGTGACTATCAGAACCCCCTGGTGGTTCACCCGAACCCCCTGGAGACCCTGAGTTGGGATCCGGTGGACTAAGTGAGCTCCGAGACTCCTTTCCCGGTGAAGACGGAAGGCACTGACCGAGCTTGCCCCGGGATCACACAATTCGCTCAGGACCGAGGAGGACGGCACGGCCCATAGGCAGTTTGCTGACCTGTTATCTACACACCAACCAGCTCATTAGTGTGGGTGCATCCTAAGTAAGTGATATTTAATTCAACAATTACTTGGTGAATTGTCTTCTGTGTGGCGGGCACAGAGGGGTGGAACGCTGTGTCTGGCACAGAGCAGGTGCTGCATAAATATTTACGAATGAGCAAACGGATGAACGTGCCAGATGTTCCGCTGGGCACTGGCGGAAAAGATGGGTAAAAGAAGTAAAGACGATGCCCTAACCGGTTTGCTCAGTGGATAGAGCATTGGCCTGGGGACTGAAGGGTCCCAGGTTCGATTCTGGTCAAGAGCATGTACCTTGGTTGCGGGCACATTCCCAGGAGTGGGTGTGCAGGAGGCAGCTGATTGATGTTTCTAACTCTCTATCCCTCTCCCTTCCTCTTTGTAAAAAATCAAATATATATATATATATATATATATATATATATATATATATATAGAAAGATGACACTGCTTTTACTGTCTTGCTGCTATAGGATTATCTGCAAACTGCTATGAGAAACACAAAGCAATGGCAAGTGCGAAGAAAAGGGCTTTGTGGATGTCCGCGGGAAGGCAGAATGCAGAGAGACCGCACTGGGACTATCCCGAGAGGGAATTCTCTGCTCCCGGGCCTGGTGGGTCCTGACGGAGAAAACCCAGGATGATCAGGAGGAGTGGGGATCCACGGGCTCCCCAAGGAGACCGGGCAGCTCGGAGCCAGAGCCTCCTGGTCCCCTGCTGTGATAGGAAAATAGGATTTTTCAGCCAAGAAGCTGCCAGAACCCTCACAGCGACCGGCTTTGGTCTCCTGTCATGGAGCCAGATCTCTGTGTGCTGTGTTCTGTGTGAACCCAGTCAAGTGACCAGAAGTGGCTCGGAGCCACGACCCAATCAGCCCCACCGTTTGCCCCACCTTGTTTTATCATCAGGAGTGGATTTCTGGAATTGCCCCTAATCTAGGAAATGCGCGTTAAAGCATCGAAGCTCTACGATTAACCCTTCCCAGGGCCCAGGAGACACTTATAAAAGGTTATTGTTTTGGTGTCTGGAAGTCAATTTAATCACAAGGATCCAGAACTTCAGAGAGGTGAAGAGATATAGCCAAGAACATACAGCTGAGTAAGTGGGAAGATTCAATCCCAAGCCTGTTCCCACACCAGACTTTTCTCAATGTATCGCAGCGGTTCTCAACCTGTGGCTCGCGACCCCTTTGGGGATCGAACGACCCTTTCACAGGGGTCACCTAAGACCATCGGAAAATGCAGATATTTACATCACAATGCATAACAGTAGCAAAATTTCATGGTTGGGGGTCACCACCACATGAGGAACTGTATGCAAGGGTCACGGCCTTAGGAAGATTGAGAACCACTGATGTATCGCTTTCTGGTCCAGGACTATCCAGTAAACACAGCTCTAATCTTACTTAAAAAAATTTTTTTTTTTTTATTGATTTCAGAGAGGAAAGGAGAGGGAGATAGAAATAGAAACATCAATGATGAGAGAGTCATTGATTGGCTGCCTCCTGCATGACCCCCACTGAGGATAGAGCCTGCAACCTGGGCATGTACTCTGACTGGGAATCGAACCATGACCTCCTGGTTCCCAGGTCAACTCTCAACGACTGAGCCACCCTGGTCGGGCAAACACAGGTCTTTTCTTATAATGTCTGCACAGGGCATTGAGCCCCATGCATGATCTTGGGGCCCTCAAGTGCTTATGGAGGGGGCAGTGCCACTCTTGAGTGCAAAATACCAAGAAATCCTTATTTGATTGATTTGGGCCTGCAGCCTGGGTCTTAGATTTTTAGATGCTCCCTAGTTAAGGATGGGGTGCGTGCTGGTCTTTCCGCTACAAGAGCGCCAGGATGAAAGCAGGAGGGTGAATGGAAGGAATCAGGCAGAGGAAGCTGTGGTCTGCAGCAGGCCAGCTTTGTAAAGGCATCAGAAAAGCCTAGGATGGGGTCCAAGGGATGAAAGCAGATAGGGATCCCAGGTTGGCCTCAGCATAGTGGGTGGGACCCCCAAAGTGGAGGCTTTCCATGGTTGATGGTGATCTGGGAGCAGAGCTGAAAAGCCCAGCAGGAGTGGGAGTTGGGGTAATGGGGACACCAGGAGCAGCCAGCTTCCTCATGTAGGAGGTGGGGAGTTGTGGCCTGAAAGGCACCCCAGTGCGTTGGAGATTTCAACTGGACACTGAGTTATTGCCCTAGAGCAGCGGTTCTCAACCTGTGGGTTGAGACTCCTTTGGGGGTTGAATGACCCTTTCACAGGGGTCGCCTAAGACATCCTGCATATCAGATATTTACATTATGATTCATTAACAGTAGCAAGATGACAGTTATGAAGTGGCAACGAAAATAATTTTATGGTTGGGGGTTACTACAACATGAGGAACTGTGTTAAAGGGTCGTGGCAGTAGGAAGATTAAGAACCATTGCCCTAGAGAGACACTGAGATATGGCCAGGTAACAATAACAGTGACAACGATGGCCACCATGACGATTATGATGCTCCTGAAATTTCTGACCTTCAGTGCCCAAAGCACTTGGCCTGGATTTTCTCCACAATGGGTAGAATGGTGGCGCCATAAAGGGTGCATTCATGGTGTAATTCTCAGGATGAGGGAATGTGACCTTATTTGGAAAAAGGGTCTTTGCAGATATCATCCAGGAAAGGATCTCCAGATGAGATCATCATCCTGGACTAACCATCTGGGTCTTAAATCCAATGACAAATGTGCTTAGAAGAGAAACGCACAAGGAGATTAGAGAGGAAGATGAGATGGAGGTAGAGGTTGGAAGGATGCAGCCACAGGGAGGAACTCCTGGAGGCAGTAGAAACGGAGGGAGCACAGCCCTGCTAACACCTTGATTCCAGACTTCTGGTCTCCAGATCGCGAGGGAAGAAAGTTCTGTGGTTCTAGGCCACCGGGTGGGGGATATTTTGTTGTGGTAGCCCTAGGAAATGAATTCTTTATAGCCCTGAGGCTGGCACTATTATCGTTTCCATCTCATTGATGAGGACACTGAGGCTCAGAGATTTTGACTATTTTTTCACCGAGATTGCAATTGGTGGGCACAAGATGCACCCCCAAGAAATGTGGCTGGAGCTTAGGAGCACGTGACACAGCCCATCAGCTCCACAGGGGAGGTTCATGGCTCTGAACTCTCGCTGGATGCCTCCCAGTCACGGTCACTGATGTTCTTACTGCTTCCTGCTCGGCCGTGCCTCTGGGCTTTTGTCTGGTTTTATGCTGGGAACACTCTCTCCCTCCTGCTCACCCCAAGGTCCCTTCCAGCTTCAGCCTTTCCATGTTGAAAGAATCCTCTGACCCTCCTTCTTGTTCCCGAAGCTGTGAAGACCTCTCACTCTGTGGTCTCCCAAGAGGATCTTGGGTAAAACTCAATGAAAACCCACTTCATCTTGTACTGGGATTACTTATTTATAGGCCTCGTCTGATGGTAGATGGAGCTTCTAGAAGGCAGAGCCAGTGTCCCATTGCTCCTCTTCGTTCATCTGGCAATCCATCCTTGATGACTGAATGAGTGAATGAGTCAACAGATGAAGGGCCAGCCCAGAGATTCCAAAGGTTCTTCTGCGGGTCATGCAGGGCACCTTCGTCTGAGGAGAGGGCACAGGCTGGCAGCGAACACACTCAGTCCTCTTCACCCCTCAGACAATCGCCTGTGATGACTTTACTGTCCCTCCAAATCGTGTCTGTAAATGAGGCAGCGCAGGATTGTCACAGCGTGGCAAAAAGACATGGGCTGGAGGCAGAAGAACCGGGGTTACCTCATTCCTCAGAGCCTGAGTGTCATGATGTACAACACAGGGACAATACCAGCCGTCTTCTTCCTTCAGCCAACAGTGAGTGGGTGCTACGCTGTTAGGTGCCGGGGCCCTAACCTTGTCCTTCAGGGGCTCCTGCTTCTTGGAGCGAGCTCCCGGGATTGTGGTGAGATGAACGACAGCCAGGAAAATGGTAAGAACAACCCCTTCTTGGCGCTGCTGGTGAGCACCTTCATGAATGATCCCAGAAGACCCACAGGCATCGCCAATAGTCCCGTTTTGCAGATGATGACATGGAGGCCCAGAGAGAGAGAGAGAATGGCTGGGTCACTTGACGAGGTGGTTGGCACCTAAGTCCGGCATGCATCCCCCGGCCGGGGTTGCTCACAACCCTATGCCCTCTCCTGCCTGTGCCGTGAGAGTCCTGGGTGTTAGCACCACTGTTATCTTTTGTGTGGAACAAGGTCAGATGTCAGCTCCCCTGAATTTAGCCAAGGCCATTCAACTCTAGGGGTTGAGAGTTGACCTGACTTACAAGATCCAATGCCTGGGTTCTTAGCCAAGCTTTTACCTTTAAAGCCTTAAACCTCTGGTGCCCGTGTTGTGTGTGTGCGCGTTGTTTTTTCCTCCCGTCTCAGTATGTCCTTGTCCTGCAGGAGGTGGCTGAGCCGAATTGCCTAATATGGTTTGGCAGACCCTCCCGGTGCAGTGTGTCTGCGTTTGGAGAGGGGAGCATCTCCCCCACTGGCTTCTAGCGAAATGGAAATGACTGTTCCTGGCAGCGAACCCAAAGGAGCAACAGGGGCAGGGGAGTAGCAAAGAAGAAACGAGGAGAGGGGGAGAGAGAGAGAGAGAGAGAGAGAGAGAGAGAGAGAGAGAGAGAGAGAGGCTGACTGTTGCATTCGCTAGCTGGAGCTGCAAACATTTAGGTAGAAGGGAGTGCGACTCTTATTTGTATCCAAGCACATCCCTGTTCCTGTTGACAAGACCTGGCAGCCGAGGACCCGGGCAGAGCCGCCAGGAGGCTGGGAGGCTCTAAAAATAAGCCAGGGATACTTCCTCCAACTCTGCTCACCATGGGCGAGCAGGAGAGAGGGGCGAGAAGGGATGGAGCTGGGCTGTGAGCAGGGATTGGGGGTGGGGTGGGGGTGGGGGAACACAGATGATACTGATGGAGAATGCCAGGCCCAAGGCAAGTGGCTGAGGCTCTGGTTGGGGTGATAGGGAAGGGGGAGAATTTGGTCTCAATGAAGTGGCTCCTGAGGCCAGTCCTCTGGGGTAGGGAGTGAGGGGGGATGCAGGGAAGAAGGAGGAGAAGCTAACGCCCAACTCTCACTTCAAGCCTGAATGGTCAGTGCCAGCCCTCCCTCTCCTGCCATGGCAACTGCCAACCCCGAGGCTCCAGAGGATTCCGGACTGGCCGTGGATCATGTGGCCGAGGGGCACATGAGAATGCTGATATTTGCATAAATACGTACCCAGAAGCCCCGAGGAGAGACCCACCCATCTCTGTGAATGCTCCCTCACCTGCTCCTCCTCTGGGCCATTCCAGCATCTCAGACACAGCCCCCCCCCCCCCGCCCCCCACATCTCTGCAATCGGCCAGTCCCTCTGTCCTCTGCCCCCGGCACTGTGAAAACCCTCAAGCAGATCACCTCTTTCTGCATCTCTAGAACCTGCCACCGAGCATTAATCACGGACACTGGCTAAGTCCCTGAGACGTCCCATGTACTAAGCAATTGAATATAGACCTCATTTTTTTTCCGGGGATGTGGGGAGCCCAAATATATATATATATATTTTTTTGCTTTTTCTTGAAATGGAATAAACTTCTTAGAATGTTACTATCTTGGCTTTTTGGGGTCTATTTTTCCCGCAGGCACATGGTGTGTCTTTTCATATGTGGTTTTAAATATTTTTGTAATGGAAGTTTTTATGAGTTAGAATTTTTTTCCTTCTGATCATTTTCTACCCCAAAGATGTTTTTACAGCCCAATGGGCAGTCATACCGATGTCCAAAAAAAGCTGCACACGTAGGGTGCATGCAACTTGGCGAGTTTGAACGGATGCATGTGCCCGGTAAAGCATCACCGTGGTCAGATAGCCTCTCGTTCGTTCATCACACACCTCCACGTGGTGGATGTTCGTATGTTCGGTACAGGGACCCCACGGGGGCTTAGCACAGCAGAGTAAGTGGTGGGTCCCGTGGGCGTGGGCCCAGCAGACATTCCTGATTGGGAAGTGGGGAAGGGCTGTCGTGGATGCTGCCAGTGCTCCGCCCCCGTCTGCTGTGTGGACAGCCAGCAGGTGGCTTGCCACTGTCCCCTTTCCCAGAAAGCTGGCCCCTGTGGAATGGTAGGGGAGGGGAGAGGAGGCTTCCTTCCCCGGGCGGTTGACAGGCACGAAGGGTGCCCACACCACCCCCTGGAGGTGGGACCAGCTCTGAGGGGTAACTCAGGCAGCAGGGCGAGGCTTGTCCTCCACTGAAACCACATCCCGGCTGACTCCATTCCCTGTCCTTGCCTGCTCCCCTCACCGGGGTTCCAGCTGATGGAGTTTCTGGGTTCCATGCAGCTTCCTAAGTCACCCTGGGGCCCTACATCTTGTCAGCCGACTGGGAAGAAGAGAAAGAGGGAGGAGGAAGGTGAGGGAGGATCAGTGAGTCAGGCCTGCAAGTGGCACCCACTGCTTCTTCCCACCTTCGATTGCACAGCATGTGCAAAGGCCCCGGGGCAGGGAAGAGCCTGCTATCGATGTGTGGGACGTCCTAGCTGATTGGTACTCTTGGAGCAGACACAGGGCACTAGAGAGCAGCCAGGTCGGCCTGTCAATTGTGGGCGGATTCCCACAATCCACCAGGCCAGCATCTCCAGCATCTCTGGGATGGAGGACCTCTGTAACTGCTTTCCAAAGGGCCTGGCCCGGATTCCACAGGTTGATCTGGGGAATGCGTGGCCAGCTGTTTCCTGAGATGGTTAGCTCGCAGGAGGGACATCTGAGAGAGGCGGGGAGTCCTCTGTGGTGTAGAAAAGGAGCTGACACTCAGCAGAAGCCTGCTCTGGTGTTAAAGGCGGATGCACCACTACCCAGACTCCACCGCAGCCAATTCAGCGTGCGCCACCTCATCTCTTTGATATGCATCCCAGGCTGTCCCCTGCCACTCGGCTGTCACTCACACCAAGCGGAGGAGGGTTAACAGCTCGGGGTTCCCTCTCGCAGCAATCTCAGCCAGGCCCTATCCCCCGGGGCCTGCTCTCTCAGTCCGTTCCACCCTCTGGTCCAAAGTCACGGTGGAAGCTCGGGCACCACCCCTTTGCCAAACAGTTGTCAGTCCCGGGCCGTGGGCTCCGAGAGCTTATCAGTGGGCCCGGTGGGGCTTCCGGTCCTGACTTTGCACAAGGCGTGGGCTTATCTGGCAGGAAACTCTGGAGCGGGGAGCCAGGCCCCAACCCTTGCCCGCGGCCCATTTCATCCCCAGAGGAGTGTCGTCGTTCACCGGGAGATGAAACGTGCCCTGCCCCGCTGTCACTATCGGCTCCTGGAGGCTGCATCCGAAAGACAAGGCGTCTGACCTTGAGGAGGAATCTGGGCCATTGGGGGGCCCTTATGTCACTTAAAAAAAATATATATATTTTATTGATTTTTTTACAGAGAGGAAGGGAGAGAAATAGAAAGTCAGAAACATCGATGAAAGAGAGACTTCGATCAGCCGCCTCCTGCACGCCCCACAGTGGAGATGTGCCCGCAACCAAGGTACATGCCCCCAACCGGAATCGAACCTGGGACCTTTCAGTCCGCAGGCTGACGCTTTATCCACTGAGCCAAACCGGTTCCGGCCATATCACTTTTATATGGCACAAAATATTACTTATTTCAACCACCAAAACAAAACAAAACAAAACAAAAACCCAAAAAACATCCTGAGCTTAGGAGCTATCTCAAAACAGATGGGAAGCCAGATTTGGCCTGCGGATCCTACCTTGCTGACCCTGTTCTAGTCTTTTCTCTCTGCCTTGGGCTTTGTCCTCAGGGAAGCAGACACCAAGCCCCTCCTTTGAGAATCCCTCGTCCTCAGAGCTGTACCCATGGTGACCAGGGGCACAGACTTTGGAGTCTGACCACCTGCTAGCTGAGTGACCTTGAACTGCGTCACATCTCCGAGCTTCGGGATCCTCTCTGTGAATTAGAAATGACAAGAGTGGCACCTGTCCGCCCGGATTGAAAGGCAGGGGACGGAGACAGCTCTGCTCACGGGGAGAAGTGTCAGAGAATACGTGGCCCTCTTTGGTCCACCAGAAGAAGGGACCTGGCAGGTGACCAGGACATCCAGTACACAGGTCCTCCACACCCAGCACCAAGCCGGCTGCTGGAGCCAAAACACTCAATATAACGCCACCCAGCTCTTTGCTCACGGGACGGACAGTGTGATAAAATATGTAAACAGCCGAGACCGGTTTGGCTCAGTGGATAGAGCGTCAGCCTGCGGACTGAAGGGTCCCGGGTTCGATTTTGGTCAAGGGCATGTACTTGGTTGCGGGCACATCCCTCTTGAGGGGCGTGCAGGAGGCGGCTGATTGATGTCTCTCTCTCTCATCAATGTTTCTGACTTTCTATCCCTCTTCCTTCCTCTCTGTAAAATCAATAAAATATATTAAAAAATATATGTAAACAGGTGACTACAATGGACAGGGTTAGATGCCTGATGGTGCGAAGGCAGGAGTCGCAGGGGGCTTCACACTCTCCTTTGTGGGAAGAGGGCATCTCTTAAAGGGCCTGCGAGGCTGAGGGGAGCAGCTGCGAGGGCCGCTGGGGGCTGACCCGGGGTGTGTGCCAGGGTGGGGCTGTTTGCTCTGGGCTGTGGGCTCAGGATGTGTGCTGGGAGGTGTGTCTGTGTGTCTCCCGGTGGGTAATTTGTGGGCGTGCGGCTGTGTGATGACAGATGAAGGGCGGCTCGGAGGGAACAGGAGGCGTGTTTGCCTCTGTGACTGGAAGGAAACACCAAACTTCGGGGCTGGAAGGGTCTCGGAGGCGGTGTGATCTGGATCCTGCTCCTCCTCTTTTTTCTTTCTTTTTTTTCCTTTCTTTTTTACCGGTGGCTGAGTGCAGGCTCCGACCCCAGCCACTCAGCCGGTGGGTCTCCTGGCTCCTGAACTCTCTGTGTAGCCAAGGTCAACCAGGGCCTGGTGAACTTGGCAGTGGAGTACAGATAATAATGCTCGCCGGCTCTGCCTGGTCTTGGGTTGACAGAGGAAGGCAGGGCGAGGTCTGGAAAGACAGAACTGTGTGTGTATACGGCCAAGCACTAGGCCCGGTGCCAGGCACTGTTTTCAGGAAGCATTAGCTGAACTTGAACCTACATGTTGTTTATGTTTCATTGAAAGCTTCTTCCAAACGGGCATTGAAAAACTTCAGCTTCCATTACCATTCTTCCATGTCCACGGCCATGAATACCCGCCTCCCCCCCCTCCCGTTTTTAGATCGGAGGTGAGACGGAGGCATGATTTCAGGGGGCGTGCTGCTGTGTCCCACGGTGCCCTTACAGGGTCTGAGGTGGGACCTGGTTCGTGGAGGAGTTTCAAAAGCTAGAAAAGGACCTTTGTCCAGATTCAGGTTTGTCTGTCAAGAGAGGCTGCCAGCTTTGGACCTGGGGCTTTGGGTCACAGTTCTGTAGGTCCAGATACAGGCATGATGCTTCATGCCCCCACCTGGGGCACGGCATGGAAGAACCTTCTCAGCCAGCCTCAGTTTCTCCACCTGGCGCAATCCGGCTTCAGTCCCACCGTGTGGGAGTCTCATCTCTCAGACCAGGTGGTGCTAGGTAGGAGATCCTCGGGATGTGTCTGGCAGATCTTGGTTTATGCTTCCATTCGGGACAGCCACCCCTAGGCTTGCCCCCCCAAAACAGCCAAGTCCACGGGGTTGTTAAGCTGCTTTGAGAATCATTCTTTAAAAAATACTTTCAATACATGAACAGTGCATGAATCTTGCTGAAGCCTACAGACACCCTGATAGAAGATAAATCCCACGCTCTTCAGAGACGGCTACTTGTAAGATTTCAGAATGTGTTCTTCCAGACTTTTCACCGTCGGGGGAATGGATGGATTTTTTAATAATAAAATTGAGATCCTGCTGTAAACTGAATAAGTGGCTTAGCCTTCCTGAACTTTCCTTTTGTGTGTGTGTGTGTGTGTGTGTGTGCGTGCTTCTCAGCAAAGCAGGCAAGATGATATGCAAAGAGCTGTTATATTTCCTTAGAACCTGCCCCTGGGCTCTGGAGGTCAAGGAACAAGGTCAAGGACCATGCAGATGCCCTGGCTGAGTCCAGCCTTGGATTCATCCCAGCCCAGTGCCAGCCACATGAATGAAAAGCTCTGAAGTGGTCCAGTCCCCAGCTGCCAGGCACCCTCTATTGCCGGAGTGGCCCCAAATAAGACCCCGTGCACCACGGAGCAGAGACAAGCCATCCCCCCCTCCACCCCCGTGCCCTGCAGAACTCCTGACCCGAAGAAGCAGGGGCACAGGCCACGGGCGTGGTTTGTTTTGCCGCAGTAACCGGAATATCTAGGGATTGCGTTTGAGAAGCAGTTTGGAGAAGCCTCTCCCCTGTGTGTGGGACCCGCCCCTCCTCGGAGACTCCAGGAACTTGGGGCCTGGTTGCCTCCTCTCTTTCCTGCCTCCTCTCTCTTGCTCACTTCTCCTACCCAGCCTTCTCCCCAGGAAAAAGCCCTTCTCTTGATGCCACCATGGGGGGAGCTGCTAATCCGCCCTTGACCTATTCCTTATCAGTTCCTTTGCTGTTGTTAAGTCTCACCAGAGGATATTTGTCCATTGATTTTTAGAGAGAATAGAAGGGAGTGTGAGGGAGGGAAGTTGGGAGGGAGAAAGAGAAGGAGGGAGGGAGGGAGAGGGAAAGAGAAACATTATGAGAAAGATACATAGATTGGTGCCTCCTGCACTTGCTCCTGACTGGGTCAGGGAATTGAGCCTGCAACCCAGGTACGAGCCCTTGACTGGATCGAACCTGGTACCTTTTAGTCTGAGGGCTGATGCTCTATCCACTGAACCAAACTTGCTAAGGCTATCAAGTCCAATTTTTAAAAAAATACATTTTTATTTATTTCAGAGAGGAAGTTCAGAGAAGAAGGGAGAGGGAGAGATAAATAGAGACATCAATGACGACAGAGAATCATTGATTGGCTGCCTCCTGCACACCCTCTACTGGGGATTGGGCCTGCAATCCGGCATGAGCCTTCACCAGGAATCAAATGCAGTGGTACCTCGAGATACGAGTGCCCTAACATACGAGCCGTCGAGTGAGCGATTTTTTGCTTTGAAATATGAGGAACATTTAAGATAGGAGTCATCGCGCGGATCGACGGGCTGCACACGACCCACCAGTTTACCTCGACTTGAGCATCTCATAGTTTCCCACGCCTCAAGGTTACGGAACAAATTAAACTTGTATCTTGAAGTACCACTGTATTTTTTATTGATTTTTTTACAGAGGATAGAGAGTCAGAAACATCGATGAGCGAGAGACATCAATCAGCCGCCTCCTGCACGTCCCCCACTGGGGATATGCCTGCAACCAAGATACACACTCTTGACCCTTCAGTCTGCAGGCCGACACTCTATCCACTGAGCCAAACCGGTTTTGGCTCTTTCCCCACTTTTTATTCTAAAGTCCGTGTGGCCAGTTTCTTCCAGTCACAACGCTGAATGCCCCAACCCTTGCTTGGAAACACCCCTGGGACTGACCAGCACCTTCCTTTCCTGCCTCCTCCCTCTTCTCTCACCTCTACCCCCTCCAGCCACATTCCCTGGAAGTGTCCGGCCACGCCACATCTGCGCCCTCATTCCTTCTGCCTCACACATTTGTCCTGTGTGGTTGGCCCAGCAAACTCTTCCTCCTCCATGAGGAGCCCAGATCCTACCCCTTTACAGAGCCTCCCTGCTGCCCTGTGCCCATCACCCAGCCTATTCTGCTTCTTCCTGTGAGTACCCCGACCCCCAGCCCCTTGCTCCTACCCTGGTTCCAGCCCTGGCCGTGTGCTTTGATATGTATCTGGGTGTTCACTCTCGGTGAAACCCTTAGAAGAATCCCCTCTCCAGTGCTTGGTGCATGGAGCTGCTGGGTAAGTACCGTATTTTCTGGCATGTAACATGACTTTTTAACCCAGGAAAATCTTCTCAAAGGTCGGGGGTCGTCTTATCCGCCGGGTGTCATCTTATAGGGTGGGTATATCCCAAACTCTATAACCTAACTGGAAAAGTTGGGGGTCGTCTTATACGCCGGAAAACACGGTATTTGTTGAGTAAATAGGTGGAGAGACGGGGTGGTGTTTCAGAGAGAGCGAAGGATGCCAGGGAGAAACATCTGAACCGGTGATTCAGTTCCTCCCTTGCTCTCCCCGCATGGCTTGTGGGTTTTTGCTGTTGTTGTAACAGGGTAACAGGGTTCTTGAGGTGCCCCAGTGAGATCATGGAAAGGAAAGTGCTTTGGAAAGTGAAGCGCCACACACACACACACACACACACACACACACACACACACACGGTCTTGACATCTTGACACGGTTAGGACTGGCTCCTCAGTGGCAGGTGGCTGTCACTCTGGTCTTGCCTGGCGACCACGATCTGTACCCCGGGTCTTGGTGGAGGAGGGGAAGTCCCGGGTCTGGTGCCAGCAGCTGGAGAGCCCTCCTCCCCTCTCCCTCCGGGTCAGGCGAGGCTAGTTCTGGCCACGCCCGCCTCTCGAGTGTTTGTTGTGAGGCCCAGATGAGATAACGCATGTTAAACATCCGTTGTGGTTAAAGTGTCTGGGGGGCCTGGCACCTCCCGGGGAGGCCCGGGCTCTTGGCCTCTGCCTGCGATTTCCTGTCCCAATCCTGCTCTGCGTCTCCGGCGACTGAGGCCACGGCTCTTCTTGCCGCAGGTAAAGCCGCAGGCTCATCCCTGCTTTTGGTTTCAGCCCCGTGCCAGCGTGGCTGGCTGATCACCAGCCTCCCCTCCCCAAGAAGCGGGCCGATGACTTCACGTTTGCCCCGGATCCGGGAGGGGAAACACCCTCCGCTCCCACTCACCATGGTTCCCACGGGGTCAGGTCAGGGACGCTCCCCCTCACCTCCCAGGAAAGGCCAAGGCGCGCTCCTTGTCACACTGTGACCTTGAACCCTTGCGCGTTGCCGGGTGATTTCATCGAGGTTGTGGTGCTATCAGTGTTTGTGTTGGTTATCAGTCTTCCTCCTGGGTCCTCGCTGGTTCAGGGCTGTGTGTGTCCTTCCTGCCCGGCACAGTGCCGGGCACACCAAGGAGGTCAATAAATGCTCTTAACAAAGAAGCGAGAGACTGCTCTGAACATACTCAGGCCCCGCTACATGCTCTGCACATGCCTACCGCAGTACCTTTGTTCCTGCTGTTTGCCCAGCCAGGTTTCTCTCTCTCTCTCTCTCTCTCTCTTCCCCCCCCCCCCAATATCCCTCTCTCTCCCCGCCTGTCTATCTCCCCTCTCCCCACCCTCTTCATCTCTGATACACACACACACACACACACACACACACACCCCTATCCCCTATGAAAAATGCATGCATGGCAATTACCACAGTAGCCAGCATAGTAAGAGCACTTAGTAGGGTTAGCAGCACTTTAATAAAAAAAAAAGTGATTCCTGCCAAGACCGGTTTGGCTCAGTAGATAGAGCGTCGGCCTGCGGACTGAGGGGTCCCAGGTTTGATTCCGGTCAAGGGCATGTATCTTGCTTGCGGGCACAACTCCCGTGGGGGGCGTGCAGGAGGCGGCTGATCCATGTCTCTCTCTCATCGATGTTTCTAACTCTCTATCCCTCTCCCTTCCTCTCTGTAAACAATCAATAAAATATATTTAAAAAAAAAAGTGATTCTGTGTCACCGAGGCCTACTCCTCCACCCAAGCCCAGCACACACCTCCCTCCCTCGGCACCCCTGTCTTCTTTCCTGGAGATGGACTGGAGCTTAGGGCGTCAGAAGTGGATGTGTCTAGGGCTCTTTAGCAGACAGCGCTTCAGAGCAGAGAAGGAACTTGTCGGTGGCGCTCAGTCCCGGGCTTGCCTGGGGGGCTGGGGAGTGGGGAGGTGGGCAGATAAAGCGACAAGCAAGACAACATCAGGGCCCTTCTGTTCAAGGATCTTGCCATCTGTCTGTGTGAAAAGCGCTGCACTGTGCTGAGTACCCGTATCAACCCTTGAGTTCCACAGAGGTGGCTTGAACTTTGAACCTTGGCACTGCCGCTCACCATCCATCCTCGGAACTTCCCAAGCCTGTCTAAGCCTCATTGCCTACCTCCCTGAGAATGGGATGGAGTGGTCCTACGTGTCCGGGTGGGTGTGGTCTGGAGTGCCAGGGGGTAAAGACAGGATCAAGGCCAATAATCTCCAAAGCTCCCTCCACTCCCGGGTGCCCTGCTCTCCCCTGATGTTCAGTGAGAGGCAGGGAGAAATCTCAAGGTGGGGTCCTCACCGAGACGAGTTTGTTGGTAGGGTCTCTGCATCCAGGTGCCTCGATGGAACTGCCGACTGGCGCCTGAGGTGTAATGGGCCTTTGGAGCTGTCTCTTGCTGCCTAACCAGCCAGCTGTTGCTCAGAGCCCACACTGAAGTCTCTGCCAGGGTCCCGGCACGGAGATGGAAGGTGCCTTTTGGCATTTGATGAGTAAAATCACTACAGTGGTACCTCGAGATAAGAGTTTAATTCGTTCCGTAACCTTGAGGCGTGGGAAACTATGAGACACTTGAGTCGAGGTAAACTGGTGGGTCGGGTGCAGCCGGCAGATCCGCTCGATGACTCCTATCTCAGCTGTTGCTCGTATTTCAAAGCAAAAATCGTTCCTCAACGGTTCGTATCTCAAAAATCTCGTATGTTAGGGCACTCGTATCTCGAGGTACCACTGTATTTTAGAAAGGCTTGGGCCAGAGGACGGAATGAGCGCCGAGAGGAAAACCCACCACGATGAAATATTCATGGAACAGCCACGCTAATTAGTGTGAGAACGTGACAGCTAGGCCACGTACAAGAAAACAGCGGCAGAGGCCCCAGGAGGTACCCAGGGAATCTTGGTTCCCTCCCGTCCCCGCTCCCCATCCCTCTCATTAGCTGAATATATTCCTCTCTGAACCAAAATATTCTGCTGTCGGAAGCAACTTTTCCAAAGGCTAACTCCCAACTTTGCAAATGACATCCAAGTGACGGCTGCATGCTCCTTGCGTCCCAGTGCACAGGAGAGAGACTCTGACCAAGGATTCTGGGAGCAGGGGACCTGGGCTGGACCAGGTCACACCGCGTGGCCTCTGTGCAAACCTCTCCCAAGCTAGGGTCACGGATGGTCTCCCACAAGGGCGTCCTCTGCCCTCTCCCAAATTCTGAGATTTGGGCCCTGTGTCTCAAGAGTTTGGAAAGTCTTCTCTGGTTTCTGGGAGTACATCCGTGGGGTTCTTCTCCTAGCATTCTGCAAGGAAGACACACCGATGGTGAGGATCAGAGCCCAGGATCTGACTCTGCCCTCCATGTGGATCCAGTGAGTGAGGACGTCTAGTGTCAGTCCTGAGGCTTCTGAGTTGCTTTCACTGTTGGCTTGGTGAATCCACCTGCATCGTCTGATCAGGACTGGCCCACTTTGTAAGTGGAGCCTCCATAGTTAGATAATAAATCAGCCACCGAGCCGAATGCAGGCCTCTCCTGTGATAAAACAGTGTATCCGCTGCTCACTTCCTTCCTTAAGTGGGTTGGCCGATCAAAGAGCAAGATCTTCATGAGGAGAAGCTGAGGGCTGGGTTCTTAGCAAAGTAGGGTCCTGCAGGAAGACGCTGGAAGGAGACAGTGTTGAGGAAGTAGGACTTTCTCCTCTGCCGACAGTCTTCCTCGAAGGCATAGGCAGAGTTGGGAATGACTTTCCTTTTCCATGTCCCCCTGAATGGGGTAAGATCAAGAAAGAGGAGCTAGGATGTTGGCTTTCCTATGCGTTAACCTCATAACCTGGTGACCTGTGGCATTCCAAGGCGGAAGAATTTGGGTGAAGGATGTCTACTCCAGGGGCCACTGCCTTGGACCCTAAAATACTTTGGTTCCTTTTCTCTATTGACATCCACAAAAGACAGGGCAGACTTCTTGTCATCCCGCTCCAGAGATGGTGGCTCCTACCATTCTCCTTCTGTTTGATGGCCAGTATGATGGCGTTAATTGGCTTCAGGATTTTTAAAGGACCCACTGAGCATTTCCCACTGTTCCTATCACCACACCATCCTTCAAAGTAGAATTCCCTCAACTCAAGATAGCTTGGCACATTGAATTTTTGCAGAAGCTCTGTGAGGCAGCGAGTCCTATCTTAAGGAACCCTGTGATATAAGAGCTTTCTAAGTATTACTTAGCAAGGAATGATTGTATCATCTCAAAGCCTGGTGCAGAGGGGAGAAAACAGTCAAAAGGGTGATAGAGATGGGGAAAGGTTGTAGTCACATTGACCTGGAAAATGTGAGAGCCCACTGGATGTACTGTTTATATCCTAATAACTCCTTCCCCGAACTTCTAATCTCTTTATGCCTTCATTGTCTTTTTTGGATTCTACCAACATGTCAACTTCTTTTCCTTCTAAATGCAGACAGAAGAAAACCTCACCATTTCCATGCATGAGTCGAAGAAGAACTTCTTTGAGTAGTGTTACTTGAGTATTAATTACCCTATCTCTTAATGATAATCATCATCATCGTAGCTACCATCCCCATTGTTGAAGGTATGTCATCTTTCTATACATGAACTAGAACTAGATCTCACAATGGCTCTGTGAGATAAGTATTGTTATTTATTTATTCAAAGTTAGGTGACTAGCAAATGGTAGAGCTGGGATTGGACCCTTAGCAACCCATACTCCACCTTTTGTTAGGTTGGATTATTGTGCTTACAAGGATCTTTCTCATATTCAGTTACCCAATCAGAGCCTCTGACCCCTCCCACCCCACCCCTTTCTTTTGCCTTATACTATCATTGTCAAGCACACAGTGTAAAATGTTTTCCAAATCAGAGTCCTTCCCTGTTCTTTCTCTGACAGCCGGGTGTCAACACTCCCTAGTTCCAGTAATAGCTCTTGGAAAGTTCTTGCAGCAATTGCAAAAAAAAAAAAAAAAAAATTCTTTCCCTCCCTCCTCCCCTGGCTGGTTTCCAAGTCTTCAGTTATGGGTTGGGGAGTCTACACAGTGTGAACCCGAGGGCTAAGACGCAACTTGGAGTCACAAAGCAAGGCTGCTCCTGGCAGCTGGACCGGGAGAGGAGCGAAGTCAAGCTCTGTGTCTCCCTCTGGATCTGCCTCATCGACAGAGCGCACCGGCCCTCACACATCTTACCCCCAACCTCACACAAATGGCTGGTCCAAAAGTCAGCAATACTATTCACATCAGAAGCTAAGATTTTTTTTAAAAAAAAAAATATATATATATATTATTGATTTTTTACAGAGAGGGAGGGAGAGGGATAGAAAGTCAGAAACATCGATGAGAGAGAGACATCTATCAGCCACCTCCTGCACCCCCCACACTGGAGTTGTGCCCACAAGCAAGGTACATGCCCCCGACCGGAATCGAACCTGGGACCTTTCAGTCCGCAGGCCGACGCTCCATCCAATGAGCCAAACCGGTCTCGGCAGAAGCTGAGATCTTCATGCAGGGCTGCCTCATAAAGAAACACCCCTGAGCTCTCAAGAAAGGCAGACCCGATCTCTTCTCAGAACTGCATTTTTGTTCATTGTCTGTGTGACCGGTGGGGGCCTCAATTTTCTTGTCTTTACAATGGGATGATCAGCTTTCTTACAGGATCATGGGAAGCCTATGACAGATGGCCTACATCAGGCACCCAGCTGACACAGCTTGGTGGCCCTCCCTCTGATGTCCTTCATGACTCTGTTTGTCCTACACGCAGAGTAGCTTTTCTCTACCATTTGGTACCTGTCCAGATGGAACTGGTTCCTGCGGATGAGGGTCTAAACACATGTTAGATTCATTTCCTTCTAAAAACGTCCCTGATGTGCCCAGAATGGCAGTCACTTCTGAAGGGGGGGTGGTGTGACTCTAACATGCAAGACGACGACGCTTGCACACAGAGTTTATTCTCTGATCTAGGCATACCGAAGGGAGATAGAAAAGGTTAACAAAATATTGGCAGGAAGTGGCTGTTGTGAAAATGATGGGAATTGTGTAAATAAGCATTGCTCTGCTTATCCTATTTGGAAGGCTGCCGGCCCCCCCATGATGGGGAACTGTGTCTCGTTACACAGCTGTCATTGTCTGACTCGTCTTGCGTGGTGACTCCATGCCTACTGTGCTGAATGACAGAAATGCAACTTGAGATTTTCTAGTAGCTTCCTAGCAACAAAGTCAAAAGGTCCTGGCTGGTGTGGCTCAGTTGGTGGGAACATGGTCCCATACACCGAAAGGTAACAGGTTCGATGCCTGGTCAGGGCACATACTCTGACCACCTGACCTGATCTGGCTCAGCCTTCGAGGTCGATCCAAAATCCCGGTATGTGATGGAGGCAACGGATTGATGTTTGACTCTCGAATTAAGGTATTTTTTTTATTCCCTCTTTTTCTCCCTCTCCCTTCCTCTCTAAAATCAATAAAAGCATGTCCTCGGGTGAGGATTAAAAAAAGAAAAAGTAATTTGAATAGATGAGATTAACTTTAATAATATATTTAATGCAATATATTAAAAATATTATCAGTACAACTGGTAGTCAAGGTAAAAAATTATTAGTGTGATATTTCACATACTTTTTTTCACACTTTCTTCAAAATAGGAACGGTATTTTATAGCATCCCTCAAATTCCACTGGTCACATTTCAAGTGCTCATCACCACAGGTGGCCAGTGGCTCCTTGGTCCAACAGTGGAGAGCCAGATGGTTAACTTGAGAGGAGGGATCTGCCTTTTTAAAAAATTTTTATTCTTCTTTGTATCTCCCCTCTACTCCTCTTTGTGCCTAGAACATGCCTTCTGGCTGCTCAGTATTCAATACTTTTGCTGCATGATTTCAGTTCCGTTTTCATACTTCTGCACAAGCCAGCTCACCTCTGTCCACTTTCCTGGTCTCTGCTTAATTGAGCGACACTCTCTTCATTTCTCCAAGGTTCCCGATACGCCCACTCTTGCTGCCCTGAACCACTAGTTCCCAACTTCGTATTCAGCTTGACGCTGGTGTGGCCTCAGGGACTCCTGGCAGGCTGCCTTTGGTCCTGGTCACCCCATTTAATGAGCTGACGTTGAGGGCTTGGAACCAGTTCAAAGCGGAGTGGTAGAGAGTGATAAACAGTTGCGGAGTTGGGTCTCTGCAAGGAGTTTGAGAAGGATAGGTCTGGTCAGTCTATAGGGAAGGCTGAGCCAGGTCAGGCCAGGTGGCCAGGCTGTCGCAGACACATTAAAGAATATGCCGAGGGGGACAGGGACCGATTGTTCTCATTAGCCAAGAAGCAGGGCGTAGTCTCTGGCAGCACAACTGGGATCAGGAAGAAGACAACCTTGAGCCGTTCTGTGGTCAAGATGGAAGAAGAGGGTTGGGGTATCCAGCATACCCCAAACTCTACTTTGTCCGAGTGCAGCCTCTGTGGCTTTGAGTAAATTATGATAGTGGCTCTTCCGGGCCTTGATTTTTCCATCTGCAAAATGTGAATAACCCTTCAATCTTAAAGGCTATCTTGAGTATGATATGATATAGACTCCCTATAGTTCCTAGATCTGTACTTGATTAAAGATGGGGGGAAATGATGTTTTCTTTCAGTTCCTTATAATTCCATGGGGGACAGGGGGTGAATATGGTGTGCAGCGGTTAGGGACTCTCGGACATGGACAGAACCCAATCCCTTAGTTGGGCAAATTATGGAACTTGTAGGGAAGAGGTTTCTGAACATCCTTTCTTATCTCAGAAAATAGCTCAAGCATTTGCAAAGTGAGGACACATCTCATTGGTTAAGTGCTCAGAGAGTAGGTGAGGAAAGATAGCACCAAGGAAGTTCAAAAGCAGAAGTCAACGATGAACAGCGTAGATGCAGAGACGCAGAGGCATGGAACAGACGGTTGAACCTCAGAGGGACAGTGGGGGAGGGTGGGTTGGAAGAGATCAACCAAAGAACGTGTATGCATCTATGTGCAACCCATGGACACAATCAAATGGTGAAGGCTTGGAGTGAGGGTGGGGAGGGGGGGAAGATAGAAGAGATCAATGGGGGGAAAACGGGGACTTATACTTTTAACAATAAAGATTAGAAAAAAAAAGAGCAGGAGAAATCAATTCTGGCTGAGAAGTCACAGGGAAGAAGGAAGGAACTGTACCTTATTTGGTACCAACTGTATTCCAGGCACTTTCTCAGACGCTATCTATTCCGTTCTGTATGGGAGCTATGGTCAAGTCCTCCTGCCCATTCTTTTTTTCCAGATGAGAAAACAGACGCAGGGAGGATATGTAACCTGCCCAAAGTCATACAGCCAAAATATGATATCTGGATCCAAGTTCAGGTTTGATGTCCAAGCTCTAGTGCGCCGTGTCACCCACTTTTATTGGGGTTAACAAGCATCGATCAAGTGTCTGCCGTGCGGGAGAGGCGAGCAAGGAAAACGAGAGGCGTTTAATCCATTTTAGGAAGGGAATCTTTCTTTCTGATTTCCGACTCCCTCTCCCGAAGTCTTTGGCTGGTTTTGTAATTCTCACGAAATCAGACTGTCTGGTTTCAGTGCTTCCCAAATGTCTGGGGAGAGTATTACTAATGGCATGAGGTTATGAGAAAGTTATTTTCCCCTCTAATTCTCTTGCTGCTCTTCTGGAGAGATTCGCAGTTTGGTGTGAGTCCTTAAGACCTTTCCAATATTCGCCGTAGGTCTTTCTAACGGAAGGGAGAGAAGGCGGCCTGGGAACAGAGCTTTGGGTGAGCAATGGTGTCTACCTGGAGTTTAAGATGATTGTTATATTTAGATAATATTTCCTATGGAGGGTCATGGATACTCATTTTCCATTTATGGTCACGGTCTGGTCTGGTGATGAGACACGTTTCCTCATGCAGTAAAGTAAGGGAAAAGCGACTCAATTAAATATATTAAGTCAGGGTATAGTCAGGGTACAGACCTGATCAAATCGTGAAGCTGATCTGAACTGTCTGGCGTGTGAGAGACACGGATCTGGGCTCCTGTTGTCCTTTTGTGGCGGACACCAGAGTGCCAGGGGGAAGTTTCCTGTTTGCCTGTGGGCCCCCCAGCCCTCCCAGGCTACATGGCGTGAGATGTGCCCTGATGGCGCGAGGCATTTTGGAGGCTCGGGTATCGCTTCTGCCCTATCACGGCAATGCAGCCTGAGGATGTCCCATCTCAGAGCTCTTGTTTCTGCTGACTGACACTGAGCTCTGCTGAATTACATTGCTCTCCGGCGACCTTTAAGAGTTCCAGAATTTCTTTTGGGCTCTCCCCTTCCCGTTGGCCTTTAATCTCAAGAATTCGAATGAAAGTTTCATGCTCTGGGCTGGGGTGAGGCAAGGGAAAGGCTACCACTCCTTCAGCCTCATCAGCATTCTTTCCTCAGTAGTGACTAGCTCATTTGTCCACAGAATAGATTAGGGGGACAGTTCTTTTTTTAAATAATATATTTTTATTGATTTCAGAGAGGAACGGAGAGGGAGAAAGAGAAATATCAATGATGAGAGAGAATCATTGATTGGCTGCCTCCTGAATGCACCCTACTGGGAATGGAGCCTGCAACTTGGGAATGTGCCCTTGACTGGGAATCGAACCAGAGATCCTTCAGTCCACAGGCAGATGCTCTACCCACTGAGCCAAACCAGTCAGAGCTGGTGGTGGTGGTTGGTGGTGGTGGTGGTGGGGAGGACCAGTTTCTTTTGAACCAATATGCCACCAACTCCTTCAGAGGATGGTGTGGGGCTTCCCTCGGATGTCAGCTCCCCTCAGGGAGGCCTTCTCAGCATGTCTAGTTTCATTTACCAAGGGTTTCACTTGACAGGTGACTTCCGGAATACAAGAACAGTGTGGATCCCCTCTGCTCTGCAAATGGACACTCGGTGGTGAATATGATGCAGTCAATTTCAAATTCTTTTCCGTATGTAAGGGAAGCTAATCAGAAATGTTAATCATGTCTTCTAGTTTGGGATGTACAGTTGCAATAATATCTTATGTTGCCACAGCCTTGGAGGGCAGAGGCCAGGAAATTGTTACTCTAAGGGTCAAGATGGAAATTATTTTAGGCTTTGCAGACCACGTGGTCTTGTCACACTATTTAAGTCGGATGGAAGCAGCCATGGCCACTATATAAACAAATGAGCGCGGAGTGTTCCCATAAGACTTATTTATGAAAACAGGCAACGGGCGGACCTGGCCCTGGGGCCATAGTTTGCCAACCCCTGCCCTAGAATGTATGTATTTATTTATTTTTCTAATTTTTACTCCCCTTTTTCTTTTAAGTTCATTTATTGACTTTTTACAGAGAGGAAGGTAGAGAGAGAAAGAGTTAGAAACATCGATGAGAGAGAAACATCAATCAGCTGCCTCCTGCACACTCCCCACTGGGGATGTGCCCGAAACCAAGGTACATGCCCTTGACTGGAATCCAACCCATGACCCTTCAGTCTGCAGGCCGACGCTCTGTTCACTGAGCCAAACCGGTTAGGGCTAATTTTTACTTCTTAATCTTAGAGAGAGACAAGAAATGGGGGAGAGAGAGAGAAAGAGAGAGAGAGAGAGAGAGAGAGAGAGAGAGAGAGAGAGAAACACCAATCTGTTGTTCTCATTATTTATACTTTCATCGGTTAATTGTTGTATGTGCCCTGACCAGGGATCGAACCAGCAACCATGGTGTATCAGGACGATGCTCTAACCAACAGAGCTATCCAGCCGGGGCTGTATTTATTTTTCTACCTTTTCCTCCATGCCACATGCACACACACACACACACACACACACACACACACTCACACCCTCAGTGACTTTGTTCAGGAAGGGCTTAGATGATGTTCTGTGAATCTCAGAATGGGTAAGAAAACATGCATTGCTTTTAGGACTCTTCTAAGAACAAAACGAGGTGCAAAGGTAGCTTGCCTGGCACTGCTGGGCACTCAGGAATATTGTGTTCCCGGCTCCAGTCTCCATTGTTCTCCCCGACATCGTGTTAATCCTGAATGACAGTCACCCCTGTCCTCACTTGGATCACAGAACACCTCCCTCTGCCCAGCACGAGCGCGGGTCAGGCCGACGCAGTTCCTTCAGGTGCCCCGTGCGGTTGTTCTTCGCTTTCTGGCCGGTGGGGCTCCTCCGAGTCTTGGGTCTGGAAAAACATCAAGCGGCCTCTTCCAGGAATTCAATGGAAAAGAATTTCTAGGCAGACTGCCTAAAAGCTACAGCGTGTTCTTAGAAAGCGAGGAGCTGACTGCGCGAGGCGTGTCAGAGCTGCTCCTGAGGACTGACCCTGAGCCTGGGGCTCTCGCTGCTGGGGGATCGACACCACCACCACCACCCCCACCCTGATCTGGGACACACTTCAGGGCAAACCAGCTGGCCCCCACCCATACACCAGGCTTCTATTTTATCTAATAAAAGAGTAATGTGCAGATTGACCATCATTCCAATACACAAGATGGCTGCCTCCATGTGGTCAAAGATCCTGTCCCCATGTGGACACAAGATGGCCATCACAAGATGGCCTGTAAGGGAGGGCAGTTGGGAGGGACCAGGCCTGTAAGGGAAGGGAGTTGGGGGCAATCAAATCCAAAGACTGGCAGCACCACCAACACAGGCCTGGAAGGGTCACGTGTGTGCCAGAGATGTGACAGCGATCCTAGGACAGCTTCTGCCTGTTTCCTACAGACTGGGCCCAATCGGCTCTCCCATGCCAAGAGGAGGACAGTGGAAGAGGACAGAGAAGACAGACCTTCAGTAGCTGACTTGGGCCTCTTTCCTCAGTGCTGTCTCAAGAGGACCCGGGGTTGGCCCGGCCTAGTTCCATCCCCACTATGCTCTGTTGGCACCTGACCTCCACCAAGCTTGCTCCTTGGAGTCCTTGGAAGTTGGAGCTGACACAGCCTTTGAAAACACCTTAGTCTAACTCAGTGGTTCTCAACCTTCCTAAGGCCGCGACCCTTGCATACAACTCCTCATGTGGTGGTGACCCCCAACCATGAAATTTTGCTACTGTTCTACATCGTGATGTCAATATCTGCATTTTCCAATGGTCTTAGGAGACCCCTGTGAAAGGGTCGTTCGGCCCCCAAAGGGGTCGCGACCCACAGGTTGAGAACCACTGGTCTAACTCCTTTGCTTCCTGTCCCAGGGGACTGAGGCCCAGGGAGCATAGGACACTTGTCTGAAACCATGGGGTTTTAGTGCTAACATCAGGTGGCCTAAATTTTCAAGCGTGGGGCCATAGGCACAGTGACATATTTGAATGTTTGTTGGACAGTTTTCTAAGGATTTAAGTACTGAATAGCCTAGGAAGAATGCTTTTCCTCTCTTACTTCATCACCTGAATTATCAGCCAGTGCCTATATCTGTACATACTTAGATATAGGTATTTATGTGTGTGCATATATAAAAATATATACATACTAGAGGCCCAGTGCACAAAATTCATGCATGGGGTGGTCCCTCAGCATGGCCTGCACCCTCTCCAATCCAGGACCCCTCAGGGGATGTCCGACTGCCAGTTTAGGGATGGGGCCTAAACCGGCAGCCAGACATCCCTCTTGCAATCCAGGACTGCTGGCTCCTAACCGCTTGCCTGTCTATTGGCTTGATCACTGCCTAACCACTCCCCTGCCGGCCTGATGGCCCCCAACTGCCCCCCCCCCCGCTGGCCTGATCACACCTAACCACCCCTGCCTCAGCCCTCACCTCCATGGCTTTGTCCGGAAGAAAGTCAGATAATCAGAAAATGTCCAGTCTCCTGGTCTAATTAACATATTACCCTCTTATTAGTATAGATGCATATAAACATATGTGTGTGTGTGTGTGTGTGTATAACTATATACAGTGGTACCTCGAGATACGAGTTTAATTCGTTCCATAACCTTGAGGCATGGGAAACTATGAGACGCTCTAGTCACGGTAAACTGGTGGGTCATGTGCAGCCGGCCGATCTGCGAGGTTACTCTTATCTCAACTGTTGGTCATATTTCAAAACAAAAATCGCTCGCTCGAAGGCTTGTATCTCAAAAATCTCGTATGTTAGGGAACT
This sequence comes from Lasiurus cinereus, assembly GCA_011751065.1. Taxonomy (NCBI): domain Eukaryota; kingdom Metazoa; phylum Chordata; class Mammalia; order Chiroptera; family Vespertilionidae; genus Lasiurus; species Lasiurus cinereus. The sequence goes on along the minus strand of JAAGEH010000297.1, from coordinate 21,905,663 downwards.
CGTATCTCGAGGTACCACTGTGTATATATATAATTTACTTTATTATTTACCCATCTCATGAATGTTGGGTATCTTCTATGTTTAAAAGAAACATAAATAAATTTATTTATTTTGTTTTTCAGTTACAGTGGACATTCAATATTATATTAGTTTCAGGTGTACAGCATAGCGATTAGACATTTATGTAACTTATGAAGTGATCCCCCTGTTAAGAATAGTAATTAAGATCCCTGCAGTGTGTGTGAGCACATGTGTGCATGTGTGTACGTGCACATATGCTTGTGTGTTGGGAGGGCATGGTGCAATAGCAAGCAGTTCAGATTTGGCCCTCGGGGATTGACCATCTCATGGTTTCCGTGGATCAGACATTGGGAAAGGACTCGGCTAATAGATGGCACCTGTGGTCTCCCGCTGGCTGGCAGTCAGGGGTTGGCTGGAGTGTTCTCCTGTAGGCTTAGCTGCGGCTGGAGGATCCACTTCCAAGTTGGCACTCCCACGTGGCTGGTGAGTTCATCCAGCTATTGGCCAGGGGCCTTAGTGCCTCTCCACAAGGGATGCCTGGCATGGAGTTAGGGCCCAAGAATCATGTTTCGAATGATCCCTGAGAGACTTACACAGGCAAGAATCGGCTCCAGCCTCGGTGTTCCCTCTCCTCCTCCATCCTGAAAACCGAGGGGCGGGTGTTCTTTGAAAGATGTAGTGTGTCTTCAAGGCGCAGTGTGCAGGAACCTGGTGAGTTCTCACAGCGCCGTGGTGAGCAAGGCTTTCCCCTTTCCCCTGCTCACCTCGCAGGGCACTCAATCACAGAGCACGCAAATGGCTGGCCTCGGGGCCTCAGCGAGGAATAATGATAGGTTTGCGGGGTCTCTGATGCAATTATAAGTAAGCTGATGGAAGGAGATTAAGGTGGCAATTTGGAAACATAAAAGGTTAATACAGGCTAGATGTTTTGGACCTGAATTTGATTTCTGGAACAGCCGAGCAGTGCTAAGTTCACATTTCCTCCCATTCAGAAGTCCTCGTTTCATCGATGCTGCCTGAGGCTCCTGTCAGCTGCCCTCAGGCCAGCTGCTCCTCAGGAGACGTAGGTTACTCCCAGGGAGACGTAGGCTACTCCACTTCTTTCTCTAGTGACAGAGGCTGCTATATCCCAGCCCTGGGCTCATGAGCTGGTGGCTTTAGAACTCGTTTTTTGTAACATTATTCCTGAGAGGCTGGCTGAGGGTCCCAGGCTCAATAGCCACAGCAAAAGGCGCTGGTCCCCAAACTGGGCAGAGGGATGCCTCTATTAGCTTCCTTCTGCTGTACCACTGAGGTCCTTGGGGATTAACTATCCCCCCCTTCTCAAGGCCACACTGCCTGGTTTGGGTCCCAGTCCCATTTCTAGCCAGACGACTTTTGGCAGCTCACTTTACCTTTCTGAGCCTTATCTATGAAATGGGAACAAAACAGCATCTATCTTATAAGGTTGCTGTGAAGATTAAATAGATATTGCTAAACACATGTGTGCACAAACACATATAGGAACGAGTATTCTATTTTAAGATATGTATAGTGCTGAGCACATTGTAGGTGTCCAGATAGTCTTGGCAATGTCCTGATAGTTGATTCTTGCACATGACCACCTGTCATCAAGCATACCCACGTGCCCTTGATGGAGCTGGATTTTGCTTTATCCTAGAAAAATCCCCTTGGCTAACTCCATTCACGTCTGCTGCTCTTGTTCTCTTGGCTAGAAGGCCATGGGGTCTTTGGGAGTGGGGGCCTCTGGAGCTGCATGCTATTACACTGATGTGACCCTTTTCATAGCTCTGCTCCGCTTAACCCTTTATAAGCTGATGTCTCACTCTCTTCCCCATACAAAACCTGTCTTAGGTCTAATGACTAGATTGAAATTTGATCCATTTGCCATGTTCCCGAGGGTTGTGGTCTCCAACCAGGCACTTCCTCCTGCTACTACATTATCTCCTCTTGTGTCCACTCCCCCCTCACTCCCAATGCTTTCCCAAGAGCAGTGCTTTAAAGAATTGCTTTTAAGTGACGGTCTTGATGGTCTCACCATACATTCTCCAAGGGCAGGAGTCATGCCTATGTTTTTTTTTTTAGTCTTGAATTTGCCATACATACTAAGCTCTGTGATTTGCATATGAAAATTAAATTCGTATTTAGTAACCCTTTGATTGGGGCTATGCTCAATCCTGACTATGCCTTAGGTACTGATAACACAGTCAGGAGGAGGAAAGAACAAGGAAAATAGTTAAAATTAGAGCAGTTCAAAGTCATATGTAATTATGTTACTAGAAGTTGTGTAATCATTCAAATTGGGTCACATGAATCCCTTCTGAGGTAGGGACCTAATGAAAGTAGTAATGACTGTGAAAACTTATTAGCTACTAAGTGTATTAGAATATTGAATATTTCAGAGTATAAGCATGGACTAAAATGATGAATTTGAGAATGGAATTAAATCTTATATAATAAAAGAGCAATATGCAAATTGATCATACTTCCGCTACACCACCGATGCTCACCAACCAATCAGGACCGAATATGCAAATTAACCCCAACCATGCTGGCTGTGGCTCCAGAGAGAGCAGGAGGGAGGCCTGGGTTTCCCTGGCGATGGAGGAAGCCTAGCTTTCCGTGCACCCTGGATGGCCCAAGCCTCCATTCAAGGCTACAAAGTTTAATCATAGAAGATAAATAAATCCCAACAGAAATGGCTGCGGCCAAGGAGCAAGCAGGAGGCTTGGCTCCACTCCAGGCTACAAAGTTTCAATTGTAGAAGATAAATAAATCCCCAATACCAGGGCCTCCACTTGGGTCACTGGGGGCGTGTGGCCAGCCTGCAAACCACCACAGGCTCCTCACTCAAGCTGCCCCATACTCCAAGGAAACTCCCACCCTGATCTGGGACACTCTTCAGGGAAAACCAGCTGGCCCCCACCCATGCACCAGGCCTCTATTTTATCTAATAAAAGAGTAATATGCAGATTGACCATCATTCCAATACACAAGATGGCTGCCTCCATGTGGTCAAAGATCCTGTCCCCATGTGGACACAAGATGGCCATCACAAGATGGCCTGCAAGGGAGGGCAGTTGTGGGTGATCAGGCCAGCAGGGGAGGGCAGTTGGGAGGGACCAGGCCTGTAAGGGAAGGTAGTTGGGGGCAATCAAGTCTGTAGGAGAGGACAATTAGGGATGACGAGGTTGTAAGAGAAGGGCAGTTGGGAGGGACCCAGGCCTGCAGGTGAGGGCAGTTAGGGGCAAAAAGGCAGTTAGACATCAATGAGGCTGGCAGGGGAAAGGTTAGGGGGTGATCAAGCTGGCAGGCAGAAGCGGTTAGGGGCAATCAGGAAGGCAGGCAGGTGAGTAGTTGGGAGCCAGCAGTCCTGGATTGTGAGAGGGATGTCCGACTGCCTGTTTAGGCCGGGTCCTACTGGGTAGAATTCTATTTGGGATTATCCATGACAATTCTCCAAATTTCTTGACCCTCATATATAAGCATAAAGTCTTCATTTGTGTAACCTGCACCTGTGATTTAAAAAGAAAAAGTCATATTTGGACACGATCCAGTAGGATCGGGCCTAAATGGACAGTCAGACATCCCTTGAGGGGTCCCATAATGGAAAGGGTGCAGGCTGGGCTGATGGACATCCCTCTACCCCCTGTGCATGAATTTCATGCACTGGGCCTCTAGTGAATATAATATGAGAGTTGACACTTTTTGAGCATCTTCAACATGCTCACATTCTTTGCTTGTAGGTTAATGTAATTCTATCCTTGGATAATTTTTACATATGTTAAAATGATAAAAAAATGAAGTTAACTTATGTTAAATGGGGACAATATCAATATTGGTGAAAACATATATATTAGTGAGCTGAACCTGGATCATGAGGTTAGGGTTGATATGGGCAAGGATCAGTACCATGGAGAGCTCAGAAAGGGGTGAGGGGCATCTAAGCTGACACAGAAAAAAGTGATTTTCTCTGTTGGCCTAGTGGGAACTGGAGGTGTTTGCCCTATTCTCCCCTTCTGCACTGGCTTCTACACTTTGAATGAAAATTTCTTGGAGGAAACAATCTTTAAGTTTGCTTTTCATTTGATCTGGAGATGCTGTAGAACTTTGACCGTCCATGGCATGGAACCTATTACTAACATTTCTCAAGAGAAAATTCCTGCCTGTCTTTGTCTCACTGATGATGGAAGTATAGATTCTGACTATGTTCTCTATTTATTTCTGTCTCCTAAAGGCTCAGCTTACGAATCCCAACTCATCCACAGCAAACAAGTGACTGTATTATTTGCATTCTCTTTCCCTCCAAAATCCATTGACTTTTCACTTCCTATAATTCATTATTATATACCAATTAACATTGCTCTCGGTCCTAGTTTCAAAATTTATATTTAACATTTCGTAGTAACATTCTAAAGCTTCCATGGAAGACATTGGGCTCTAAAAAAGTAAGTAAAGAGGTAAAAAAAAATGTGATCCTTCTCATGAAAGGAGACAGGGGGAAAAAGAAATGAGGCAAAGGACCAGGGAGAGTATAAGTAAATAAACAACAGAGCAATCACTCCTCATGTGAGGCAGAGTTCTATCTGGGATTATGCATGACAATTCTCCAAATTTCTTGACCGGCATCTATAAGCATAAAGTCTGCATTTGTGTAACCTGCACCTATGATTTTTTTAAAAAAATCTTATTTGGACATAGCTTGATTATTCTTAAATCTTTGGATTCTGCTTTTGTCTTTCCATTGACTCACTGTTATGAGCTATTTCCAGTTCATCTTCATCCCCCAAGCCCATGTTCATACTTCCATCTTGATCTAGGTCCCAAATTTGGCTTATGTGTGGTCTCATCTCTTCTGATTCTCATCCATACCTGCTAATACCTTATTCTAAGGTTGTGTTTCATTCCTTGCCATCCCACTCCTGGCTATATGTCCAAATCCATTTCTCCATGGCAACCTGACACTGCTCCAACCAGGAAACCAGAAGACAGTGGCTATTTAACTCAAGAGAATGAACTTGGTACTTGGGAGTCTTGCAGATGCCTTCCGACTTTGAGTTTCTATGTCGGGAGAGTGAAAAACAAGTAATACCTGTAGCTTTAGTGTATTGCTCATAGCAAGCACTCAATAAAAGTTCACTTAAAAATTTTATACTAGCTTGAAGTTTCAAAATATTTAAACATTAAACAAAATTTGGTCCACAAGTGTAGTAGGTATTTACAATCCCATATTAGGGATGAGGAAGACTGAGTCCCAGAATTTGCTCAACACAAGTAGGAAGTGATGAAACCTCAGCCCCCGAGCACAGTTTTTCTGTTTCCAAAGACCATTGTCTTAACATTGTGTACAGAGAAACATTGGAAGAGGAGGAGAGAAGAGGTATTTGGGGAGGGAAAGGGTGACCCACTTCAACGACTTCCCTAAAATATAAGAGATTCTTTAAAATCTTGTCTAGCTCCAAAGGATAGCACATAAATACCACATTTAAAAGCCGGGGAAACTCTGCATCACCTGAGGCTGAGAAGGCTTACTTACAGAAAAAGTTTCTGCTCTTCTTTAATTATGCTATTACAATAAAAGGATAAGCACATATTATTACACTTTTGCCTATACTGGCAATTAAGATTGTAATCTGGATGACTACTAGAGCTTAAAATGAGATTATAGTCTCCTATTAAAACCATGATCCAGTGGTATAATAAGGAATGTTTCAGTTCGACTTAGTATGCTATTGGTCTTGGGGGAGGTGCTAAAAGGCATTACAAAGCATTGTGTACATTTTAGAAATTAACCCCTTATCAGATGTATCATTGGCGAATATGTTCTCCCAACCAGGGGGCTGTCTTTTTATTTTGTTGATGGTTTCCTTTGCTGTGCAAAAGCTTTTTAGTTTTATGTAGTCCCATTTGTTTATTTTGCTTTTTTTCCCTTGCCCAAAGAGGTATATCAGAAAAAAAAATATTGCTATGGGAAATATTTGAGACTTTATTGCCTATGCATTCTAGGGTTTTTATGGCTTCCCAACTTACATGGTGGGAATTTATTTTGAATTTATTCTTGTGTATGATGCAAGAAGGGGGTCTAGTTTCATTTTTTTGCATGTATCTGTCCAACTAATACAACCCTATGCCAAGAAAACAACCAAATTAAAAGGGGGTAAAGGATCTGCATTGCCACCATTTGTCCAACATCCAGATGTCATTGCTGACATGTACACATAAGGAACTGTTTGACATTGAAACTGGGACTCAGAACTGTTGGACATTGAAATTGGGACTCAAACATTTTTTTTTTGTTCTTATAGGTTTATGTCTAGTCTGCAGAGGCAAAATTTTTTAAAGAAAAGAATCTGGGGAAAAAATAGATTCAGAGGCAAAGGAGCATTTAAGAGACTGTCACACTACAGTGGGAAGACAGGGGAGGATGGGGGAGTGGCTGTAAGAGATCAATCCAAGGACTTGTATGCATGCATGTAAGCATAACCAATGGATACAAGACACTGGGGGCGAGGAGGGGTGCAGGCAGGTGAGAGCATGTACTGGGGGGGGGGGCGTAGGGGAGGCCGGGGGGAGGTCAAGGGCAAAAAAAGGAGACATATGTACTGCTATTTGTAATACTTTAAACAATAAAAAAAGGGGGTAGAGAACCTGAAAAAACACTTCTCCAAAGAGGAAATTCAGATGGCCAATACACATATGAAAATATGTTCAATGTCACTAATCATCAGAGAAATGCAAACTAAAACCACAATAAGATATACCTCAAGCCTGTCAGAATGGCTATAATCAATAAATCAACAAATAATTATTGGCGAGGATGTGGAGAAAAGGGAACCCTCATGCACTTTGGTGGGATTGCAGATTGGTACAGCCACTGTAGAAAGCAGTATGGAATTTCCTTAAAAAAAATAAAAAATGTAACTGCCTATGACCTAACGATTCCACTTCTGGGGATATATCTTTCAAATTAGTACCTCACAACAAAGAATTATCTGGCCCAAAACATCAAGAGTGTTGAAATTAAGAATCCTGTTTAAAAGTCCAAAATCCACCACCACCTCTTCCACACATTGACCAGGAGAAATAAGCAAATGCTTCAAGAAACAAGCAGAGCTCCCAACTTTTCAACTTCCAATTTCTGTTGTCTTACTAGTGACATTGCGTCACCAAAGGTCCTGCTTTAAGGAGGGAAATGATCATGTAGCTTCGGAATTAGTTTCTCCCTTCCTTCCCTCTTTGTTCAAGTTCACATACGTATTGAGTTTACATAGGACCTGTTCTTTCTTCCCCAAACTTGTCACTATTCACTCTGGAATGCTGGCTTCCTAATGAGTTTTAGTCTTCAACTCATTCACTAAAGACCAGGCCTGTGCCAGGCCCTTCTCATAGGCACCCCGTGAATCACAGAAGATCATTTTATCTATTTGATTCTCAAGTTATGCATACGACCTTATATCATAATTTGGCCAACAATGCCCTGTAATGTTCATCAAACAAATGTTCTAATTTCTTGGATGAGGATAAGAGGTTGAGAACTGGAATTTTGATAAGTTTTGGGAATACAAGGCTGTGTAAGACTTCATTTTTCCCCTCAAAGAGTTCACAATTCAGTGATGGAGACATATGCGCATAGGAATTTCAATGATTACACGTTTCTATGACAGTGGTATATATCGACTCTTACGATAATTCAGCAAAAATGATACTTAGCCCAGCTTAGACTGTTAGGGAGAATTTGTGTAGGAAGTGATATTTGAACTGGGTCTTGGCAAGATGAAGGAGGGGCAAGAGAAAATTTGGGGGGAGGAGAAAACTGTATCATCAAATGGAAAAATGGAATGCAGAAGACAATGAACACTTCTTGGCCTCTTAACGACTTGAATAGAAGTTGGTTCAAAGGTAGGCCTGTCCCTATCTCACCAGTGTTCCTGGGAAATTTGGGTCCCATTGTACATGCATGTTCTATGAGAGCACACATCCATTCCTCCCTAGAGGGCTCCAGATTCTCAGGGGCATTTAATTTTCTCTTTTCTCAGATTTAGTTATATTTAACATCTTCTATGAGCCAGATACTTGGCTAACTAGTTCACATTCATTATCTCACTGGGCTCACATAACAACCCTTTGAGTCTTATCTTGGGTTAGAGACAGCTAGATATCGCACCCTTTGAGTTATATCTTGGGTTAGAGACAGCTAGATATCCCCTAAAATCTACTCCCTACCTCTATAACTGTGGTAAAATTCCCTATCCTTGACATATAGTTGTCCAAAATAACACTACATTTTCCAGCCTTTCTTGCAGATAAATGTGGCCATGTGACTCAGTTCTGGCCAGTGACATATATGCTGAAATATTTTCTGGAAGCTTTTAGAAACTTTCCTTACTAGACATCTGGTATAGGTGCTTTGCTCCCTTTTCTCCATGCAGTTATTTCCGTTGGTTTGGATGGATGTACAAAGGCTGGTGTTGAAGCAGCCTTCCTAGACTCTGAGGCAATCTTTGAAATAAAGTCCCCAGGCATGGAGGAAAACCAAGATAGGAGGAACCTCAACTCTGAAATCTCCATGGAGCACAGCAGCCATGGTCCTGGACTGTATCTACCTCTAGAGCAGCGGTTCTCAACCTGTGGGTCGAGACCCCTTCGGGGGTCGAATGACCCTTTCACAGGGGTCGCCTAAGATCATCGGAAAATGCAGATATTTACATCACGATGCATCACAGTAGCAAAATTTCATGGTTGAGGGTCACCACCACATGAGGAGCTGTATGCAAGGGTCTCGGCCTTAGGAAGGTTGAGAACCACTGCTCTAGAGAGAGAAATGCACCTTAAGTTAGAGAAATGAACTTCTATGGGGTTTAGACCACTGTTATTTTTGAGTCTCTGTTACATTCAGCTGAACTGATCACCTCCATTTTTCAGATGAGGAAAACGAGGCTCAGAAAAATTAATGCATCTCTCAACAGTGCCCACAAGTCATAAATTTAGGGGATTTAGGTTTTCTGATTTTGAGACCACAGCTCTTGTCAGTATTCCAGACTGTTTTACTTGCTGTGATCCGCACCCCCACCCCTTCTGCTCTAATTAAATTATGATTGCCTGGGGCCGGCCCTCGACACAGTTTGACCCAGAAGTCCTTTAATGTTGATGTGATTTAACTCTCATTTTCAGGAAATGGCTCTTGGTTTTCTTTACTTCGGAAATCAAGGAGCTGAAAGATTGGGAGAGCAATGGGATAAAGCATGTTCATTAGGCACAATGACAGTGAATTGCACTCTCTTCATTTTGCAGTACAAGCTATTGTCTATCCAATCATCTTTTAATTAATTAGCAATTAAGGTTGCTAAGGATGTGAAGATGCCCGTTAACAAAGGTTGGCAAATCACTCTCAAGATCTGAGTGAGGAAAGATGAATTTCAGTGATATCTCTCTCTCTCCCACATTCCTCTCTCTCTCTGTCAAGTCAAAATCAGTTACTGTTTTTATTATAAGGTATAGTTTATTTATTTATTTAAATATATTTTATTGAATTTTTACAGAGAGGAAGGGAGAGGTATAGAGAGTCAGAAACATCGATGAGAGAGAGACATTGATCAGCTGCTTCCTGCATGCCTCCCCACTGGAAATGTGCTCGCAACCAAGATACATGCCTTTGATGGGAATCGAACCTGGGACCCTTCAGTCTGCAGGCTGACGCTTTATCCACTGAGCCAAACCGGTTCCGGCTATTTTTTTAAAAATATATTTTATTGATTTTTTACAGAGACGAAGGGAGAGAGATAGAAAGTCAGAAACATCGATGAGAGAGAGACATCGATCAGCCGCCTCCTGCACACCCCACAGTGGAGATGTGCCCGCAACCAAGGTACATGCCCCCCAACAGGAATTGAACCCGGGACCTTTCAGTCCGCAAGCCGACGCTCTATCCACTGAGCCAAACCGGTCTCGGCAAGTTCTGGCTATTTTTGATGGTAGTTCTCAATATGGCAAATAAGTTGGACAAAGAGCATGAGACCCATGTCTTTATCCCAGCTAGGTCACAAACCTTTCTGACCTTGAAAATGTGCTAATCTTAATTGGTAGTTAAGATGAGACCCACAATAACTGGGTAGTCAAATGAGATAAATTATTTTATCCTGTCTTAGAACATATCATATATGTAGAAAACAAGGACCTAAGAGTTTTTTTCCCCCCTAATGTCCACATTTTGGAGAAATATAAAGCAAATAAAAACACAAAAAAAGAAAAAAGCTGAATGGCAACTATTTCAATGGGCTGGCCACCCAAATTGTGCTACTAGCATGTTTTAGTTAAACTGCAGACATCAGTCTGTTTTCTACTTTATTTAAGTGGGCTCTAAAATGCATTTGACATGGGCTAATGGAGGCATTCACCATAACAAATGAGATTGAAGTATGTTCCATGAGATGTCATAGGTGTCCTTATGCAAAGTGTGTTGACCACAGCATGATCTTGCCTCTCAGGAAATGTGCACACCTATCAGAATGGTGAAATCCAAAACACTGACAACACCAAATGCTGGTGAAGGTGCGAACAACAGGGATTCTCCCTCTTTGCTGGTAGGAAGGGGACATGGTACAGTTTGGCAGTTCCTTACAAAACTAAACACACTCTTACTGTATGACCCAGCAATTGTTCTTCTTGGTATTTGCCCAAAGGAACTTAAGCCCTAACCTGTTTGGCTCAGTGGATAGAGCGTCAGCCTGCAGACTCAAGGGTCCCAGGTTCGATTCCAATCAAGGGCATGTACCTTGGTTGCAGGCACATACTCAAGTAGGGAATGTGCAGGAGGCAGCTGATCGATGTTTCTCTCTCATCAATGTTTCTAACTCTCTATTCCTCTCCCTTCCTCTCTGTAAAAAAAAATAAATAAATAAAATATTAAAAAAAACTTATGTCCACATAAAACCTGCACATGGATGTTTATAGCAACACTATTCAAAATTTCCCAGACTCGGAAGCAACCAAGATGTTCTTTAGTAGGTGAATGGAGAACCTGTGGTCCATCCAGACAATTGAATATTATCCAGCATTATAAAGAAGTGAATTATCAAGCAAAATAAATAAATAAATAAATAAAAAAATAAAAAAATAAATAAAGGTATGGGGGAACTTTCGATGCCTGTTGCTGAGTGAAAGAAGTCAGTCTGAAAAGGCTATATGACGTATGGTTCATTCTGGAAAAGGCAAAACTACAGAGACAGCAAAAGACCAGTAGGTTGCCAGGGAGACGGTGGGGGGCGAGATGAATAGGCGGAGTACAGAGGAATTTGGGGGCAGGGAAACTCTCCTGTATGATACTATCATGACAAATACACATCAGCACACATTGAACAAAAGTATGGAATAGCCAATGCTAAAAACATCCCTAATGTAAACTACGGACTTCGTGTGATAATGATGGATCAACGTAGGCTCATCAGGTTTAACACATGTAGCGTTTTGGTGTGGACAGTGGGTAGTGGGGGAGGGAAGGGGTGTGGAGGGCAGGGTGTATGGAAACTTTCTGTACTTTTAACTTACTTTTGCATCGAATTTAGAACTACCCAAAAAGCCTATTATCTATATATCTATCTATTTATTTATTTATCTTTTACTTCAGAGAGGAAGGGAGAGGGAGAGAGAATTAGAAACATCGATGAGAGAATCACCGATGGGCTGCCTCCCACATGCCTCCCAGTGGAGATGGAGCCCAGAGCTCGGGCAAGTGTCCTTGACTAGAATTGAACCCAGGACCCTTCAGTCTGTAAGTTGATGCTCTAGCCACTGAACCAAACCAGCTAGGTCAAAAAAAGGTCTATTTCTTAAAAGAAGGAATTCATATTTTTTGCATCGACGATGCTCCAGTCTTGTGGCAGGCACTTGGCACACCCTATCTCATCCATCCTTTCGACAGCCTGTGCAGCAGATTAAAGAACTCAGGCTCAGAACGTTGAAGCAACTTATCCAAGGTCATACAAAAAACAGGCAACAGAAGAGCACATCTGTCGGGCTCTGAAGTCTGTGTTGTCTCCATGCAGTCAGGGTACCCCTCAACCCCCCGGATAAAACCATCCCTCCGGCCCAGACGCCGCTCCCTGCCGCTGAGACTCTGCTTCCCACCGGGAGGAGTGGGCCCAGGGTTCCAGCTTGACTCACGAGCAGCCGCCGGAAACAGGTGCCTGAGAAATCTTATAAAAGCCAGTCTGCCCCTCGGCTTTCCTCATCACTGCACCCGGCATAATTACCGGCAGCCTTTTGTCTGAGGAAGCTGACATCAAAGGTCCTGACGAAGAGGATCTCCGGTGGGAACTCGACGGATCCCCATTTTATAGCCGGAGAAACTGAGGATGGATTTGCTCGCTGGCTTGCCCGAGGTCAGCGGGTGAGTCAGGGAGTTAAGTCGCCATGTGTTGCACTCCCTTGCACCATAAAATCCTGCTCTTGGATGAAAACATCCGCCCTGCTCATTAGATTAATATTACTGGTCCCTGGGTAAAAATTAAAGGGTTCCACGCAGCCCAATGACAGCATCTGTATCATTCGGAGGTCCCTAGGAAAGCAGGCTCCATCCCTCTGGGAAATAGGTCAATCCTAGTGTTTTGCTTAAGCTTCTGGAGTAAAGATCCTGAGAATGAACTCATAGCTCAAGAAATCCTCAGCCACATCATCAGTGGCCATTTTCACCCCCAGCGGGGTTCAGGGTTCTATCCTTTGAGCCCTACCTTTGATTGACACACTGCTTGGGAGGCACACTGAGTTTCATAGCTCCATGTAGGAGGGAAGAAGCAGGTGGAAAGAAACTGCTATGTTTTGGAAGAGAAGCTGGCTTCACCGTCTGTCTTTCCTCTCTGTAGTTATGCCTGAGAGGGGTCCCTGTGAGTGGCCCTGCATGGAATGTGCATGTCTGAACATTAGTGAGGCAGGTATATGCTGAGTGGTTGAACGTGTTCATTCGTATAGAATTCTATAGCTTTGGCCCTCAGACAGGTTATATGCCAGAAGTTTTTGTCTTTAAGGCTTAAAGCAACATAAACTCCATTTGCTGGGATTGTGTTCTTGGCTGGGGAGGAAGCGTGCCAGAATGAATGTCACTGTTAAATCAGCCTTGTGTCATCCTGGACCAAGGGGTGAGAGCAGGGAGGTCACGGTCAATCCGTGAGACCTAGAGACTTAAGTGGTCCCCTTGGGAGAGGGTTGGATGAGGGTAGTCTGAATCTCCTAGATATGAGATTTCAGGGGGCCACCAGTTCCTGTTGCTACCTGCTAGTTAGATGCTCTTTCATTCTCTGCATTTGCAAAATTCTACTCAACTCACAAATGAAAGTACAGTGGTACCTCGAGATACGAGTTTAATTTGTTCCGTAACCTTGAGATGTGGGAAACTATGAGATGCTCGAGTCACAGTAAACTGGTGGGTCTTGTGCCATCAGCTGATCCGAGCGATGACTCCTATCTCAAATGTTGCTCGTATTTCAAAGCAAAAATCGCTTGCTCAACGGCTCGTATCTCAAAAATCTCGTATGTTAGGGCACTCGTATCTCGAGGTACCACTGTACAGCCTTTTTCAAGGCAGAGTTAGACACTTCATCTCCCATGCCCCTCCCAGGACTTTGTTCTTGCCAATGTGGCAGTGCCTATCCCAGTCTGCATTGCGTGTCTATGGCACTTCTGTTTCTAGTGTGAGACTGTGAGCTCTTAGGGTAATACACCCACTGGGACCAGAGAACACGCTATCAATTACCTGTGTTGTCTCGACTTGGTTGAACAAGAACCATGTGGTAGATCGTTGGTACCGTCAGCCTAAATATGAACCTGATCTTGCTTTGCAAGGAGTATGTCACCAACATCTTAGTCCTCACTCCTTGGATATTTGTTGGTTTTCCTAAAGGGGAAAGGAGCCCACGCCAAAATTCTGTTTCAAGATTTCAGAATGTAAGTGTACCAGATGGCCCACTTGAATGGAGCTGAGCTACTTTGCTACCTGTTTGTTTGTTCATATAATAAAGCATTTGACACACACACACACACACACACACACACACACAAACCCACAGGTCAGTGGGGCAGCCACTATATATGATTATACACGGCGGCGGGTGGGGAAGGGGTATCAAGGTCAATGGTTTGTTCCAAGTAACACAGTCGCTGAATTACAGTGTTCAGCCTAGCACTGACGTCTCTTTCTCCTGCCCTGTGCCATGGCCTGCACGTAAAACTGCCGGAAATTATTCACTCCGCTTAATAAATATAGAATTAAATGAGTTTACCCAGCATGGAAAAATATGGCATAGACTGAACTTCAGGGAGCTCATAAATCATTCCGTAAATCGATGATGCTTCCCTTTGAGGGCCTTTTGTGTATGGAAAGCACCTCTCATTAGGCCCTCCAAAGCCCCATTACTTTAACAGCTTTCTCCCAATCTCAGCCCTCCTGACTAACGCTCTGGTGATAGATATGACGGAAACACAGAGCAATAGGGAGAGGTGGCTATGTACACTGGCTCACCCAGGGTAAATGATACACTAGAACTGCCCTTTCTCTATTTGCTTGGAAGTTCATTTCTGCACCTGATTCATCTCGTAAGCGCCGTTCCATTTTAAGGCCAGCTTGTGCAAGGGATGGCTTGGAGCGGAGTGACATTTGGAAGCAGGCCTATTTCTCTAAAATAGCATTTCCCCTTTAGAGCGGCGTGCTTTGGAGGAGTCATTATCAACAGGGAAATTGAAATTCCCAGAACCTAGGGCACAGGTATGAGAGCTTATGTAGAACTCAGCCAAGAAGACCTTAGGGAATTTACTCTAAAATAATGGCCTTCGAAGGGCATATCTCTTTTACTCTGGCTCCTTCTCCATGGCTTCCTCTCCAGCCGTCCCCTACACCATACCCCTCTGCCCTCCACTCCAGTTTTATATGCCCCAATTGCAGGCAGATGTAAAAGGCTCTATTTTTCTTTCATTGCTTATTAATTTTAAATATATTATTTTATTTATTTTAGAGAGGAAGGGGAGGGAGAGAGAGACAGAAACATCAATGATCAGCTGACTCCTGCATGCCCCCACACTGTAGATGGAGCCCACAACCTGGGTATTTGCCCTGACAGGGAATTAAAGCATGACCTCCTAGTTCATAGGTCAATGCTCAACCACTAAGCCACACCGGCTGGGCTCCTTGTTTACTTAATTCCATAATTAATTACACTCAAATGTTTAGATAAGAAAGAATATTTGAGCTTAAGGAACACATCTCTTCTCAGAAAGCTGCTGCCATATGGTCTACATCAAATTCCACTTCTATGTGTATGTGATGCAATCCCCGTTCTATTTTGTAGTGCTCTCCTATATAATAAAAGCCTAATATGTTGTGTCCAACCATTTGTTTGAACAGTTACTATGACACATACTGACCAACAGGGGGCAGACACTCTGACGAGGAGGTTGGCTTACTGCTGGGATCTGGCTGATTGGGAATAAATAAGAGGAACCAGACATGCCTGGAGCCCTTTTGTGGTCCCTCCCCGGCCCCAATCATGCACTGGTAGGGTCCCTTGGCCTGGCTTGCACCCTCTCGGAATCCGAGACCCCTTGGGGGGATGTCAGAGAGCCAGCTTTGGCCCAATCCCCACAGGTCAGGCTGAGGGACCCCACTAGTGCACAAATCCATGCATCAGGCCTCTAGTTATAAATATATCTCTTTAAAATTATATCTTCTACCTCAATGTCACTGGAAAAAATCCACTTTTCCCCCCTTGTCTTTCAAAACTCTTTTTGCTTATAAACTCAGACCAGAATGTTAACCTTTCCACAAAAAAATAAAAATTTAATTTTAGTATATCATGTGTAAAGCACAAGTTACCATTTCATTTTTTTGGAGGATGAAGAATATGGGTTTCTTTGATAGACAACTGAATTACGTTCCCACAATATTAATATGTTGAAGCCCATGTGATTGTGTTGGACCTAGGGTCTATAAGGAGGTAATACATTAAATGAGGTCTAAAGGGTGAGATTCCTTTAGACCTCATTTGATAGATAATTATGATAGAACTAGACGCCTGGGTCATGAAATTCGTGCACAGGGGGTAGGGGTGGGGAGTGTCCCTCAGCCAAGCTTGCACTCTCTCTAATCTGGTACATCTCTCTCACAATCCAGGACTGCTGGCTTCCAACTGCTCACCTGCCTGCCTTCCTAATTGCCCCTAACTGCTTCTGCCTGCCAGCCTGATCACCCCCTAATCACTCCCCTGCCAGCCTCATTGATGCCTAACTGCTCCCCTGCCAGCCTGGTCACCCCTAACTGCCCTCCCCTGCAGTTCTGGTCCCCTCCAACTGCCCTTCCCTGCAGGCCTGGTTGCCCCCAACTTCCCTCCTCTGCTGGCCTGGTCATACCTAACTGCTTCTCTGCAAGCTTGATTGCCCCCAATTGTCTTCTCTTGCAGGCATGATCACCCACAACTGCCCTCCCTTGCAGGCCATCTTGTGGTGGCCATCTTGTGTCCACATGGGGGCAGGATCTTTGACTACATTGGGCAGCCATTTTGTGTGTTGGAATGATGCTCAATCTGTATATTACTCTTTTATTAGATAGGATAGAGGCCTGGTGCATGGGTGGGGGCCAGCTGGTTTGCCCTGAATGGTGTCCCAGGTAAGGGTGGGGGTTTCCTTGGGGTGTGGGGCAGCCTGGGTGAGGGGCCTGTGGTGGTTTGCAGGCTGGCTACACCCCCCCCAGTGATCCAAGTGGAGACCCTGGTATCTAGGATTTATTTATCTTCTACAATTGAAACTTTGTAGCCTGGAGTAGAGCCAAACCTCTGCTCGCTCTGTGACCACAGCCATTTCTGTTGGGATTTATTTATCCTCTTTAATTGAAAATTTGTAGTCTTAAGTGGAGGCCTGGGCCGACTAGGGTGTGCCGAAAACTTGGCTTCCTCCATTGCCAGGGGCAACCCAAGCTTCCCTCCTGCTCTCTCTGTGGCCACAGCCATCTTGGTTGGGGTTAATTTGCATACTCACTCCTGATTGGCTGGTGGGCATGGCTGATGGTGTAGCAGTGGTATGGTCAATTTGCATATTACTCTTTTATTAGTTAGGATTGGTGGCCTTATGAAAAGCTATCTCTCTCTCTCTCTTTCCCTCCTTTCTTCCCTTCCTCCCACATACCAAGGAAAGGCCATGTGAACAAATAGCAATAAAGATTGCCGTCTGCAAGCCAGGCAGGATCTGTAAAAAATCTTTAATTTATCATGTTAAGATTTTCAGGCTGCAGCATTTTTATTTTTACTCCTTAAAATGTCTCATACCTGGCTAAATTATGAACCTGGGAATTTATCTCAGGTGGAGGCAGAGTTTGACTAAGAGACACCATATGTTGGGCACATGCTAACTACTGTACTTAGCATTTAGAATATATGATTCAATTTACTTTTATGATATTGCAAGAACATAAGAATTATTCCCCTCCTTGTATATATGAGGAAAATGAGGCTTAGACAAGTTGAACAGGTGGCCCAAGATCACACAGGCCGTGGACGTATATCTGTATACCTGTAAGATCTACACTTTCCTATGAGATGAGATTGCCTCTGAGTGGCAATGAGTCCTCCATGAACTTCTGTGCATGTCAGACTACATCCTGGTCCTGTTCCCTCTTCCATGACACCCTGAGGTTGTAGAACAAAGAGAGGAAGCGGTCCTCCTTGGTCAAGTGGTCCCCTTAGCAGAGGGGCCAATCAGAAAGAGAGAGTTTTGGCACTGTCTCACTTGGGCATCCTTCCCACGGTGATTCCTTCTATGTTAATCACTTCCTCATCCCTTTGTTCTGAAGGTGAGGAAGATAGCATTGATGTTTGGGGAAGTGAGGTACCAACACACACCGACCCATGGCGTAAGCCCAAATCAGGAAATTATCTTTCTCTTTCCATCCTCTTCCGAATAACTCGATTATCTCTGCTCCTGCTGGATATGTATTGACTGCACAGATCCTGCTTGGAGAGGGTCCAGGCCTGGGGAATGTGAAACACGGCACAGATGTAGGCATAGTTTCTCTTGTAGGTAGGTGTCCCGGGGCCAAGGGCCATGTTGCAGGGATTAGTCCAGGGTCTTTCATGTGCTGTCATTCTTGTCTCTGGTCCAGTTGCCTTTTTTCTCCCAGTGGCTGCAAGGACAGTGACTGTGAGTAGGAATCTTGGTTTTCCTGGAATGAAGACGCGATGCAAGTCCTTCCACGGGCCATTACTATACTGTTGACCCCCATATAGAGGAGGAAAAGCTGGACACTCAACTAATAATCTCAGAGCCTTCCACAAAAGGATCAGCTGATCTGTGTCTAAGTCATCACTGAACTTGATGGGATGGACAGCCCTCATAGCTCCACTTCCTTTACCCGTTGGGATGGTTGCATTTTAATTTACAAGTTTCCTCAACCTGAGACCTGGATGGAGCCATCTCCTGGGAGAGCCTGAGGCCCGAGGCTTCCTTTCCCTGGATCCAGCCAATAGAAATGTCATCCTCCCCAAAACCAGTGTGGCTCAGTAGATAGAGCGTCGGCCTGCAGACTGAAAGGTCCCAGGTTCGATTCCGGTCAAGGGCATGTATCTTGGTTGTGCGCACATCCCCAGTAGGGGGCGTGCAGGAGGCAGCTGATAGATGTCTCTCTCTCATTGATGTTTCTAACTCTCTCTCCCTCTCCCTTCCTCTCTGTAAAAAATCAATAAAATATATTCTAAAAAAGAAAAAGAAATGTCACCCTCTTTGTGGACAGGGTTTCTCCTGCACTGTTTGCTTTGGAGCTTTCTCATGCGGCTTTCTCAGTGTCCTTCTCTCAAAGGACACTGTTTTATTTCCAATGACAAGGTGCTAGAGTTGAAAGAGCCCTGGATTAGGAAGCGGGGAAAAGAAAACAAGGATAAAGAAGAAGCCAATCCTTGTTTCGAGGGGATCACACTGCTGTCCCCCCTCTCAAGTGTGTGTCCCAGGACCAGTCACCACCCCCGACCGGTTCTCTATGAGAGCGAGTTAGCCCTGGTGAGACCGAATTCAGAGGATGTGGCAGAATAATAAAGGATAATTTGATTCGATAATGAGAATGAGTTCTAGGTAGTAAAGCATTTCTCAGATTTTATTTTAAGTATTTTTTTTTAATTGAAAAAATAGTTATACATCACAACGGCCTTTGTTCTTCTTTCTCCAGGAAGTGGGCCTCCTCCACCCCAGTCCTCGTGGGGTATCCTTTCTCCGTGCTGATGGCAAGATAAAGCTCTATCTCTTTTGAAGGGAGGCACAATGCCTCTTTTGTTATTTCTATATTTATGCATTTCACGCATAGAATGAGGTCCCCACAGGCATCCGGTATGTCTTTGTTTGCTTTCCCCTTGGCGCAGAGCTGAGCTTCAAGCAGACACTTCGCATTATTGAGTTACACCGGATCTCCATGGCTTCCCTCCCTTGAACTAATCAAGAGCGTAGAGCTCTGAGAAAACTCACTAATTGGGATCATGTTTATTCTGTCATTATCAACGAGCATAATACATTTGTTTAAACTTAGGGCGCAGTAGTTTATGTCGATCATGAATGCATCTCGGCGAGATAGGAAGAATTTGTAGATTTTGCATGCTAAGGAAACCATAGGGTAAGAGTCAAGCAGAAGGGAGTTTGTCCAGAGCCATGGATGTCCGTCCCATCCTGGGTCAGGCACTGCTCCACATCTCCCAGCGTCCCTTGCAGGGGGACGTGGCCATGTGCCTGATTTCTGGCCAAGGGAAGGTGAACGGCCTCAGATGCGGTCTGCACGTGTCCAGTTCTGGCCAGAAGCCTCGTGGGTCACCCCTCTTACTTTCTCTTTTTAGTAATTGCAGGGCATTCAGAAGAGACCCCTTTTCTCCTTTCGAAAGGGTCAGATAATAAATATTTTAGGCATCTGGTCTCTGTTGCAATTACTCAGTACTATCATTGTAGTGTGAACTCAGTCACAGATAATGTGTGAACAAATGAGCATGATAGTGTTCCAATAAAGCTTTACTTATAAAAACAGGCAGCGGTCGGATTTGGCCCAGAGGCCAGTGTGTGCGACTGTGACCTAAAGGATGGTAGTATCCCAGGAGGCAGGGCCTGGCACCCCGATACCATTGAGACCTCATGTGCTCAAAAGCAGCTGCCCCTTCTTTCTGGCTTTAAAGAGAGGGGGGATTATGCTGCTTCTTTCATTACAGGAGGGAAGTGAGGCGCAAAGAGATGAAACATGGGCTCCATTAGAAACCAGGCTGGTCTTGGACATGGTACCATTGCGGGGGGATTTCGCCGGCTGGCAAGAGAAACCTTGACACTCTCTTCCATGACACATGGCATTTTAGGTGCTACTGTGCGGCGAGAGAAGATCCTGTGGTTTGCCAGCTGTTCACTCCAGGATCACCGACTCCAGCAGCGTAAGGAGTCCGGGCTGGAAATGCGCTCCCAGCGAAGCCGGCATCAGTGGAGCGATGGACCGATGATGCCCGCTCTGGACGTGCTGACTCGCGGCCCCCCGGAGGCCTCTGCTATGGACCAAGGGATATAGGGGAGGATGTGGCAGCAAGTTCATGGTTGCTGGAATGAGACGCTTCTGTGGTTAATGAGGGACAGCGACATCGGTGTGCATGGCAGTATGGGGAGGAAGGAAGGAGCTTCATGATGAAACCTGCCTTTCCCTGAGGCTACAATTTACCATCAGGACAAAACGGTCTGCGCATGGCACTGTCAAATGAGGGGAGCCCCCGAGATGGTGCATGGGTGACAGTTCTCGCCACAATAACACGCACAAGTGGCTCTGCCTTGAGCTGCCCTCTGCCAGGGGACCAGGTGGAGGAGAAGCCACGGGTACCTCCTTCCCTGGGATGAACAGAGCAGTGATGATGTGCTCTCTCTCTGTGGCCCCCATTTTCCTGTCACTGGAGCTCTCTCTGTCAGTGGACTTCTGCACACGATTCTTCTGCACACAGTGTCAGATGGAATTTTCAGTTTTCACAGTAATAAATAATATCAGTCCTATGGCTCCTTCTTTTCCCCATTCACAGGCCGTGACTGGATGCTTGGTTTTGGACAGTCAGCCCAACACACGTTCCCTCTCTACCCTGCTGATGCTCTTTAGCTTTAAGAAGCTCTTCAGTGCCAGGGAAGTGTTTAGAGGCTAGAGTGCATCCTTGGGGGCTGGTCAAGGGCCCTCAGCTGTGAGTTCCCTCAGAGTCGAGGGGCTTCCATTTAGTTTAGCCGTTATTTACTGTCCGATTCAGCCTTGTGCTTGTCCCTTCGAGGGAGCCAGCGAAGTAGAGATGAATCACTCATGGCTTCTCCTGTAGGCGAGCTCACAGTCTAGTGAGCACATGGAAACACGGAGGGAAAGAGAATATGCGAAGCCGGACCTGGCAGAGAGGCTGGGGGCAGCAGGAGAGGGCCTTGACTCTGGCGTTGGGATCAGAGAAGGCTGTCTGGAGGAGGACATGCCTTCATCATGGCACCCATCATGCTGTGCATTCATTCATTCATTCATTCACTCATTACTGAGCCCTCAATGTGTCCGGCTCAGGGCTGGGTGCCAGGGTCACATCAGCAAACATATCGGACATGTTCTCTGTCTTCATGGCGTTTCTAGTAGAATCTAGAGCAGCGGTTCTCAACCTGTGGGTCGCGACCCCTTTGGGGGTCGAACGACCCTTTCACAGGGGTCACCTAAGACCATCAGAAAATGCAGATATTTACATCACGATGCATCACAGTAGCAAAATTTCATGGTTGGGGGTCACCACCCCATGAGGAACTGTATGCAAGGGTCGCGGCCTTAGGAAGGTTGAGAACCACTGATCTAGCGGAAACTCAGGAAGCTCAAGGAATAGAGAGGTGACTGGGTGTGGAAGAGGGAAAGGCATTTAGCTAGAGAGATTAATCAGATAAAATAATACAGTGCTCTTATCTGTGTGTGCAGGGGACTACCGTGATTTTCAAGCAATACTATGAATCAACAGACCAGGAATATCTAAATCTAGAAGGAATTTCTGTGACATGCAGACAGGTAAAGGCAGGCTTTTCAATGCCACTAGATCAGATGAGAGACTTTACTTGCTTATTTCCTATACTTATCCCTGTGTTTAGAACAGCACCTAGTAGGTGGCCAAGAAATTCTTGTGGAACCATTCCATCCGTGAATTAATGTTGGGCATAGCTGAACAAAGTCTTTGAGTAGACAGTGCTACTTCCAACTCCCAGAGAACAAAGCGAGAAAGTCTTTAATAATTAATGAATCTCAGGGGTGAACACTGAATTAGACCTGGTATCAGCCACATGGCTGATGCCCTCCACTTGCATCGAAAATGCTAAATGCCAGGAGAGATTTGTGGAGTTCAAGGTGAAGTTTATGGCTAGAGTGGCTGAATGGGTCTGTGGGTAACTTTCTAAGATGTCCCGGTGGTCCAGAATATTCAGAGAATGAACAAAAACTCATGTTGATATCATTCATTCATTCATTCATTCATTCATTCAACAAGCATTTTTGGAGAACGCTTGTGTAGACGCTATAGGAAGTAGATCCTGTCCTTTGCTGTACTCCTTGGACCTCTCACTCCTTCTCCACAAAGCCAACCTCTTCGTTTCTGTGCTACTTCTGTGCTTATTGTCAGTTTTGATCTCTTTTGTAATTTGTATTTTTCTTTCTGGGTCACCCGAGGATGTGAGGTTCTCCATCTTATTCAACGTAAGAATCTCCAGTGGCTTGGCGAGGATTCTGCAACCTTCCATGGAAGAGTCACAACTTGGCAGGGGAGACAGGCATTGAAAGCAACAATGCACCAGGATCTTCTCGGGGCCTTGAGTCCTTCCAGGGCATTATGGGAACAGGAGCAGAGAATGACTGGGTTTACCTGGGTAGTGAGTGGTGTGAAGGCATCATCAAGAGTTGGGAGACATCACAAAAGGGAGTTTGGAAGGCATATGGGGTGCTCCTCATACGCCTGCTGGGTTCACTCCCCTGGTTATCTGGTGGCTCTGGGAAATACGCAGGAGGCAGCAGACCTGGAGTTGACGTGTTTCTTACTCCCTAATATTTCTGACAGCCCATTTTACAGTGGGGACCCTGGGGCTGAGAAAGGGGAAGTGCACAGCAGGGCAGAGCTGGGTGCCAACTATCGGTTTTGTGCGCCTGCCCCCAAATGTAGCTGCTTCTCACTGCCTGTGTTCTCTTGCCAGATGTAGTCCTGGAGTTTCCTATCGGAGCAGAGAGGATTTCCTTCTGGATGCCGTCCAAATGGGTCAGACATGCTTCTTCCTTATCTATTGCTGATGCTGAGGACTGGGCCAGCTGGGCTTTTGGATTCCCAAGACATATCTGAACAGCAAGGGAAGACCTAGTCTCCCCTAATAGTAAAGAGTTCTCTCTCTCGTCCTTCTCAAATTTATATTTAACAAGTTTAGACTGAGTGAGGCCGGGACCTTCATATATAGTCAAAGAGACTGGGAATGAGGAGGATCAGGATGGCGGTAACTGGGAGAATTGTGTCTTCTACAAGCTAGCAAGCTGTTTATCAGGGTCACGGTTGCTCCTTACCCAAATGCCTACCTTACCACACACACACACACACACACACACACACACACACACACTCTATACTGCACCTGGGTTTGATCCAAAGTTGTTCTTGAAAAGTAAATTAATATGCAAAGAAAATACAAATTGAATTAGGCAAACAGATAGGAAAATAAAACAGTAAGAAATAATTTAGTCAAGCATCCCTGCCCTCTAGCCTTTACAGAGGTGTTGCATGAGCAGAGTTCTTTGACTCTTACCAAACTCCAAATAAGAATCTTATTTTCGGGTCTTTCCTCCCTTAGAGGCAGGGCCATGAGAGAATGCCTCGCCTCCATTAGCTGGGGGGAGAGGTGGTTAGAGGGGGGCAGGGTGTGTTTGTGTGTGGAGAGGGGGAGGGCACTTAGTTTTTGCCAGATTCTATTCTAGGCACGTGCCATTGTTATCTAATGCAATCCTTACCACAACGCTGTGAGAAGTATGCCATGATCACTGTTGTAGAGGTCAGAAAACAAAAGATCACGTTGGTGAAAGGCCATTTCCAAGGTCATTGGGCCATTAAGAGGCAGATCTGGAATTGGTATGTGACTTGATTTTAGGCTAAATCCACATGCTCAATAGCCCATCTTTTTTTATAATTTTTGGGCTTTGCTTCCACACTGTGAGGGCTTTTCTCCCCTCTCTCTCGTGATGCTTCTAAGATCTCTGTGAGCTTGAGAGACTATCACTGTCTTTGTCCACAGTCAGGAAGAGAGAGATACATTTGCCCACGAAAGGTGAGGGTCGCTTCTGTTTCCCAGAACCTCTACCAAACACCTCACTGACTCTGGCTCATGTGCTAAGTGGCGAAAGCCTCTGATTGAAAAATGGGGAGAGGTTGATGGTCCACTTGGAAATTAGGATTCTGTTAGAGGGAGGAAGAGGGGGGCGGGTATGGCTACTGTGTAGATGCCCACGGGTGCCTGCTTTAGAGTATTTTTAAGACCCCAATGGTGGGAATATGTTTTGGGAAATAAATTAAAAAGTAGAACTTGAAAGAGTACTTAGCTTGTTAGAGTGACACCATATAAATCCAAGTCCTGTGAATAAATAAACCCCTTTTTACTAATATATTAGGTTTTTCACATGACAAAATGTATTCATAATGACTAGTTTGAGTCCCACAGTATCACTTAGATGTAGGTTTTACTATCTCCATTTTAAATATATTTTATTGATTTTTTACAGAGAGGAGGGGAGAGGGACAGAGAGTTAGAAACATCGATGAGAGAGAGACATCTATCAGCTGCCTCCTGCACGCCCCACACTGGAGATGTGCCCTTGACAGGAATCGAACCTGGGACCTTTCAGTTCACAGGCTGATGCTCTATCCAGTTTTGGCTACTATCTCCATATTATATGATAAGAAGACAGGGCATTAAGAGCCAAAGTCAGGAATCAGGGTGGTGGGAACCCAAATTGATGTCTTAAGATGTCCTTCTTCACCGGTCATCTTACTAAAACACTGACTCCCACATTTAAATACTAGATTTTTTTCCAATCTGTCCAGAGCCATTATAATGGGGTGATCAGGAAATAATCTAGTCGAAAAGCAGTCTGACCCTCCTCTTCCTGAGTGTCCAGGACATTTTGAGGGTCAGAGCCGGGTGCTGGTAAGAGCAGACCCCAGCTTCAGAATGGGCCCTGGGTTTGTGACTCCAGGCAAGTTACTCAACTTCTCAGAACTTGGGTTTCCTCACTTTGTAGAGTGGAAGTCATCATACCGACCTCATGCTTTGGGGAATGAATTAGTCACATGGTGAGGATAAAGATCTCAGTCCAGTGTCTGGTGCATTGTAGAAATTCAATGAAATGTGGAAATTTAGGGTCACTGTTTCAGTTTGCATGGGGGTTGGGGAGGTTCCTGGGATGGGGGACTCTCACTGCTAAAAGACAGAATATCTCAGACAACTGGACTCCTCGGTCACCTGGGTGACACCAGTCACTGTAATTCCTGCGATGAGATGGCCGGGGTTCATGAATGCTTCCATTCTTTGCTTCAATGATTTGAATTAAAATAAGAAATTTCTGTATATGCTTGGACACTATGAGGTCTCTCAGCTAAATATGGATTGCTGGACCTCAGAGCTGTGTGCCCCTCGCCCGCCTCCCCCCCCCCCCCCCCCCCCCCCCCCCCCCGCCACCAGCCAGAAGCTGACATGTTAGCTGAAGACTCCCACTCAGGGAGCTGGAATCAGTGGATGTCCTTGGCAGGTGTGGACGTTTCCTGACCTGGGAGTAGAACTCTGGACGGTCGTCAGGCTGTTGACCTTGATGGGTCCTTTTCCTTCTCTGGGTCCCTGTTTCCTTTTCGGAGAAAAGGAGCAAAACTGGGCAGCAAGAGCAAGATATATTTCTCTAGTTCTCCATGAACAGCAAGATATATTTCTCTAGTTCTTTTCTCCAGGAACACTTTTTTATGTCACTATCTCTTGCAATGTTCACGACAATTCAGAGGGAGGTAGCATTATTCCCTTTAACATTGGCTGTTCCCAATTTATAGATGGGGAAAATGAGGCTCCAATGAGACAGAGCGTCTTGCCCAAAGCTGCACAGCCAGGACTTGACCTTGATAGAACTCAAACCTAGAACTTCTGACTCTGGAGCTCATCTCTTTTCCAGGACACCCCTCTGCCTAGCTGAGCCGAAAGGTCCCTTTCTACTTTACAATCTATGACACTGCAGACCAGATGTTCTATTTCCAGTCTAAGCAATGAAGAATCACACGACGAATGTCCTGAACGAGTGTTCCTAAGCTTTGTGTCTTTCGTGGGGGCCTCTCTCCATCTGTCTGCTCTTTCCGGGCACGGGAGAGAACTGGCAGGGGTTCTTCCCTCATCAGAAAGAAACACAAAAATGTCTCTCGCCTGTGGGATCAGAAAGCCGGATGGTTTCGTGGTCACTGGCTGCTCTGAGCTGAGGTTAGCAGGATGGAAACAGGTTGTGGACTGTGACTTCAGCGAATTTTTAATTTAGCAGAAAGCTGACTACTCATGTATGCATGGTGCATGTTCCCTCTCTTCCCAGCATGTACAAGCACACACACACACACACACACACACTCACACACACTCATGCATACAATCACACAATCACACATAAACATTCTCACACACACTCATGCACACAATCACGTATACACATTCTCTCTCTCTCTCTCTCTCACACACACACACACACACACACACACACACACACACACACACGAAGCTAATTACGATCCAAGGAATCCTCTGGAAAGCATGGTCAATTGATTCTCAAAATACCTCCGTCAACAAAAGCAGTGCCACACTTGCCCAGGATTCTGAGAAGTCAGCAGGAAGTCTTGCCCACGAATTCCCAGCTGCAAAGTAAACCCTGACTCAGTACAACCCTTTTTATGGCGCCATAAAAAGGAGGGAGGTCAACAGCTCTAGCTAGTATCAACAGGACCCACAAAATACAAATTCGACACTGTGTGAAGGGCGAAAGTCCATGAATCCTTGCCCTTCATCAAGTTCTTGGAAATCTTAGAGGGATGCCATCTGCTTCTGCCCGAGAAAAACCCGCACATGCGCTCTGTCTGTGGAATGCTTGTTACTTCCTCTGGGAGGGCAAACGCTGGGAGACCAGACAACACGGTGAGACAGTAACAAGGTGCCTTGTTTTGTCCATTCTTCTCAATGACCGGACCTCTGAGATTCATTCATGGAACGGGTCCTTCCTGGTGCAGCTGGTATCACAGACCCTAGCAGTTTAGCCCGAACAGGGGAAGGGGACCCAGCTCGGGGAAGGCTTTCTGAGCAGAACTCCAAGCGTGACCGGTGGGGACCACCTCGGTGTACCTCTGGTGTATCTGTGTCGTCTACTGCCACCGTCATGGCCACAACTGAACACATCCCATGCTTCCTGCGTCAGCTTCCGACCTTCATTCTCTCTCCACATGCAGAGGGATCTTTCCAGAATGAACCTGTGGTCGTGACCCTCATAGCTCAAAACCATTCCTGGTTCCTCACAGACTCCTCATCGGGGGGGATTATTTTGTAAGTTAGATAAATGTTTAACCACTATGCTGAGCTCCCAGAACTAATATAACATAAGATTGAATGTCAACTGTAATGGAACAAAATGAAAAAAGAGCAAAGCACCAGCTTCTATACCGGCCTGTGCACATTGGCCGGCACCTGCTCACCGGTCCAGTCTCATGTCCTCCTTCTCATGTCCCTTCCCTTCACAGCTGCCCTGCTGATCTCCCTGGAGCTCCTGAAATACATCGTGCCAGGTTCTCGCATGTGCTTATTCCAAGGGATGTGCCAGTTGTGTCCCTGCAGGTTCCACATGGATGCCTTTGTGGCTGCAGGAGTGGGCGTGTGGTGAGGAACAGAGGCACTTTTTCTTATCAAACTACTTGGAGCCAAACTTCTTTCCCTCCTTCCACAAAGTATTTCTTTAAAAAAAAATATTTTATTGATTTTCTATAGAGAGGAAGGGAGAGGGATAGAAAGTCAGAAACATTGATGAGAGAGAGAGACATCGATCAGCTGCCTCCTGCATGCCCCACAATGGAGATGTGCCCGCAAGCAAGGTACATGCCCCCAACCGGAATTGAACCTGGGACCTTTCGAGTCTGCAGGCCGACACTCTCTCCACTGAGCCAAACCGGTCTTGGCCACAAAGTATTTCTTGACTCATGTAACTAGGGAGGCCACTGACTTCATGCATAGAGAAGTCCAAGGTCTTCCCTAGGTTGACTGCATTATTCACTACTTTTGAGGGTAGAGGAAAATGTCCTCAGTGATCACATCAGAATAACAGTAAACCCTGAGATAGTCCCAATGATTGGGAAAGTGTGCCATCAGAATGCTCTCCTCTCTCCTCTTCCTCCCTCCCCTCCTCTCCCTCCCTTCCTCTTTTGCTTTCCTGCCCATCCCTCTCTTCTTGTGTCTCTCTGTCTTTTTAATATTCCCCAAGGGCATTCTGAGAGAGAGAGAGAGAGAAAGAGAGAGAGAGAGAGAGAGAGAGAGAGAGAGAGATGCATCAATGTTGCTCAGCACATGCTCCACAACCCAGGCATGTGCCCTGACCAGGAATCAAACCGGCAACCTTTCGGTGCACAGGACAATGCTCAACCAACTGAGCCACTGTAGCCGGGCTCTTGTGTCTCTTTGGCTGAATTCTCAGAGCTCCCACAGGTGGTGAAAACCGCCTCCCACAACTCCCCGTGTCCTGTGGCCTCAGCGAGGGGTGCTCTGATTAGCCACCCCTGGAATCACCCCACCTGAATGACAAGAATTGTGAGTAGGGGTGGCGTGATGTCTCACCTGGAAATTTAGGGGCTTGTATCCCAGTGGGAGGAAAGGGTGCTGACAGTTAAAACCACACACCTTTTCCCGGCGGTAGGCATGGATGAATGGTGAGGAACGCCAAAAGGCATCACACAGTTACCGACCAAATCCGGCGCATTCCATGCCTTCTATGAAATGGGAGAGTCTTTTGTTTCAAATAAAACGTTCTATAAAACGTTCTATGTTTTATTAAAAAACCCAGCCACTGTTCACAGTAGTGGAAACCTGGTGGAGGGCGTATAGAAACTGTACTATCTTGGTGATTTTCTTGTAAATCTGAAATGATGAAAAATAAAAATTTAGATTTAGAAAAAGTAGTAACTAATAGAAAAATGTGTCTCATTCCGGGAACTCAAAGGCGTATCTGACAGCTGTCAGAGAGAAACAAGATACAAGAAGGAAGAGAGAGACTCGGTCCCTGAGGTTGGCAATAAACGCAGAACAAACCACTTTTGTAGAGGATTATGGGAGCTAGAAGTTTAAAAATTCAGTCCAGTTTACTGGAGCGTAAGAAGCCCTCCCTTCTGATTCCGTTCACTTGTTCTTGTCAGAGAAGGCACAGTGGGACTTCCGTACTTCTGTTTTCTTTGTGCATGAAGGCATTGACGCCAGGTGCACTGCTTCCTGCGATTGTATTACTTAATTATTACATAACCTGATAAGTGAGAGTGCAAAAAGAGAGTGGGTATATCACTGAAATTTAAGCCAAGTGCTCTGGAAAGATTTCATAAAGACCATTCGCTAATAACCCTGCTGTTGAATTAGGTGTGGTGGAGATATCTATAAATAAGTAGGGAAGTTTAGAAAGATGTACATGGAATCTGTACAGTGGTACCTCGAGATACGAGTGCCCTAACATACGAGATTTTTGAGATACGAGCCGTCAAGAGAGCGAGTTTTGCTTTGAAATACGAGCAACATTTGAGATAGGAGTAATCTCGCAGATTGGCGGGCTGCACACGACCCATCACTTTACCTGACTCGAGGGTCTCATAGTTTCCCACGCCTCAAGGTTACGGAACGAATTAAACTCGTATCTCGAGGTACCACTGTACTCAGATTTCTTTCTAATTTTTCCTCTCCTGGGAAAAATTAGGACTTGCATACCATGCCTTAATGGATATATTACACAAGAAATAAGATTCGATTTCCAATCACTGAACCCACCAATGGAAAACCCCATCCTCAAAAGCTTGGTGACTAAATGAAGAATCATATGTATTCAACTAGAACCAAACTTGGAAAAGCTACTGATCCATTTTAACATATTCTTTCATCAACCAGCCAACTTTTGGATGAACTCATCCGATCTAATAAAAGGGTAATATGCAAATGGACCCTAATGGCAGAATGACCAGAACGACCACTCGACCAGTTCCTATGAGGCACACTGACCACTTCTCAGTCCCTTCCCCTGGTGGGCAGGCCCCCACTACCCGGTGGTGAACAGGGAATCAGGGGTGGGTGGGGCATGCGGGAGGCACCAGGTCAAGATCCCCCCCGTCGTCCCCCACCACAGAGGGCAACCTGCAGTGGGGGTGGGCCCAGTGAGAGAGTGGGTGGGAATGGCTGACCTCTTGGTTTCTCCCCCCAGGGGGCAGGTTCTGATCAACCAATGGCAAAGGGGAACCAGGGAGTGGGGGCGGGGAGAGTGGCCTCGGAGGGTGGGGCCAGCTGCCAGCAGCCGAGGAAGATGGCCAGACCTAGAGACCGTACCCGCGCACGCATTTCATGCGCCGTGCTTCTAGTACTGAATAAAAGGATTCTATTTTGGGTGCCACTTGCCACAAATAAAAACTCATTGAATTCTTTCCAGCTTGCTAAGTCTCTTCTATTCTCGGAGTATTTTCTCTGACTGCCATCCACTTAAGGACCGGTGTGTTATTTTGGATAGCCCGAAGCAGAAATGCAGAGAGATACAGAAACCATTGGCTTATGAACAATACAATTCCACTTTCTTTATTCTTCCCTGATCATTCGTTTTTGGGAAAGTGCACTGTTTCTTCCAAACGAGTCAGTGGAAATGAGAAAACTGGATCATTTGAGCTGATGTGACTGTTAGAGACATATGGCCGTTTCAGAAAAATCTCCCTGCTTTTATATGGGTTAGGCGCTTCCTACCATCGGCTTGGTTCTGAATTTGGAGCCACTGTGTCCGAACTTTGTTTCATGGGTCATTTACTCCGCAGATCACCAAATGGACCTGTCTTATGCCCTCTCCTCGCCCTCCTGACTAATCCCTGTGCTGACTCTCTCACCCCTCACCCCTCACTGAGAGGGCCGTAGAGAATATGCACTTCTTTGAAGGCAAGTCTGGATTCGCTGCTTGGAAATAGTGGCATCTTTGCAGGACTGTTTCCTGTGTGAGTCTTGTTTGTTTGGCTACAAGTGTTTGCACATACGTTATCTCATTTGAGCCACATACCGACCCTCTGTACTTCCCTTTTACCGTGAAGAAAACTGAAACTCAAAGCCAGGAAGTCATGTGTTTGAAATTCCTTAATTGATAATCAGCAGACCTGGTATTTGGAAGAGGAACTTCAGAGTTCAAGTCCAAAAGCACCTTCTTGAACCACCAACACAAACGTGAAGTCTTCCAGGTTTATGTGTTCCTTCTGGGTGACCCTCATTGTCACAGATCTTTGATTGCCTTTTCTTAATTCATTGAACAAAGACGTTATTGAGCACTAATTGTATGCGTGGCAATTGCCTAAAAATAGATGTGGGCTGGGGTTCACCCTTGAAACTCCCCCTATGTGTCTTCCTCGTGCATCCCACTTAGCATCTGAAGCTCAGAGAAGCATAAATACCCACGTTTGCAGGCTGCCATTGGTTAAGTACACCATCACTGTAAGCAAGATGATGGCGTGGACATGGGCTCTTGATAATTGCTACCATTTCCCGTGGAGTGAGGTGTATTTATTTACAACATTATTATTGCAAAAAAAAAAAAAAAGGCTTGCTCTTTTGCTGGAAACCCTGTAATTAACTTGTATCTCACGGTGTTATTTTAGCTTGAGCTGCATCTGGTGACTTCTGAAGAGCTATGAGCAACGATGCAGAGCACTCCGTGCGGTTCTATTGGCGAGAAGGCTCGTAGGTTGAGCATATCTGTAGTTGATCGTTTTGGTGCCAACGGTTGGCACCAAAATTAGTTAAATATATTAATTTCCATTTACGGTGGGCTTGTGCCAGAGAACAGGTGCCTTAATGCGGAATGCTACTGCTTTCTCTCCCGATTCTGCACGTGTGCTTTCTGCTCATCCTTTCAGCCTCCTCATTCAAATCTCGGCCGGGTTGGCTCCACATAAAGCACCAGCTGGACCCATCTTCCATGCACCTCATAAACTGTGAGGTCTCCAACGCAGCCTCAGACACGTGGGAGGACTCTGTGGAGAAGCACTTTGCACATCCTGTTTCTTAAAAGACTTTTTTATTGATGTTTACGGTGAGAGAGAGGGGAAAAGAAAGGGAGGGAGAGAGAAACATCCATATGCGAGTGAAACATTTATTGGCTGCCTCCTGCATGCTCACAGTGGGGGAATTGAGCCCACAACCTGGGCATATGCCCTGATCAGGAATTGAACCGGTGACCTTTTGGTACAAGAGATGGATGATACTCAAACAACTGAGCCACTCTGGCCAGCGCTGTGCATCCTAACTTTCAAAGAATGTCTGCATTCCCTATGTGACTGACTGAATCATTTTATTCTTCTCTGAATTACATATATACATACACACACATACATACATACACACACATATAAACATATCTTTGTTGATTTTAGAGAAGAAGGAAGAGGAAGAGAGAGATAGAAACATCTACAATGAGTTCATTGATGGGTTGCCTCCCGCAGGCTCCCTACTGGGGATTGAGCCCGCAACCCAAGCATGTGCCCTTGACCAGAATCGAACCCAGGACCTTTTAGTCCACAGACTGACTCTCTATCCACTGAGCCAAACCAGCTAAGGCTCTGAGTTTATATTTTTCATGTCATACTCCTATCATGGAGAACTTGGGAAACTTTATCCCTTATTTGGTTTTACTAACTCAGTATCCATTAACATTGGGTCTGTTTCCTTTCAGCCTTTTTTTTTCTTTATATATGTAATTAAAAACTCTATCAGTAACCACAGTAGGCAGAAAATCTGGTACCTTTCCTTCCTCACTTGAAGGTACATCTTTATTTTCCTGTGCGCCACAACAGTCTTATAAGAGAGCTTTGGAAAGGAAGTGGATGGGCACTTCCCCCATTTTCCTGGGTGAGTACTGCTAGAAGCTCTGGACCTTCTGTGTAAAACACATGTAAGAGGACTGAGAGATGGAGGAAAGAGGGCAGGCCAGCTGGAGGCCTCAGGACCCAGGGCAGGGCATTCAGAAGTCCTTTGCCTCACACCCCAGACTGGGTGCTAGAACCGCTGGCATTCTGGACGCACCCATGGGTGCAACCTCAAAAGCCCCAAGGACTGATTGCTCTCTCTAGCCAGATGACCAGAGCGGGGCAGAAAGTAGTGATTTCCGATGTGCTGAAAGACCAGAGCTGTTCATCTAGAATTCTATATCCAGAGGAAGTGTCCTCGTAGGAGGAAGATAGTCTAAGGTGAAGGACAACAAGAAAACTGTCTCAATGAATTCCTCTCAACAGAAAGTAAAAGACACAGAAAAAAGGATTTTTAAAATGTCAAGAAGGAAGAAAGAATGATGGAAAGAGTAAAAGATACGTGTTGATGCAATAGAGTTTCCTTTTCTGCCTGAGATGTCTAAATTATGTTTGATAGTTGGTGCGAAAATTTTAACACTGTCTGATGTGGTTATCCAAGTATGTCTAAGCAGGAAATATTTGAAACTCTCAGGGTATTGCCCTGGTCGGTATAGCGCAGTTGGTTGGAGGGTTCAATCCCCCGTCAGGGAATATATGGGAGGCAACTACTAGATGTTTCTCTCTTTCTCTCTCACATCAGTGTTTCTCTCTCTCCCTTCTTCTCTCTCTTTCTAAAAAAAAAAGAGAGAGAGAGAAAATTATTATGTTATTGATGAGAGGACAAAATGAAGTAATGGTGGGGTGACTCTGAAGGGGAAATATTTGTGGGGATGGAATAGGTCTGTACCCTCAAGACAATGGTGCTTACAGGATTCTGTGCATGTGATAAAACAGCATAGCACTTCACACACACATTGCACTCTCCAATTTCCTAGTTTCAATAAAGTCTGAAATGGTTTGATATAGTTTTGTAAGGTTTAAGCATTGGGGAAACTTCAATGAAGGATACACAGAACTTCTCTGCTCTATCTTTCCAATCTGTCATTTAGATAACTAATAAGGACAGATAGTAAATCTGTAATTATTTAAAAAAAATTAAAGAATGAAACCAATAGCAAATAAACACAGGGTTGTGTATCCATACAATGGAATACTACTCAGCGGCAACTTGGATGAGTCTCAAAGGCCTCATACTAAGTGCAGGAAAGCATGCACAGAAGTTTCTTCACACCATCATTCCATTTATACAGTGATCTGGAGAAAGAGTCCTCTCTGTGGCTTCCCGGGGGTTAGGTTGGCTACTCGGGGGAAATTCTGGGGTGATGGGAATGTTCTGTATCAGTATTTGCCGTGATGACACCACTGCAAACATTTTTAAGACTTGTATGATGTACAACTGACAATGATGTAAACTCCTCCTCCATCAGCTCAGTTTAATAAAGACGAAGAGGAAGCACAGTAATGCAGCCATAACAATGGAATATCCACTCTGCTTTTCATTTGTCACACTCCCCAATGGCACTCGTAAATACCTGACGGCAAACAGCTTTGCTTCTGCAGGCGCTGGGCATAGTTCCTGTCGTCTGAGTTCCCAGAAGTGGAATTGCGGGAGTGGGAGCAGAGGAGTAGAGGGATGCGTGCGAGGAACATTTTTACGGCCTTCCAGAAATAATGGCAAACCCACTTTCCAGAAGCGTGCTTCCTTTGACCGGTTTATGCCCCTCGGAGGGCAGGAAAGCACTTCTTTCTCCCCTCCCTGGTGGGACAGCGGCTGTCGCTTGGTTCCGTTTGTTCCGGGTGTCTCTTGAGAATGAAAGGGTTTTATGTACTTGAGGCTTTGCAATGACAGCAATAGGATTGGTGGGGCGGAGCTGACTCCCTGCTATTTACAGTTCACTAAACATCCCCTCATGTCCGAGTGTGTGTGGTTCTGGTAATGGCCACCCATTTTCTTCATCAGGATGAAGAAAATGAGAGCCTGGTTCTGGAATTGGATCCCCCTTTTTATCCTTCTTCTCCATCCTCTGCCAGCTACTCTCACATCACCATCTGATTGCATATACCTTCCTCATCTACATTTAAAAAAATATATATTTTACTGATTTTTTTTACAGAGAGGAAGGGAAAGGGATAGAGAGTTAGAAACATTGATGAGAGAGAGACATCGATCAGCTGCCTCCTGCATGCCCCCTACTGGAGATGTGCCCGAAACCAAGATACATGCACTTGACCGGAATCGAATCTGGGACCTTTCAGTCTGCAGGATGATGCTCTATCCACTGAGCCAAACCGGTTTTGGCTCTCATCTACATTTTAATGATCCCTTGGGTTTTGGTTTAGGGTGATACATCAGATTAATTTCCACTTGGTCTCAAATATGATTCAATCTACACACACTGCTCAAAACACACACTTTAGGGCCTAATATCTTCATCTATTCTTTTTCTATAGATATGAGGATGGCTTTTCCTGCTTGCTATTGTTGGATAGGGGAAACACTGTAGCCCAAAGACAGGTGGCTTTTACTAAGACTTTCTTTTTAATTGAATTTATTGGGGTGACACTGGTTAATAACATTATATAGGTTCCAGGTGTACAATTCTATAATTCATTACCCCAGGTCCAGTCTCCTTCATCTATCACCCTGTGTCTCTTTTCCCCTTTGGTAATCACTCTACTGTTGTCTGTGTCTATGGGGTTTTTTTCTTTTAAAATATATTTTATTGATTTTTCACAGAGAGGAAGAGAGCGGGATAGAGAGTCAGAAACATCGATGAGAGAGAAACATCCATCAGCTGCCTCCTGCACGCCCCCTTACTGAGGATGTGCCCGCAACCAAGGTACATGCCTTTGACCAGAATCGAACCTGGGACTTTTCAGTCCGCAGGCCGACTCTCCATTCACTGAGCCAAACCGGTTTCGGCGAGGGTTTTTTTTCTTTATGCTTAATCCCTTCACCATGTAGCTGCCCAACCCGCCTCCCCTCTGACAGCTGCCAGTCTGCTCTCTGTCTCTGAGTCTGTTTCTATTGTGTTTCCCTAATTCCTTTGTTGCCAAATACACCCGCTGCGGTGGCCTTTGGAAGCGCTAACCTCTGCACTGCAGGGACGGGCCATGTCTCCCAGCCTCTCCTGGCTTCTGGCTGAGTGTGAACTATTCCTAGGCGAGCCTTGCCCTAGAAAATACCCCTCTACTTGCGGAGAAGTCTGCGACTACCTTTCCTCCCCTCTCCTAAGATATGGGTATGTTTTCACTCACTCTATCTCATTTCATTTTCAGCTCACTCTCCAAGGGAGATACAGTGGTACCTCGAGATACGAACTTAATTCGTTCTGTAACCTTGTGGTGTGGGAAACTATGAGACGCTCGTGTTGCGGTAAACTGGTGGGTCGTGTGCAGCCAGCCGATCCGTGCGATTACTCCTATCTCAAATGTTGCTCGTATTTCAAAGCAAAAATAGCTCGTATCTAAAAAATCTCGTATGTTAGGGCACTCGTATCTCGAGGTACCACTGTACTAACATCCTGTTTTGCAGGCACCAACTCCAATGACCAGAGCTTCCATGCGGCTGGGAATTATCTGCTAAACGAGGTGAGACCCAACTCTCTGGGGAGCTGGCCAGGGGGGCCTCCCCTGAACTCGGGGGAGATCTCCACAGCTGTCCTGCTCTGGCCTTGCCTCACTCCCACATTGGATTTGAACCCAGGTCTCCTGGTTCTCATGCCTTCCTTCCGGCACAGTAGCACCTGTGGCTGGCCAGCTCCATTCTAGGCTTTCGGTTTGGGTGGCAAGAGATTTATTCTAGGAACAGACAGAATAGACCATGTATCATAAACATTATAAATTAATCAACTATATCGATGTGCGAGGTGATGTTATAGAAAAAAATAACAGTGGAGGAGAAGGGGCCAATGTGAGTGCTGGACTAGCGGTGATTGCCATTTTCAAGGGCTGGTAGCGACAGACCTCATTGAGAAAGTGACGTCAGAGTTAACTCTTGATGTCTGTGTGAAGAGACACAGGGGCACAGGGGACCTGATACAGAATGTGAGCTGTCTGTGGCGGAGTGACAAGGGCAGGGTTGAAGGAGCCGCAAGGAGGTTAATAGGGATCACGTGACCACCATAGGATGGAAAACCATGCCATTCTTCTCAGCCAGAGCCAGCAAGTCCATGGTCATGAGCAGCTTTATGCACTATCCTTTCCAAGAAAACCATCAATGAACCAGTCAGTGTGGAAGTCGCTGGCCAAATCCTCTGGCGGAAATATTCTAGAAACCTTCAACCTCATTTCTAGCAAGACTTGGCATCATTTTGACGCTGTTCAATCAACCCAGTCGATAGGAATTAAACATTGATAGTTGGATTAAATATACAAAAGACAGGAGCCAACACAGTCTATCAAGCAATTGTACATATTTGTACATTTACGAAATGCATATTCATGAGAGCTATGTAAATATATATTTAGTCATTTCCTCTTTCCTGTGAAGAGCCGCCGGTTGAACGGCAGATGGTAACTTTCTTGTCTATTAATTACGAGAACGACACAGTAAACCCTTTTGAAATTGTTCTGAGGAAAAGATCATTATCTGCTTGGACATTTCATGAGTCTAGTGCTCTTAATACTGGGAGAAGAAGGTTCTAGAACAAGCCTGTCCTTGTGGCAGAAATTTGAGAAGGAAATGACAATTGTCCTGCCATTAAAATCCTCCCCTGCATCAGTCTTGTTCCCCATGGAAGTGGCTTCCACACTATTTTCCATCAAGAATTGAAAAAGGGAAAATGTTCTTGGGCCGTGGTCAGCAAACCACGGCTTGCGAGCCACCTGCGGCTCTTTGGCCCCTTGAGTGTGGCTCTTCCATAAAATACCACAGCCTGGGCGAGTCTATTTTGAAGAAGTGGCATTAGAAGAAGTTTAAGTTTAAAAAATTTGGCTCTCAAAAGAAATTTCAATCGTTGTACTGTGGATATTTGGCTCTGTTGACTAATGAGTTTGCCGACCACTGTTCTAGGGTTATGTGTAGCTCTGATGGTCCCACCTTAGCTAGACCATTCTCTCCTGCTCGCACACTGGAATGCTAGGGAGCAAGAATGATATTTTGGGGTTGATATTTAATTCATGTTAATTTATTCAAAAATGTGGCCAACTTCAGTATGGAATCTATTAATAGTCACATGACTGACACTCCATCATAACTGCTCATGACAACTCTTGCGGGTCCTTCTGCCGCATTTGAGGACTTGCTGGATAAAAGAGATTGTTGAGAGAATACTCACACTAATCTTTCTTTGTGTGAAGATCTGGTGGGGAAATCTTTCTGGGAATCGGTATTTTCTAAAGAGATCTCTATTTTCTAGGGTCTTGGTATTCATACAAGCACTCTGCAAAGATTCTGTATGACCCAATGTATAAAGGGGTATGCACACTTTCTCTCAGAAACTCAGTCTCCTCCTGTGCCTTCTACAAGTATTTTGAGGAAAAGGAGATAGATGATAGATAGATAGAGAGATAGAGAGATATAACTGGTCACCATATCTACAAATCCCTGAACTCTGACTAGCTGACTCTACTGCTGTGCATTCTTGTAAGAAATAGGCAGAAATGACACTGTCTATCACTGGTCATTAATAGTCACATGACTGACACTCCATCATCACTGCTCATGACAACTCTTGTGGGTCCTTCTGCCACATTTGAGGGCTTTCTGGATAAAAGAGATTGTTGAGAGAATACTCACATTAATTTTTCTTTGTGTGAAGATCTGATGTGGACCTTAGTCATTAGGCTAATGTTTGGTTAAGCCTTGAGAACTCAGGACAACTCTAGAAGCAGACTGAACATGCATTGTGGCTTGGAGTCCCTCTTTGGGAGATGAAGAGATTTTGGTCCTATACTCAGTTAGTGGTGAGAAATCACCAGTGGATTGGGTGAGCCATGTGGTTACTCAGCTTGAGGTAGCCTTTCTGGATCTTCCAATCTCACTCAAAGTACAAGCCAAAGTCCTCATGGTGACTTACAGGGCTCTCTGTGATTGGTCTCCTGAGACCAATGCCTTCATCTCTCACTGGTCCTCTACGCAATTGTCTCCACCCCACTGGCCTCCTTGCTGCCCCTGAAAGCACCTCAGGTCCTTTGCATCTGCTGTTCCCTCTGTCCAGCGTGCTCTGTGGGGCCACTCCCCTTACTTTCTTTATGTCTTTATGAAAAAAATGACCTTTGCAGGGGGGTCACCCAGGACCATCCTAATCAAGATTTCATTTCCCATCTTGATCTTTGCTTCCCAGCACTTATTGCTCTTGAACACACTGTACTTATTCTTTTTGTTTA
The DNA here is from genome assembly GCA_011751065.1 of Lasiurus cinereus. NCBI lineage: Eukaryota > Metazoa > Chordata > Mammalia > Chiroptera > Vespertilionidae > Lasiurus > Lasiurus cinereus. The sequence goes on along the minus strand of JAAGEH010000297.1, from coordinate 21,866,142 downwards.
GCGTCTGGCCTCCCACTGCAATGTACATTACACAGCGACAGGGAAACGTGTCTGTTTTGTTCATTGCTGTATTTCTAGCACCTTATAGAGTGCCAGCTGCATGGGAGGGTTCAATATTTAATGGAGCAATCAATGACTGCATGCCTAAAAGCAAGGAGACTTCATAGGGAAGTAGCAGAAGGAAGCACTGCTAATGAATCTAGGGTGTATTTCCTGTCCGTGGTCCATCCCTGTCAAAGCCTTCTCTTCTTAAGCAAGAGAGTTTGTCTTTACTACAACTAAAATAATAATGATAATAATAATAATCTCTGAGCAAAAGAAATAGAGGCAAACTAGGAGGCTATCATTGTTTTCTCAGGAAGCCTTGGCTGATGGGGTTCCCAGGCAGGGAAGAGTTTTGTGGGTTCCTTTCCCTGCTTCCTTTCCCAGGCAACTAGGTCACAGACAACTGGTGTTTCCCCATGTGGCGAAGGGGAGCATGCCCAGAACGCCCCGCCTCCTGGCTCTTTGCTTTTCGAGCTCTGCTGAACGCCTCCTAGTGATTTCCACGCTCAGAGAAGGTGTGGTGCCGGGGGTTGCAGCCGGCCCCGACTCCTGACACGAAACATGCTTTGATGAATTAGTGCAGCCCGTCCAGCCATTGATTGGAAATTCTACCTTTGGTTCTTCCCCTAGCAAACAATTAAGGAGCAGCGGTGGCTTCCTGCAGGGGAGACCGATGCCTTCTGTTCTCTGCGAGCGGCTTGGCATTCTTCCAGTTGATGAATGGCACGGGCCCGAAGCTCCAGGTGCCCTCGTCCCCCAAGCATCCAAACAAGTAAACATCTAAATGCATCAAATCAAATGAAATCAAATCCATTGAAGTCACAAATGAGGAAATGAGTTGAGGTTACCGCCACGTCCTGTGACTGACACGGAGGCTGGGGCATGCATTCCAAAACTGAGCAATGCTCCATGAATAGTGTCGGCCTGCAGACTGAAGGATCCCGGGTTCGATTCTGGTCAAGGGCATGTGCCTTGGTAGCGGGCACATCCCCAGCGGGGGGCATGCAGGAGGCAGCTGGTCGACATCTCTCTCTCTCATCGATGTTTCTAACTCTCTTTCCCTTTCCCTTCCTCTCTGTAAAAAATCAATAAAATATATATATATAAAAATATATAAAACTGAGCAATGCCTTGAGCTGAAGAGCAGGGAGTGGCCGCATGAATAACGGGGCCCAGCGACAAGGTATCACATGCTCCTCCTCTGGGTGAGCAGCCCAGTCGAAGCGCAGAAAGTCCTGAGTAAGAGGAAAGCGTCCCTTTAACAGTATTAAGGGACAATTTATTATGTGTATCCTTCCAAGGAAGCACAATGTCAGCGCAGGCCCATTGCATTTGCATTATTTCCAGACAACAGTGGCATTAGAAAGGGACGCTAATTTATTTCAGAGCGAGCACAGGTGAATTTAATGTCTGCTGGGACCCAGCCAGGGCGGACTTAACCCACGCTGGGCTCTCCAGGGCTGGAAATGGGACCACGGGTTTTAGGAGGTCCGAGTGGCTTCTTTGGTTAAATTCAGCTTCCCGGAACCTGTGCTCCTGAACCACTTGATCATATAAGGGTGGGAGGGATGGAAAACATTTTGTTTAGAAACCGAAAACCTGGCCCAGCCGGTGTGTCTCAGTGGATTGAGCGTCGTTCCATCCACCAAGAGGTCACTGGTTCCATTACCCGTAAGGGTGCATGCCCAGGTTGCTGGCTTGATCCCCAGAAAGGGGGAGGAGGGGTGCGTGCGGGAGACAGCCAATCGCTGTTTCTTTCTCATCCATGTTCCTCCCCCCCTCTCTCTATCCCTTCCTCTCTATCTAAAAATCAATCAAAACGTATTTACAAAAACAAATAGAAAATCTGGTTTTAGGTTCTGGCCCAACAAATCCCTTCCTCGGTGACCTGAGCAAATGATTTAGTGTTCTTTAGAGTAATTTCTTTTTTAAAAAAAATATATATTTTATTGATTTTTCACAGAGAGGAAGGGAAAGGGATAGAAAGCCAGAAACATCGATGAGAGAGAGACATTGATCAGCCGCCTCCTGCATGCCCCCTACTGGAGATGTGCCCGCAACCAATGTACATGCCCTTGACCGGAATCGAACCTGGGACCTTTCGGTCCTCAGGCCGACGCTCTATCCACTGAGCCAAACCGGTTTCGGCTAGAGTCATTTCTTTTGTAAAGGAGCTGTACGGCTATCATGAGGATCCAGTAAGCAAATGTATTAGAGAGCGCTTTGTGCATCGTATAAATGGCATTGTTTTGGGGGGACAGCAATTTGGGATTTCTAGCAGAGAACTACCTTAGAAGAATCATCCAGCGACAGGTAGCCACCATTAGCCCTTGAGCCCTGGAGTTAGAGAATTGCAGAGATGCAAAAGTTCACGCAGAAAGTATCTGGGAGGCAGATCTTGTGCAGTTCTTCTTTCACACACGGAGGAACCAGCCTCAGGGAAGGACATACTAATAGACTGAGCATCATGGGAAGAGAGGTGAATCCGATCTGAATGTTATTTATTCTCTGGTCCTTACTGGTGTGCATCAGGATGCCCTGTGCACAGGACGTGCTCCATTGGTGGCGGTGGAAGTGAGAGAATTTGCTCTCTGTCAAACACGACCAGTGTTGCTGTTGACAAGAGTAGGTTGGAATCTTTTCTCTTTGATCCACACTCCAAGTACCTCTCATTTAAAGATCCATCATTGCAGGGAGCGTGGTTACTGGTCACCTAAGTCGTTTTGAAAAGGAACATGTCCCAGGTAAACCAGCAATTTCCTGGTAAAAATCTTCTAGTTTCAACTTCTGATGGCAATTCCTTGAAGTCTTGATGAGCCTTTCATTCTTTTTTAAAAATATTTTTTATTTTTAAAACTTCCCTTTGTTATAGAAAGTATTACAGATGCCCCCCCTTTTCCCCTTGACCCCCTCTATCCCTCACTCACCCTCCCAATCCTTCACCATACTATTGTCTGTGTCCATGGGCTATGCAGATATGTTCCCCGATTAATAACATTTCATTCTTATTACACCATCTTTTTAAAAAAATATATTTTTTTGATTTTTCACAGAGAGGAAGGAAGAGGGATAGAAAGTTAGAAACATCAATGAGAGAGGCATCAATCAGCCGCCTCCTGCACGCCTTCTACTGGGGATGTGCCCGCAACCAATGTACATGCCCCCGACCGGAATCGAACCTGGGACCTTTCAGTCCCCAGGCTGATGCTCTATCCATTGAGCCAAACCAGTTTCGGCCTCATTACACCATCTTTTAACAACAATTTTCACACAGGCAGCAGGACAAATCTCCAAAACATCGCCCAGCATGTGGCTTTCTTTAATTCTCTGAGCGGTCTGGTGCAGCAGGTACTATTTTTCCCATTTCTCAGAATAAAAGCCCGAGGCTCTGAAAGCGACCGACCTGCTTAGTATTAACGCACAGGCACTGCCGGGACTGGGACTTGAACCCAGAACTCTGGGGTTTAAGTGCATTCCATGAAAACTACCCCATCAAACACCAAACAGACACCCTTTGCTTCTGTTTCGCCTCCCTTCCTTGTCCTCCCTCCCTCCCTGGTTTGCTAAAAACTCTTTTGAGGGTGGACCTAGTGCCTTCCCCAAACAGGAGAGAGATGAAGGGAAAAAAATGCGGTTTTTGAAGAGAGGCCAGAAGCAGGTTTGCAGGCAGAAAGGTAATTTCAGGCCGGCCCTCCAGCCTCATTGACAAGCACCCCGCTGCCTGGAAGAGCGGAGAGAGAGACAGCTCTCTCCTGGGCACTGCTCCTGGGAAAAGCCTTCCCTCTTTCCACAGGATCCAGGCTTTCGAAGGCAATGCCTTTGCTTTCTCCCCTCTCTCCTTGGCGTGATGAATGAAGGATGAATATGACACATCCCAGTGGAATTTGCAAATGGCCGATCCTTTAAAAGCGACTTTTTGTACATACCCATAAAACAAGTCTGGACACTCATTGCTCAGCTCAGGGAACTCAGTCAACCAGGAGCCCCCTCAGAACTTTCGTCCTTTCTCAGCGCTCACCAGAAACTGAAACTCCGTTTCCCCCTTCCCTGCCTCGTTGAGATTCGCAGTCAGTCTGTGATCTCTTCCGATGTCCCTTCCCCTGTCTGCCTCCCCTCTGTCCAAACAGCAGGCGTGGCTATGCTTGCCAGATCGATCATTCCACTCCGAAGTGTCGCCGTCTGGAAAGAATAGCTTCCAGGCACTCAGCAAGGATGTGCTCAGTGAATAAAGGAATGGAAAGCAGCCAAGCTCAATGAATGAATGAGTGAATGAATGAATGAATGAATGAATGAATGAATGGACAGCGGCCGGGCTCAGACACGGGCTCTATCCTTTCCCCGTTGCCCGGCCTGTAGGAGAGGTATTTAACCTCTTCACCCCTAGGTTTCTTGTCTTTCCGAATGGTGTGTGGCAACTGAAAAACGACTGGGGACGGAAAAGGGTGGGGACAAGCAGCAAATCATTCAAAATTCCATGTGCAGAAATAAACACATCTCGCCTGTTCACTGACGCTGTGGAATCTCTTTCATCCAGTTAATGTCTTCCTGTGCCGGAGGAAGCAGGAGGAAGCAAAGGCAACACAAAAGAATTTTGCAAAGTCGCTGCCCTTGACTTGAATTTCTTTCCCACCCAGATCCTCTCTGTGCGTCCCATGCTCCGCTCTGTGGAACGTGGACAGAAACTCCTGAGAATACTTTCTCCGGAGGCCCCCCTCTCTCTCGTAGCACCTTTCACGTATCTCCCAGTGACTCCTCCTCCATTGCAGCGCCCTGAAACCAGGGCCGGTGTGCACCTGCCTAGCTGGATGTGTGCTGAGTAAGTGGGGTGGTCAGGGGTGGAGTCTGTGTATGCTGGCATCCTGCGGTGCCTGCCTTTGCAAAGGATGCTCATGCAGGGCAGGAGAAGAGAGACCGAGGCAAGGACGCTCCCCTGTGCAGTCCGAGCGATGCCCACACTGTGTGCTTCAGAGGAGGAGTTTGCTGGAGACAAAACTGCGTGTGGTGTGTTGTGGTGGCTCCTATAGTACAGTTGGTAGAAACAGCTGGGCTGGGTGGCTAAGAATCTCCAGAGCAGTGGTTCTCAACCTTCCTAAGGCCGCCACCCTTGCATCCAGTTCCTCATGGGGTGGTGACCCCCAGCCATGGAATGTTGCTACTGTGATGCATCGTGATGTCAATATCTGCATTTTCCGATGGTCTTAGGTGACTCCTGTGAAAGGGTCGTTCGACTCCCAAAGGGGTCGAGACCCACAGGTTGAGAACCACTGCTCTAGAGATTCTGATTCACTAGTTTTGGGGTGGGACCTAAAGGAATAAAAAACATATTCTGCCTATCTATATCTATATCTATCTATCTATCTATCTATCTATCTAGGAATAAAAAACATATTCTGCCTATCTATCTATCGATCTATCTATAAAAATATATTCTATCTATCTATAAAAACATTCTATCTATCTATCTAGGAATAAAAAACATCTATCTATGTATCTATGTATCTATCTATCTATAAAAACATTCTATCTATCTAGGAATAAAAAACATCTATGTATCTATGTATCTATCTATAAAAACATTCTATCTATCTATCTATCTATCTAGGAATAAAAAACATTCTCTCTCTCTCTCTCTCTCTCTCTCTCTATCTATCTATCTATCTATAAAAACATTATCTATCTAGGAATAAAAGTATATTCTATCTATCTAGGAATAAAAAACATATCCTATCTATTTATCTCTCTCTCTCTCCTATAATCTAATAAATCCACCTATCCATCTATCTACCTATCCATCGATTTATCTATGCGTGCATGCATCCATCCATTAACCTACCCACCCATCCATCTTCCCAGGTCACCCAAAAGTTTGGACAGAACTGTGGAGAGAGAGAAGCCCCAGAACGGAAGCTTGAAGACTTGAGTAGGAGTGATGGAGGCTGGACCACTGACCAGTAGCTGGAAGAATAACTTATTTTCTTTATGCCACAGGGAAACTGCCTGTAAAATGACCACAATAATCTACCTCCCAGGGGTACAACTAAACAATATTTGTAAACAAGAGGACACACAGTAGGTTCTCAGTAGATGTCAGTTGCATCTGCATATGCCCGGGGGTAGAAAGTGCCGGGAGCCCATGGTGTCTGGGCTAGAAGTTCATGACCACGAAGGAAGAAGAACGATGTGGATGCGAGGAGCGTGTGATGACTCATAGGCTGGGTTTTACATCGCTTGGGGTATGGCAACATAGGAAGGCTTCCTAGCCAGTGAGTCTGTTTCCCAGGGGCATAGGAAACCCTCCTGTGACAGTTGTCAGTCCAAGCTGAGGTAATAGGATTGGTCCCCACGAGCAGAGTGACCCATAAGCCCCAGTGTGGGAAACTCTCAATGCTTGGGGAGTGGAAAGACCACTCCTGAAGGCGCAGCCAAAGGGCATGTCCAGTTTGTGGGGGTTCGGGGGGAGGGGAGGAGAAGGCTGGCTGGCAGACCGGGCAGTAAACAATTAGATGCCTGGGATCGAGAGTCCAGACCTCCCTGTCTGTGTCCTTCCTCACATGGAGCTGCGAGGCTGGCTGTGATCATGTAATTTGCCAGAAACAAGTGTTCTCTGGCAAAACCGATGTGACTCCATCAGCTGGAACATTCCTTGTGTGCTTACCACGTGAGAGGAACGCAGACCTTATTAGCCTGGACTGCTGGATGGGGTGCGCCCCGGTTGGCCTTCCTCTGGTCCCCTCTGGTGATTTGGGGCTCGGCTCTCCCCTCACTGGCTAGACATCAGTCGAGTTTGTCTTTTTCGCTCACCTATTTTTTTGTTGTTTCAGTTTCTCCAGCGCTTAGCACATAACAGCCACCGAAGACGGTCAATGGAAGTAGCCTCGATGGAGCTGAACTGTGACTGTGAGCCAGCACTTTTTTAAAAATATATTTTATTGATTTTTTTACAGAGAGAAAGGGAGAGAGATAGAAAGTCAAAACATCAATGAGAGACATCGATCAGCCGCCTCCTGCATGCCTCCCACTGAGGATGTGCCGCAACTAGGATACATGCCCTTGACCGGAATCGAACCTGGGACCCCTCGGTCCGCAGACCGATGCTCTATCCACTGAGCCAAACTGGTTCTGGTGAGCCAGCACTTTTAAATGTGGCTTATGCACCCCAGTGGCACAGCTTAGCGTGCTGGGCATTAGTTCATGTTCTATAGTCAACATGGACAGCATCCCCAAAACGCAACTGGTTTTGAGAAAATTGGCCAACAAAAGGCAAGGAGCGTAACCCTGAATTATCAGGAAATATAATCTTGAAATGCACCTCAATGAGTTATAGAGGAGAATGTCCAATTTGCATGAATTTTGAGATAAAATGCATGAAGTTCAAGTTCCCCTTCTTCTCCTGATGGCCCGGAATTGCCCGATACGCGGTGTTTCCCGGATTATGTTGGCAATCGTGTGCGGACAGCGACGCAAAGGGCACGGCCTGTGTTTTGCTCCTCAATGTACCCCAAGCACCAGGCACAGTGCCTGGAACATAGCAGGTGTTCCAGAAAAAGTTGCTAATTATTCTTCACGCTCTCCTCTGTGCAAGTGGGGTGCAAGCTCCTCTAGGGAGTCCCCGTTTCCTTTAGGTCTCTGGTGCCTGGCACTTAGGAGGCTCTTGCTCCCTGTTACCCCACGCTTCACTGTAAATCTACCCGGCCTGGCACAGCGCTCCGAAAATACCAGGCGCTTGATGCATTTCATAAACGATGCCAGCTGTCACCTCATAGAGAACTATGACCAAATCCCACCTGTGGTGCTGGTAACTCTGCACACCTTTATACTTAATCCTGCCAAGCCTCAGTTTCCCTGTCTGTAGAATGAGAACAACAATTCTCACATCACAGGATGGATGCCAATAACAATGACAGTTTGAACGGAAGGCCTCGGCCCATCACAAGTCTTCAGCAGCCGCTAGTCCTCTCTTTCCTGTCCCGTCTGCCTTATGTCTAGACAGTCGTTTAGGTGGCTTAGGGTGGGACTTGAAAGGGCTAGTCCTAAGCTTTGGCGCTGGTCCTGCAGAATGAGGTGCTTCCTGGGCCGGGCGCTGAGACAATCCCTTACTGCCGTGGAGGTTTGATTTTTCTATCTGTAAAATGGGTATGATACTTGCAACTGTTCTCTGCTAGGTCTCTGGGCGGAAGGATGAGATAATGTCTTGGGAGGAGCCTGGAGCTGCAGAGATGAAAGATGCTGCATGAATCCCAAGCCCAGGAGCCTCTGCTATTAGTTTCCAGCGGTTTGTTGGGTTCTTGTAGAGCAGGAGGCCGCCTCACCTGCAGACAGAGTTGTCAGCTCTGTCTCCCTCCCGAAAGCCCTTTGAAATGACGTGAAGGCACCTCCGAGTGCGATGGCTTTGTTTTCGTGCTCTTCCTGCCCCTCCTCTACTCCCCCTGCTTACGGGGAGGGTAGAGGGAGCTGCTTTTGGGATGGGAGAAAAAGATGAAGCCATCATTTACTCACGGACTGTGAGGTCCGTAGAACGAGGTTCGAGTCCTGACTCTGATTCTCACTGGCTTTGGGCACATCGAGGACTGTCTCTGGGTCTGATCTGAAAACAAAGAGGTTAGGCTAGATAACCCCCCAGTTCCTCACCGGCCTTAAGAATGTGACCCGGAAGCCTGCCAGGAGAGCATGTGAGGCATGAAAGTATAAGATCATCAGGAGAGGCTGCTGTGGAGGTTGGGGGGTGTCGGGAGAGAGGGGCTGCGAGCGATCAGATCGGGCAGACCTTGGGAATCCAGGCAGGGAAGCTGAGAGCTGATGCCACACACAGATTTTCCTCCTTCTGGGAGCCAGATGGCGACTCAAAAAGAGCGATGCCATGCCTTCGGAGCCACGCTGGCCTAGGTTTAAGTTATGGCTTTGCCACGAATTAGGTATGTCTTAGGACAAATGATTTCACCTTCAGAAGCTCATTTTTTTTTAAAATTTGGGGTAAAATGGCAATAAAAATACCTTTGGAGCTTGTTATGAGAATTAGATGTTGTACATATGAGCACAGTGCATCATTTCTTATGGATTCCATTTCTATGAACTTGCTTACTTGCTAGGATGTACTCGTAACCCCCAGATCCATACTGCTGCGTGTGCACTGTCATTTGTGGACATGCACAGAGGGGCGAACAGTTTGAGTGATCCAGCTGAGGTTGAGCAAGAAGACCCTCTGCCTTCTTGTTTTAACTCCCACATTGTAAACAAGCCTCCTATTTGCAGTGGGTTTAGTGCCACAGTTTTTGCATTTTTATGCTGGTTGTTCCCTATCTAAAGCAACGCTGAGAGAAAAGAATAAAAAAGGAATCATGCTCTCTGCCTTCAAATCATACTACAAAGTGACAATAATCAAAACAGCATGGTACTGGAAAAAGACAGACCCATGGAGCAGAATTGAGAGCCCAGAAATAAACCCACATATATGGGCAAATAATATTCAATAAAGGGCTAAAGACATACAATGGAGAAAAGAAAGCCTCTTCAATAAATAGTGTTGGGTAAAATGGAAAACCATAGACAATTAAGACTGCTATTTGTCATCATATACAAAAATGAACTCCAAATGAATTCAAGACCTAAATATAAGACCCAAAATAATAAATTACATAGAAGAAAACATAGGTACCAACTTATGGACGTTGGTTCTAGAGAGGATTTTATGTTTCTGACTCTAAAGACCAGGGAAGTAAAAGCAAAAATAAATGTAAGGGGACTATATCGAACTAAAAAGCTTTTGCACAGCAAAAGAAACCATCAACAAAACAAGAGACAACGGAATGGGAGAAGATATTTGCAAATACTGACTCTGACAAGGGGTTCATATCCAAAATATACAAAGAATTTAGACAACTCAACAACAAAACGAAGACAAACAAAAACCACACATGCAGTCCAATTACCATTTGGGCAAAGGACCTGAATGTCGCACCTCTCCCCAGAAGACATACCAACGGCCAAGAGGTCTATGAAAAGATGCTCACCTCCACTAGCTATCTGATAAATGCAAATCAAACTACAATTTGTCTGTGTGTGCTGTCAGACAGATGAAGAAGTGAGACCGAGGAAAGGGCAGTGAGTGTACAAAATACATATTTATTCAGGGCCAGGGAAAGAAACTGGATCACAATTGATAACCCTTACTGACCTGCCGCTATATTCCACCACTGTCCTTGCTGCTGGGAGATCGAGAGAGGGTGATCATCTAGATTCTTTGGCTGAAACAGGTGATGTTTTCATTAAAAGCGGGTGAAGAGATGAAGGCAGAGGGAAGGAGAGATGAATTACGGCATAACAAAAAGATGATTGACTTTGAGTTCAGATACACTCTACTCAGAAACTGCTATGGAACCTGGGGCACCCCCTAGAGCCCCCATTCCCTCACCTATAAAATAGTGCTAATATGCCTTTTGAGTTACCGTTGGTGATTAGAGATAGCATAAGGAGAGTATCCCTATGCTACACACCCGAGGCATAAGATAAGAGGCCGTCATTGCTTTGAGTATGACTGTGATATTAGACCCCACTGATTCCCCTGTTTGGAAAAACGAAAAGCAAAAGCAAAAATAAATGTAAAAAAAATCAAACTAAAAGAGACTAATTAGTCTCACTGATGGCTGTGAGACTAATTATACAACCGGCCAGCCTTTGCCATCTTCCTAGTTCTGCATGGACACTGAGCAGAATTCTGCTCCCATTCTCTCTCCTAGCACAGGAGGAGCCGGTGAGCAGAGGAGACTGATAAGCAGAGATGAAAGGGGTGCATGGGCCACGGGTTAGCACCCCTCCTTCCCCGAGGCAAGTAGGGCCCACCCTCAGCTAGCTGGGTGTCCTGCCTCTTTGAACTAACCTTCCAGGCAGCTCAAAGGCAGTTTGGCTTTGCCATCTCTACGGAGGTTTGCTTTTTTCCGCTCGCTCTTTCATTATCCTCCCCTTCCTTCTTTTTAATTTGATATGGAAGCTCGCCTAAGTGGCTCACCAATCCTGTTTCTTGTGCTAACAACACACACACACACACACACACACACACACACACACACACACACACACA
>JAAGEH010000297.1:21790614-21855013 GCA_011751065.1 Lasiurus cinereus | reverse complement strand
ACACACACACACACACACACACACACACACACACACACACACACACATGCGTGGGTTGTATTTACAGCCAGCGAAAATTCCTGGCTGGCCGGCTGGAGACATTGACTACCTTCTGGGGCTGCACACAAGGTTTCTGCTTTGGCTGTTGATGAAGCTGTTAAATCTCTGCAGTTTCTTTTTTTAAAAATATATATTTTATTGAATTTTTACGGAGAGGAAGGGAGAGTTAGAAACATTGATGAGAGAGAAACATCAATCAGCTGCCTCCTGCACATCTCCTACTGGGGATGTGCCCGCAGCCAAGGTAAGTGCCCTTGACCGGAATCGAACCTGGGACCTTTCAGTCCGCAGGCCAAGGCTCTATCCACTGAGCCAAACCCTTTCGGCAAATCTCTGCAGTTTTTTGTTATTGTTTTGTTTTTTGTTTCTGGGCCATGCACAACAAGGTGCGTTAGCAGTCAAGGTGAAATAAAACGACTGGTGGAAGCTACTGAATGAGAGTGAAGTAGACGCGAACACACCCCTTTCACATCCCAGGGTGACCAGGGACATTTTCAGTTTCTTGTTATCAAGCAGGGGAAACAGACCACAGAACCATCTCGGTACATTTAGGCGAAAGGGAACGTCTGAAAGAATATTATATCATTGCTGCGTCTCTGAGAGGCTGGAGAACCATCCTTGAAGGCTCTAAGGATAAGGACCACTTCCTGAATGAGCAGAACTGGAATGAGCTGGGACAGCCCATCCCTGCCATTGAGCCTGGAGACCACAGCTCACATCCGGACTTCGGGTGCCAGAAATCTCACTTCTGCTGCTCCCAAAAGCCAGCCCTTTCTAGCCAAAAACTGGTTTCCACCCAGCCTCTGCCTTCTCATGTTGCTTCCTTCTCCACGGACATGTGTGTGGTGGGGCTGAGGTGGAGCGTTCCAGGGAAGGGTGGGAAGGATGTGGGAAGTTGCTCACACATGGGAAACTCCAAATGTCGAGGGTCGTTTTGAAGGCTGGGTAACATTGAAACACACACAGACAAAACCCGGGAAGGTATCACTTCTGCTGGGATCTGGCTGTTAGATGTAGACCGTAGACCAGGGCATCTCAACCTCAGTGCTCTTGTTGAGATCTGGGACCGGACAACTCTCTGTTAGGAGGAACTGCTACTGTTTCTTGTGCTAACAACACACACACACACACACACACACACACACACAGGATGTGTGGCAGTACCCCTGGCCTTTACCCACTGGGATGCCAGCAGCATCGTCCCCACTGTTGTGAAACCAAAGTGTCTCCAGATGCCACCAAATGTCCCCCGGGGTGCAAAATTGCTCCTGGCTGAGGACCACTTCTGTGAAGCTGTGTGTATATTCGTATGATATCTGTGTGCACATCTTCATGCTGAAAGTATGTTGGGGAAAGTTGATGAATTCAGATGTGAGAGGCAATGCGGAATGGAAATGGGACAGGGGGAGTCATCCTAATTCTTCTAGCTGACTATACATATCACAATACAGTGGTACCTCGAGATACGAGTTTAATTCATTCCGTAACCTTGAGGCGTGGGAAACTATGAAACGCTCGAGTCGAGGTAAACTGGTGGGTCGTGTGCAGCTGGCCGATCCGCACGATTACTTGAATTTCAACTGTTGCTCGTATTTCAAAGCAAAAATAGCTCGCTCGACAGCTCATATCTCAAAAATCTCGTATCTTGAGGTACACTGTATTAAATTTTGTACACAGCTCAGCTCTTGGTGCCTAGAACATAGGAATGCTTCATAAATGTCTGTTGAATAAGTAGAAAATGAAAAGAAATCCAAGATTTCTCTTTTAGCAGCATTTCAATGTAGATATTCTGTCCTTTCATGAAAGTAATATTTGGCTCCCAAAAGTACAGTTGCTCTCTCCCTGTGAGGGGAGCGGCGGTCAGATGGGAGAAGGCCAGGTGTCAAAACATCCTGGATGTCACCCACTCAGTACTCACAGCTTAACAATGGACACACGCTCATTCTTCCTGTTTCCCTGCAAAATGTGCACAATCTGCATCCTGATGCATCCTTTAGCTGAACTTGGGCAGCCGTAGTCGATGAGGAAGTGTGGCAGCCCGGGTCCAGGCAAGGGCTCCGAGATGCCTTTTAAGGTTTGTGTTCAGGCTGAACTGAAATTTCTTTCCTGAGGACCTCTGGGTCTCTGCGTGTTCATCGAATCAACTGCTGAAAAGTCAGCTCCGAGGAAGACAGACCCAGTGCCCAACCCCGAGGAACCTACATTCAGGTGGCAGAGAGAGATGACACATAAGGAAATACATAACTGGGATCATTTCCGATTGCTAGGAGAAAGGAAGAGCACTGGGATGCATTTACAGGAGATACAGTGGTACCTTGAGATATGAGTGCCCTAACATATGAGATTTTTGAGATACGAGCCGTCGAGCGAGCGATTTTTGCTTTGAAATACGAGCAACATTTGAGATAGGAGTAATCGTGCAGATCGGCCGGCTGCACACGACCCACCAGTTTACCGCGACTTGAGCGTCTCAGTTTCCCACGCCTCAAGGTTACGGAACAAATTAAACTCGTATCTTGAGGTACCACTGTATGTGCCAGGTGAGGCCGAACTATTTCAATGTGCTATCCCAGCGAGCCCCACAATGACCCTGTGAGGTTGAGGTCATCACCATCTTCCGAAATCTCACTGGGAGAAAGTATCCACCTGACTTGTCCTCTTTGGTTGACATAATCTACCAGAATATGTTTTGTGTTGGAGACCAGGCCCACCGAAAGGGCCTGGTCTTGCCTATTTCAGGAGGCCTGATGGTCAATCCCCTCCGTGAAAATGGCACCTTCTACCATTATACAGTGGTACCTTGAGATACGAGTGCCCTAACATACGAGATTTTTGAAATATGAGCCGTCAAGCGAGCGATTTTTGCTTTGAAATACGAGCAACATTTGAGATAGGAGTCATCGCGCGGATCGGCCGGCTGCATACGACCCACCATTTTACCTTGACTCGAGCGTCTCATAGTTTCCCACGCCTCAAGGTTACGGAACGAATTAAACTCGTATCTTGAGGTACCGCTGTATTTGCTTTAGCCCTTATCCCTGTGGTTTGAGCCCCATGAGTGCCCAGGACATTCATGGCCCTGATTGACAGGCCATGCCTGAGGTCAATGCCACATACGTGTTACCCAGAACCAAGTACAGCCGTGGAGGGTATGAGGACAACGCTGTCCTGCTTGAACAGGAAGTGAGTTTCTTGGTGGAGATTGCACATTTTGTTTACAACTACAGTGGTACCTCGAGATACGAGTGCCCTAACATAGGAGATTTTTGAGATATGAGCCGTCGAGCGAGCAATTTTTGCTTTGAAATATGAGCAACATTTGAGATAGGAGTAATTGCGCGGATCCGCCGGCTGCACACGACCCACCAGTTTACCGTGACTCATAGTTTCCCACGCCTCAAGGTTACGGAACGAATTAAACTCGTATCTCGAGGTACCACTGTACATGTGATGATTTCCAACTGGAGAGGGACCATCTCACAGTGGCTAAGACACTCTGGAGCAAAGGCTTCCATCAAGAGAAAAGTAATACATATTTCAGGCTTTGAGGGCCAAGAGACGATGCTGAGAACTTTATGGAAAGACTTCTATAGCCACTTGACATGTACTTATTTAAAAAGGTAAGAAATATGTTTAACTGGTGAGCCCTCCAAATTCTGGAAGGCTGGATTTGCTCAAGGGCCAATCTGTCGTTGGCTAATTCAGATCTCCAGCAAGGTTACCTAACTCAAGTCTACTCCGGTGTTAGCTGGATGGCTAGACTTCGTTGAGTTATTGAACTCTCTGAGCCTCAGTTTCCTCATGTGAAAAATAAGGGTAATGATGGCATTTTCTGGGAGAATTCAAAGAGCTAATCTATGTACAAAGCTTAGATGAGTTCCTGGTACCTCACACAGATCATATCTGCTGGCTTCTTCTTCTTCTTTGATTGTTTCATAAAGGGTATGTGTATCGTAAGACAAGCCAGTGCTTTGGACTCCTTGCTGAAACATGGAATGTGAGAACCAAAGTAATATGATATTGGATGACTTTTTTACAAAAAATTAAAAAAAAAAGAAACATGAACACATTGTGGTCACAGATTCTTCCCTGATATTTTATCGATCGATGTACAAAAGGAAAAATCAACCCAGGGGTAAGTGAGGCTAAGTTCTTGGTGGCTAAGTTCTTCCATGAGCAAAGAAACATTTCAGTTCGTTCCTCTCCCCAGCCTCCCTCCCGCCCACTGCTCTGAGAGCTTTGAGGCAGAGACAGGAGAGAGGTGGGGGAGAGACCCTGTGTATGTCAGGGTCTTCTCATCTGTGCCTTCTCAGAGTTCCGCTAGGTGCTTTAAATATGCAGCCTCATTCCTCCCTTACTCTGCAAGCCGCCGGATGAAGTGGGCTTAGTGAACTCTATATTACTAACAAGGGAGCAGAGAAACAACCAAAGATTAAGTGACTTGACTAAGGTCGGAGAGCCAGTAAGTGGCAGAACTGAGATGCAGATCCAGGCCTGCCGCATTCCAGAGCACCCAAGTCTCTGCCTTCTCCAGGGCAGTAGCTGTGGGACTCTGCTTTGGGAAGGTACTTATCTCTGGTGTCTGACTCCCCACTTCCAACCACAGCCCTTTCATCAAACGAGAGCGGAGTCAAATCCTCCCACTGCCTGCCCTGCTCCGATGCCCCCCCGGACCTCGTCACGGGGAGACTGTGTAGCAGGAGAGGAACGAGCAGAGCATCTCAGCAGCCTGCAACAGCTGGAGTCTTCGAGAAGGTGTTTGGCTAGAGCTGGGGAGATGAGCAATGGCCACAAACTGGGGAAGTCCTACGGAGAGGCTGAGGCGGTCAGTGGGACTCTCTGCCTTACCCAGGCCAGGGTCTCCTGGTGGCGGGGTCTGGACACCATGCAAACACAGACCATCTAGTAAACACTGCTCTGAAGTTATTGTCTCTTTATAAATATGGCATTGATGCAAACTCCTGCTCACAGGCCTCTTGGGTTATATGAAACGGGGTTGCCATCCCTATTTCTATTGGAAATTGCTCTTCTATGGATGCAACTCCTTTGAAGTGCCTGCAACGAATGTGCCCATGGTAAGATGTGCCCATGTGTGCAAAACCAAGGGCATGGCAGAGAGTTCAGTGGCTGTCGCTTCCCTCTCTCCACCCCATGTACTCAGAGGACCTCTCTCGGTGCCTCTCAGCTTGACTCAATCAGACATCCTTCCAGCCAGTTGCAGGGATGGACAGCTATATGCTTGTGGGAAGTATTTTTTCTAAGATATATATGTATGTGTATGTATATATATACATAAATTTTAAATAAAAAAAGATACATGAACACATTGTATATATATATGTATGTGTATGTACATACATACATACACACACACATATACACACACACATATACACACACACATATATATATTCCCAAGCATATATATTATTTATACATTCTGATTATATAAATAATACTGGTACATTATAGGGTGTTTGGGGAAGAAATCAGAAAAAAATATAATAAAATACAAATGATTTCTAGTCCCATTACAGAGAAGTACCCACTGGTAGGGTTCTCACGCCAGACTTTATGATGATCTCCATTACTCCCATTATGCACCTGATATACATAATCCAAACCTCCATGTGATCCAGTCTCAACTCATACGCAAAGCATCGCCAGTCCATTAGCCACAGGTCATTACAGAGGGAAACACAGGATTCACCTCTGGTTTTCAAATAACATTACATTGGATTCAATTCTTAGCCCACACCGAGACTTCCTGAAACTTCCAGTATTCTTCTACTTTTCCATATGCAGAATCTGTTTAAGAGCCTTCAGATCTGATCAAACTCCCCACTGTTTCTCAAGTCACCCACAGCCTCCTTATCTCCCCCACATTCTTATCTCACTCTCTTTGCAGACTGTTTTGTATTCAGTCCACTGAAGTTTCTCTTCTCTCCCTCTTTTTTCTTTTTTATAAATTTTTTACCTTCTTTGCTTATTACCTGGCATCTCCATCATAGAGGAGAACATGCAACAAGATCCAGCAAGAAAAAAATTTATCTAAATTTTCCTCCCTTCCATGCCAGTCTTTGTCTATCCATCTTCCTGATCCTGCCTCCCATAAATGCCGGAAATCATGGCTGGCAAGAATGAGGGCAATGGAGAGGTAGGGAGGGTAGAAGAAATAAAGAAAGGGGAGCGTGAGAAGAGAGAAACTGTGGACATAATTTGCTTTAGAAGGTGTTAGCTCATAGAAATGACACTCTGTTTGTATGCTCTACTTTGAATAAAACCCATTTGCCAAGGAATTGGGAGCATTTCCCTTAAATCTTTGAGAATATGATTATTCTTGACTAGATAGTATTCTATTATACAAATCCACTACAATGTACTTAATCCATCCTTACTTGCTGGCCATTTTGATGAGATCCAGTTTTATGTTAATATGAACACTGCATGACAAATGTCTTTGACTGTATTCTCTGTTGTTGTTTTTTTAAAGATATGTGCATGAAAAATGGCATGAGGAAGATTGTGTGCTGCTGGCCCATTTGATAGTCTATGCCTTCTCCTAGGTGTGTTACAGAGATTTCGCTATTTTACCAATGTACATTCTCACTTATAATCTGCCTCCAAGTAATTTTTATTGGAGGCGCCGTTAAAAACAGAATCATCGCTTATTCTCTATTTCCTGGGAGGATCTGGGCATTTAGCTCACTCCATTGCTTCATGCTCTAAGCTAATGGGAGCAGGAAGGAAGAAAACCAGAGCTTTACAAAGGTGCGGAATAAGCTTTTACAACTCGACAATCTCCTCTGAGCCTAGAACTTTCTCCCTAATTTGCAAAACCACATGAATTTCGGGAGAGGCTAATCTGTTTTTGAGTCATTGGCACTAAAGGAACATAAGTGGGTGTTGTAGGAGTTCAGTAAGCTTTACAATCTCTTAAATACTCTGTGCTTAAAGGAGAGATGTGTTCAAACTGGTTGGTGGGTTATGGAGGAGGCAGAGAGAGGGGAAAGCAGAGGAAGAGGATGTGGGTTGTTGCACCTTGAATTCAGCTGAAGTCTGCAGGAAACGCAGGTAGGGGCATTAAAGCGATGGGTTGATGTTTAAAAGAAGCAAACAACTCTGGGATCCTGCAACGCTGACTGGTAAATGTCTCGAGAGGATAGATGGGATGAATGTTGAGAACAAAATGCTGGCCTCTCGGCCAAGAGCTTACAAAATCCTGTTTGGAAGGATCTTCCTGGTTTCCATCTCTCTTTTACAACTTCCTTTCATTCATCATTCACTCACTCATTCATTCACTCATTGAACCCACTCTATTTCAGGAGCTGAGATTCAGCTGTAGACAAGTCCCTGGTTTCTTAGAGTTTTCATTATGACAAAGGAAACAGATACTTCAGTAAGTAAATCCACTCTATGCAGCTAGTTAAGCGCAGAGACATATAAAAAATGAGTAGAGTGATGGGTTAAGTATGGGGTTGGTCAGGAAAGGGAATCAGAGAAGGACCTTGTCACCGGAGCCCAGAGGCTGAACAGTGGGGGCAGCAGGGAAGGTGGGGTGATCAGGGAATTCGCATGCTCTGAGGTGGTGTCTTAGTTCTATCGCTATGTCACCCATGGTCCCATAACTTCATGGCTTAAAGCTAGAAGTGATTATTACTTCACGGTTCCTGTGGGCCAAGAATCTGGGCCTGGCTTCTGTGGGAGCGGACAGCGGTCAGCGGGTGCACAGATTCACTGGTGGTGGCTCAGGGCATACGGGATGGGCTAGAGGGGCTTTGGGTAGCCAGTGGCCTGTGAAAACCACCCCGGTGCCATTGTGTTCATGGCTGAAAACATCCTGGCCGTGTGCTTTTTGAGAGTGCTTAGATGTGGGTGAAGATGAGCAGAATGTTTAACCCGATGCGGGTTATTCGAGACGACTGATGACAGCTATCGGCCATGGAGTACACGTGCTGTGCCTGGAGCTGAAAAAATGTACATTCAGTTCTCAGTCCATCCTCGTCTTCTGGACCTGTTCCTCCCACTGTCTCCTTCTCAGCGAATAGCAACCTGTTCCTTCCAAAGACTCAGGCCAGAAAACTCGCAATGCCATTCTCGACACCTTCCATCCTGGCCCCCTTGCCCCCCGCAAACAATCCATCAGCAAACAGTGTTGGCTCGATTCCAAAATAAAGCCCAATTCCCACCATCCCCCCTCCCCCCAATCTTTGTCACTTTCACTCTGGTCCAAGCCACCACGCCCTCTTCTTGGATAACCATTCCAGCTTCCTAATGGGTTGTCCCATTTCTGCTCCCCATGCCTTCAGTCTAGTCCCACACAGCGGCTAGAGTAAACCTGGCCAAGTGAAGTCAGATTGTGGCATTTGTCTATCAGCGGCTCCCGACGGTTCACCTTTATTCTTAGAGGAAAGTGTCTAAGGCTTGGTAATGCCCCCATAAAGCGCTTTGTAAGTTTTGTCCACCCTCTGTGCCCCCAGTTACATGTCTAACCTTCTCTCCCATGCATTCTCCCATTCTCACTCCATGAGGCCACACGGTCTCCCTGATCTGGGTCCCCCCACACCACCACCACCATCCTCTTGCCTCAGGGTCCTTGTTCCCTCAGTGAGGTTTGGGTGGAAGAAAAATAAGAACCTATGGCTCTTGCCAGTGTTAACTGGGTGGCTTGTGCTGCTTTTTTGGCCTATTTCAGAGGACGCAGCTACCCGACTCTGGAGGGCAACTGAGAGGCGCGCATGGGATCATGGGTGGGAGGTGGGCAGGAGGCCCTTTGCCACCGTCATTACAGTCTCCACTGCCCAGAAAGCTCTTCTTGCAGATGCCTACAAGGCTGGCTCTCTCCCCACTTCGAGATCTTCATGAAAGGTCACTTTCTTAGTGGCATCTTCCCTGACTATCTTGTCTTAAAGTGGACCCCCTCTCCCCAATACTCGCCACTCTCTCTCTCCCTGTTCTCTGCTTCTTAGCGTTTATTACCTGAAAGCATAATCTATTTTACTTGTTTTCTCGTGTGCCCCTAGAACATACCTCATGAGGACAGGGATCCCTGTTTTGTTCCTTACTGTCTCCCCAGAACTTAGAATGTATAGATGCTACATACATAATGAAGAGAATGAATGAATGAGCTTCCATAGGAGGTAGGTACAGTAAGTCCTCAACGTAGTCGATACATTCTGCACCTTTAAGTGAAATCGTATAGAAAGGAATCAACTTTAGCGCAGGCTGATTGCTATAAACAAGAGTTAAGTTCCGCCAGCATCTCATTGATGTTACCATGAAATGACGCTATTCTCGAACCTGCAGTTCCTCCAATTAGCACCCGTGAAGACGGAGATGTGGAAAAGACACACTCCTTATCTTGCCTGCGGACCACCAGATGGGAAGTGACAGGATTAGGACTCGAATCCAGGTTTGTTTGACCTCAGAGCAGCCCTCAAGCTGGTGCCCCGGGCCACCTGACGCTGTGCCTGGAATGGAAGCTTCCATTTCTTCTGCGCAAAGAGGTGATGGAATATTTACCCCCACGGCTTTGCTGTGAGCATCAGAGGGGAAGGGAAGTGTGAAAGTGTTTGTAAGCTATCAGATGGCTTCCTCACGCGAACCATGTGTTTATTCCTTTGGTGGATATTTTGTTGATTACAGGGGCACCTTGAACTTGGAACGCTTCTGCTCAGAATGCAGCTCGGCACCAGAGAGAAAGAATCAGCGAGGTTTGGGTGGAAGAAAAATAAGAACATATGGCTCTTGCCAGTGTTAGCTTGCTGGCTTGTGCTGCTTTTTCGGCCTATTTCAGAGGACGCCAGCTACCCGACTCTGGAGTGCAACTGGGAGGCGCGCATGGGATCATGGGTGGGAGATGGGCAGGAGGCCCTTTGCCACCGTCATCATGGTCTCCACTGCCCTGGCCGAGGCCCAGTGGGACTATTTTCCTGTTCCTCCGGGGCCTTGTGGGGATCTCACTGGGGACCCCTTGCTGCCAGCTAAGGAACCAGGCTGGTGGCCCCAGGACATCCTCTCTGCACCCCTGTCCTTATTCCTAGGGCCCCACGTGATGGCATTTCTCATCTCTTCCTTCAGAGTGAGTTTTCTCATTTGTAATCCCTTCTCCATCAAGAGCTTCTGGGGGGCCCACTCTTCTTTTCTAGACTCTAAGCCAGTGGGTGGCGACCCCTTTGGGGGTCGAACGACACTTTCACAGGGGTCGCCTAAGACCATCGGAAAACAGATACTTACATTATGATTCCTAATAGTAGCACAATTACAGTTATGAAGTAGCAATAATTTTATGGTTGGGGGTCACCACCACATAAGGAACTGTTTTAAAGGGTCGTGGCCTTAGGAAGGTTGAGAACCACTGCTCTAAGCCCATCTTGGGATGGATTCTCCCTGCCCCCAAATAACTCTGACATTGCAATTCTCCTGCCATGATTCTACCTACCCTGTCGGTGAGAAAATTGCCCCCGACCCCAGCTGCATCCGTAAAGGGGTTGTAAAAGCCTAAATAAAATGCAACGCGCTAAGAGAATTTGCTGCCAGGAGAGAAATGAATGCCTGGCAAGTGCCCGCGCGCCAGGCAGACTTATTTCTCCTGAAAATGGAAATGATCTTTTCCCCGAGCCGCAGATGAAAAACTCATGGTAATGAGGGGAGCAGAAAGCCGGTAATGGGATTTGGGTCATTGACATGCCGGCGGGGCCCCGACAACAAGGACATGGGTGGGAAGCAGGCTGCCCGGGGCCACCGGCCTCGCTGCTCCTTAAAATGCATTAAGTCCCCCGAAGGCCGAGGGGACACCTGAGATGGTTTTTGTGTGCCTGGAGCTGAGGCGGGCAGAGCGGACTAGGGGGTGCATCCTCTCCGTGGGGCCCCGAGGGCCAGGTCATGCTCGCGGTGGCCTGCAAAGGAGAAGCAGCTGCTTCCTGACCCGCTGCATCCTGGCCTGCACGTCCAGAGGCCTGATTGAAGGGGGTCAGAGGAAGGGAGGGGGAGGTGCCACTCGGAGCCGGGGACTGACCTGTGGGTCCACAGGCTCCCATTTCTTCATTTTGCCCACTTCCAGAGCCTCGTCCCGTACTGGTTACTGTGGGGAGGAGTTAGCTTGGCCTCGTAAACAGGCTGTCACTTCAGCTTCTGCTGTTGCTTCCTCCCCTTCTTTCTCCATCTTCTCTTTTCTTCCTCCTCTCTTCTTCCTCCTCCTCCTTTCTTGTGCTCCTCCTTCTTTTCTTCCTCCTCCTCTTTCTCCTTCTCCTCATCTTCCTCCTTCTCTGCTTCCTCTTCCTTCTCCTCCTCTTTTTCCTCTTCTTCTTCCTCCCCCCTCCTCCTTTCTTGTGCTCCTCCTCCTTTTCTTCCTCTTCTTTCTCCTTCTCTGCTTCCTCTTTCTTCTCCTCCTCCCTTGTGATCCTCCTCCTTCTTTTCTTCCTCCTCCTCTTTATCCTTTTCATCTTTCTCCTTCTCTGCTTCCTCTTCCTTCTCATTTTCCCTTCCTCCTCCTCCATCTTCTCCTCCTTCTTTCTTCTTCTTCCTCCTCCTCCTCCTTTCTTGTGCTCCTCCTCCTTTTCTTCATCCTCCTCTTCCTCCTTCTCCTCCTCTTCTTCCTCCTCCTCTTCCTCTTCTTCTTCTTCCTCCTCCTCTCCTCTTTATCTTTTTATTCCACAAAACCTTAGGCTACAATTATAAACTGTCACATTGGAAAGGTGCCCAAAGAATATCCTGTGCAATCTCTCCGCGGGCACAGGAGATCCAACCTGGAGCTCTTCATTTGTGTCCGATTCTGGCTCTGACCAGGGGCTCAGCCAGGAGGCCATTTTATTCTGCTGGGAAGGGCTGGGGACCCCTGGGGGGGTGCGTCAATGTTCTTCCTTAGACAGGATGTTTGTGTCAAGGGGCAGAGGGTCTGCGGATGGTGGGGCAAGCCCTGATCTGGGCAGAGCTCGAATGAATCGAAGAGTGAGAGTGAGGACAAAGGAGAGCAAAAGCCTCCTCTGGCTCACCCCAAATCGGATGAAGTCCCCGCATCCCATCTGCTTCCACCGTGGCCTTTGTCACCGTTATGAAGTGTCCTTCCTGGGCCACTGTAGGACCCTGCCTAACTAACTCCTTAATCCTCGGGAAATTCTGAAGCTCATTTTCCACACCGCAGCCTCATTGGTCCATTAAACAGAAGTCACATCGTGTCACATCCCAGGTGCCCAGCAGATGGTGGGGTGGCAAACACACAGCTTGCTGCAGTCACTTGGCTAAGGGGGTCTGGTCTTGCCCACATCATTCTGGGCCTCAGTTTCCCCATGTGCAGAGGCCAGAGTAGCTCTGGCTTTTGTTGATGCCTTGATGTGAGGTTTCTTACCCTGTTTCCCTGAAAATAAGACAGTGTCTTATATGGATTTTTGCTCCCAAAGATGCGCCAGGTCTTATTTTCTGGGGATGTCTTCTTTTTCCATGAAGAAGAAGACGGTACACATTTATTGTTGAACAAAAAAAACCAAAAAACAAAAAAAAGGAAATGTGTGACCTGTCTACGGTACGGTGGTCATTGTCATCACAAACCAGCTCACTGATGGGCCGCAGCGCAGCCGGAGCTGTTCAGGCAGGGCGAGGTCTCTTTAAGTCAGGAGTCAGACGCCTGATGGTAGCTTCGGGGGCCTTATATTGTGGGGAGGCCTTATGTTCGGGGGAGACCTTATTATCAGGGAGGTCTTATTTTGGGGGGATGCCTTACTTTCGGGCCAGGCTAGAGAGAGGCGATGGAGGGTCCCAGGATGACACATTTAAGGAAGCACTCGTTCCCCGGTTCATATACACGTAGGATCATCACCTAAAACTAAGAGCCTCCTTAAGGTTTGTGCATTTATTTCACCCTAGTTCTTGCCCTGTTTCTTAGGAAAGGCACTTGTCAGACAAGGTGGATTCTATCCTTCTCTGAATTCAAAGACAAGTTTTCCCTTATCGAAAACACCAATGAATTCCAGGTTCCGAAACGCACAAAGCTTGTTTCAAAAAAAAAAAAAAAGGACTGCTGTTTGCACCAGGCCCATCCATCTCCCCAATGGTCGTTCTGATGACTGGGATGATATTACGGCACAATAGAAAAACATATTACCCATTACAAATGACATTGCATTATAAACTATAAATAATTGATAGGCAATGATATAGAATAATAACCTTCCTGCACAGCTATTTGTCTGAGGCCTTAACAATTTCACTCTGCTCAGTCACAGACTAACCCCGAAGTGGCAGGCAGAATAGGTTCGTTGTGACCAAGCAGAAAGGGAGAAAGTGGGGGGGTGAGGAGACTTGGGGGGCCAGAGGAGCGGGGGAGGAAGTTAGAGTAGGACTAGCAGATTTAGCAAATGAAGATACGGGACAAGCAAAGACTGTGTGGAACATACTTATGCTAATGAAGTAATTTGTTGTCTTTCTGAAATTCACCTTTAACTGCGTGTCCTGTATTGTATGTGGGAACCCTGCTGTAGTATTAATTTCATATGGCTGCCATCACACATTCCCAGGCCTGCGGTAGCTTAGAACACACGTTTACTCTATGTCTAGAGTCCTAGGGGTCTGATGTCTGAAGTCAGCTTCCCTTGGCTAAAATCAAGGTCACAGAACACATTCCCCCTGAGGATCTAGAAGAGAATCCGTTTCCCAGTCTCAATCTGCTTCCAGAGGCCACTGCATTCCTTGGCTCCTGGCCAACATCCCTATGGCCTTTGTTTCCACTTTTATATCCTCTCTGACCCTGAACTTGATGCCTCCTCTCTCTGACCCTGATCCTCCTGCTTCCTTCTTAGAAGGAGCATTGGGATTCTATTGAGTCCACCTGGGTAATTCAGGTTTCATTTCCCCAAGGTTCTTTTTTTAAAATAATATATATTTCTTATTGCTTTCAGAGAGGGAGAGAGAAAAATATCAATGATGAGAGAGTCATTGAGTAGCTGCCTCCCTCTCGGCCCATAATGGTATGAACCTGCAACCTGGACATGTGCCCTAACTGGGAACTGAACCGTGACCTCTTGGTTCAGAGGTCAATGCTCAACTAGTGAGCCACCTGCTCAGGTGCAGATTCTTTTTTTTTTTTAATATATTTTATTGATTTTTTATCAGAGAGGAAGGGAGAGGGATAGAAAGTTAGAAACATCGATGAGAGAGAGACATCGATCAGCTGCCTCTTGCACACTCCCTACTGGGGATGTGAGGTACATGCTCTTGACCAGAATTGAACCTGGGACCTTTCAGTCCGCAGGCCGACGCTCTATCCACTGAGCCAAACCGGTTTTGGCCCAGGTGTAGATTCTTAACTTGATCATGCCTGCAGAATCTCTTCTGCATTTAAGGTACCATATTCACAGGTTTGGGAATTAGGACAGTGACGTTAGAGGGGGCATTATTCTGCCTACCGCCTCTAGCCCAGCCCAGGAGGAAATCTCTAGTTCCTGGAATGTGGCCGCAGGATGAATACTCTTCACAAATAACACAGAATGGCCCTCGTGGGGAGAGCTTGGTTTCTGGAGTTAGGGCCGATCTGGGTGGAAATTCTGACTCTTCTTTCTCTCTCCATAACCTTGGTAGGCGCGCGCTCTCTCTCTCTCTCTGGTTACTTGGAGACCCTTGAGAGGACAAACTGAGTCAGCAGGCCCCGGGGAGAGCTAGTCAAGGTGCAAACGTGTTGGGGTTTCCTTGGTGTTCAGTTCCTTCCCCTGGCAAAGCACCTCGATGTTCCATAATCGGGAGAGTCATACTTTTCAAAGGAGTGGAACGATTTACTGTATGACAATTACATAGCCTGAAGGGCCGACTGGCTTCCTAATTGCTCCAAAGAAGTCAGTGATCATGAAACTGCCCTTATTTCTTCATTGGTCACTGACTTCCATGTTCATCGATGCAGAAGGATTAAAAAGAATTGATCCTTTCCTTGGGGAGGGCCTTTCTAAAACCCCGGATCTCCAAAGACATCTGCCCAGTCATGCCGAAAGGGTAGCTACTGTCTGGCTGCTAATGCATTCGTTTGCTCATTAATGCTCTATTAGTACTCATTCTGGCCCAGGCACTAAGTAGCAGAAAATAAAACAGATAAAAAAAATCTCTCCTTTCAATAATTCATATTCTGTCAGATTTGTGACATCATTGTAATTCGATTCAAATAAAGTAAAATTAGTTTTAGCTTGTCTAATCCAGTTCAAGTTGATAGATGTTTACAGAATGCCCACTGTGTGTAAGACGATGTGCTAAGCATGCCCTCTCTTCACTGGGATTTCTACTTCCATCCCTCGTAGTCATGGTTTGGTAATGAGGCACCACACATGAAACCCTTTTATAATTAGGAAAATGACTATGGAAGGGAATAATACCTCATGACTCACGCTTTACCACATAAAGCTTATTTCCCAGGCCATTGTCGTCTTGGAAGAGTCAAGGGTAGTTAGGACAAACACAGTTCTGTTTTTGACTCCAATCTCCCATCGTCCTTTCATTTATCCATGTAACATGCCTTGTGCAAGCACTGCTTGGAAACTGGGAGGACGAAGGTAAACAAGACACGGGCCATGCCCTCGGGGAACAGCCACA
Source organism: Lasiurus cinereus (assembly GCA_011751065.1). Lineage (NCBI taxonomy): Eukaryota > Metazoa > Chordata > Mammalia > Chiroptera > Vespertilionidae > Lasiurus > Lasiurus cinereus. The sequence continues at coordinate 21,839,386 of JAAGEH010000297.1, read as the reverse complement.
GAGCAGAAAGAGAGTGAAATCTGTCAACAGATCATTATTATCATATTAACAATGTTAAGCAGCCCCGTCTTTCACTGCCTATTTCCCATATTCCAGGTGATGCAAATGTCACATATAGTATTATCTTCTGTTTCCTTTATGAATAACTGTAAGAGGCAGGTATATGTCCCTCTTTTTGTAGATAAGGAAACAAAAGCCCTGAGATGAAGGTCACACCTTTGAGAAATCATGGAGGAGGGATTTGAACACAAAGCCCATGAGTTGTTATTGTTTTCTTTTTCTTCCCCTGCCGCTGATTTTATATATGAAATTTAAGGCCAGGAATGAGGAATGGTTTTCTGAAGGTCAATCACCATTCTTTCCTTTGCTCTTAAAGCAATAGTGTGCTATTGTATATACCTTACATGTACATTAATGTATGTGTGAGTGTTAGAGCTTCAGATAAGCAGTTAGTAAGCAGTATTAGCCTAGTGACTGGGCAGAAGTAGTTAGAAAATAAGTTTAACAAATTGTTATACATATAGTTATTTATGGACATATAAACATAGCTTATATCAGATATTGCTCTAGACACTAGGGATGGCATATGAGGCATAACCTCTTGGGTCAGGAGTTCATAGCCTACCAGAGGCTTTAGGTAAATAAACTAACAATCTTTATAATGTGCTAAGTGTTAGGTTGGAGTGCTTTGGAGACTATGGGAACTAGCTTATTGGCATCAGGTAAAACGGGGGCATAGGGTGGCCAGTAGAATATTCTCTTGGGAAGGAACCATGAAGTAAAGATCTAAAGGATGATCAAAGTTAGCCAAGTAAATGGGAATGAGTGGAGTGAGTGTATATTAGTCAGCCTAGGCTAATCTATGCTGTATAACAAACAGCCCCCAGATCTTGTAAGATGTAACATTTATTCAAGGTAGGTTAAGGTTTCTTTCTTTGTTGTGCTATTCCCATCACTGATCAGTTGAAGGTTTCACTTTATGTCTGTTTACTCCAGAACCCAGGCTGATGGAGCCTTTACCAATTGAAAGGTGGTAAGAACAAGAGAGAGCGAGACAAAAATGAGCACTGGTTCTCACCGATTCTGCCTGAAGGCTCAAACAATGCTTTCAAAACTTCTATTTCATTGACCAAATCAAAATCTAGGGTCACAACTCCATGGTCAAGTGGATGGCGAGGTGCAATTTGATCATATGCCGGCAAGGAAGGGAATCTGAAACCCAGGTAAGAGCACTGTGACCATCCCCAGGATAGCAAGAGAGGGTGGGCATTCCAGAGCAGAGATCTCATCCTTGGAAATGCAATTTCTCAGAAAGGTTGAAGCCTACTACACTTCACCTTTTAATCATCCTTAGCATCCCATATATAGCCCATCATCTCCAAATCACCAATACCTAGCACGGTGTCTGCCACAAAATCCTTGAAACAGCATCAAGCATCGAAGTCAGAGTTGATTATGTCTGAGCGCAAGAACGGAGGGCCTGCCTTTTGCAGTGAGCCCCACATTCATCACACAGGCCTCTTTCCTACCCCCCACACTTACTTAAGTCAGGGCAAAAGACATTTACCTTTTTGGCCAGACAGGATGGTAAAATATAATTATTATTTATTTAAAACTCATTACTTTCAAGCCCTTTGCATGGAACCAATTAAGAAAGCTCTTAAAGAAAAATAAAATATTATCCTTGGTGTAACACAGTTTTTCTGGGCCCTTCTAATGTGTGAGAAATCCCCATAGGTCTTGACAACTTTTTCATCTCTCCCTTTGGAGAGTGTGCTGTTGCCAGGGAATTTGGCTGCTGGTGATAAACGCTGGTTGGGGTTTCTCCCTGGAATAAAGTTATGGACACCGTGAAGGTGGGGGTGAGGCAGGGAGTGGGAATGGGGAGGGAGCGTGGGCACTTATGTCAGTTCAGGTGTCAAATTTTACATGTCTGGGTTTTGTTTCCACCAGGCCCCACTTTCTGCAGTCACCGTGCTGTTATACCCGCTTACTGGAAGGGTTGGCTCTATTTCCAAGAAATCTCCGAAGCAGGGACATCAGATTCTGAACGTAGCCGGCGGGCGGGCCAGGTTTAGAGGGAGCCAGCCAAGGTGCTACGATTTGAAAGAGCTGGGAGAGAGGAAACCACTCTCTCTCAGACTCAGCAGCCTGGAGATGGAGGCCCAGGGAAAAGGGTGAGCCTTTGGTCAAGCCCGGGTTCCATCTGGGATGGATCTCTCTAAGCTTTGATTTGTGTTTCACTCATGAGACGCCATGACTTTTAGGGATGAAAGCTCCCTTCGGCATTGAACGTGCTTTGAGTGTAAGGACATCCTTGCAGACATACCAAAGTATCCCCATTGCTACACTGGACAGTCACTTGTGCAGATGAAGACCTTCCTTTCAGAGAGAGCAGCATTTATTACTAGCCTGCAGCAGCCGAATGAACACCCCAGCACAATATTCCTTAGCAGAGCTCTGGGGCAGTGGTTCTCAACCTTCCTAAGGCCACGACCCTTGCATACAGTTCCTCATGTGGTGGTGACCCCCAACCATGAAATTTTGCTACTGTGATGTATCGTGATGTAAATATCTGCATTTTCCGATGGTCTTAGGCGACCCCTGTGAAAGAGTCATTCGACCCCCCCCAAAGGGGTCGCGACCCACAGGTTGAGAACTCCTGCTCTGGGGGAAACACAGCTAAGGTATCTCATGCCTGTCATCTCACCGTGCTTTACACAGGGGCAGGCACATGGACTACTCACAGCTACCTGATCCGGGGACTGATCTGGACTGCGTGCAAAAATCCAGATCCCTAGGGCCCATGTCACACCCATGCAATCCGAACCTCTGAGGCGAGGCCTGGAATTTTCTGCCTGGCGAGCTCCTCAGTCGGTTGCCACGTGCGGTCAGTTTGGAAACCACAGCCCAAGCAGAGCTGCACCTGGACCACGGGGTGGCATTCCACACCGAGAGACGCAGGATGGGGATGTGGGAGTAGCTGGGCCATACAAGCCCTCTCTCTGGCACCAATTGCTGACCCCGTCCCTGGGAATCGTTGACAAGAAGCAACTCACTGAATTCCATCGAGCTTTGGTTTCTTCATCTCAATCACGAAACTCATAGCCCAGAGGGCCATCTCAACAGTCATAGATGTTGACGCGTGTAAAGTCTACGCACAAGACCTGGCCACCGAGTGAAAGATTTCTTTTCCTACCCAATACTCATGGAAGGACTTTCTGAATTGTTAGGGACAAGGTGGAAAAGAGAGCAGCGGGCTCTGAATAGTTCTAGACACACATTACATTCTTTTGGGGTCGAATCATTGCTTTCTTGCGTCATGTCTGAAACCATCATGGTTTCTAAATGCCTCTAATGTTCTTTGATGCCGCTAATATTAAAGTATTGCCACTAATTTCTGAAATTGGCCATCTGAAACGTAGTTATCTGTACATAAAATCCTTTCTAGCCGAAAACCGGTTTGGCTCAGTGGGTAGAGTGTCGGTCTGTGGACTGAAAGGTCCCAGGTTCGATTCCGGTCAAGGGCATGTACCTTGGTTGCGGGCACATCCCCAGTAGGGGGCGTGCAAGAGGCAGCTGATCGATGTCTCTCTCTCACTGATGTTTCTAACGATCTCTCTCCCTTCCTCTCTGTAAAAAATCAATAAAATATATTAAAAAAAATCTTTTCTAGAACACTTCAGTCCTCAATTTCTCCTGCTTGGGTTAGAAATCGACAAGAGTATTAGACTTTCTCCTAAATATCCTAAAAGAAGGGAAACCTAAATGTGCCCCTTTGGAGTCTCTGCCCACTGCAGGGAGAGTCGGTGGAGGCTCACCATCCTCTAATGGGCATCTTTTTTCAGACTAAAGAGGCAAAGCTGAGGAGCTCTAGCTGGTGGCGTTACAACTCCAGCTAGGCGCAGATCTGGACTTCGTAACGTTTGTGGAAAATGTCGTAAGGTTGCCCAGGTTGGAGAAATAACTCCATTCGTTGTAAATGGCAATTTCTGCTGCCATGAGCCTCTCACAAAAACTACCCTCTGCTGAAGGAGCTCAATTATTTCCTGGTGCCTGCAAAAATGACTCCTCATAGCAATGATATAAAATAAAATGCCTTCCAATCATGACTTGCTTCCCCTGCGATTTGGCTCCAGGAAAGGAATCACACCCGCTCAGACCACACCAGCTGAACATTGCAGTCTATTTCATTTTCCTACAGGAAATGCATCAACTGACTTTCCGGTATGTCTCTTGGCCTCCTGGGCCTCTGGTTGAGCCCGAGTCAGCCTGACCTCTGCCTACTGACAAGATGACTTTCTTTCCAAATAGCCTCCTTGACATGATGTCAAGGTCTTCAGTTCACAGTCTCTCAAATGATCTCAGTTCTGGGCAGCTGGCCTTGTGATATGCATTGCTGGGGATATGAAAGCAGAACAAGGCACGGTCCCTGCCTTCACGGAGTTTGTAGTCTCGTTGGAAAATAAGTATTAGCACAGAAGATACATTTCAGAATTGCACAAGACAAGATGCTGAATGGAATGTAGCCAAATGAGGCTGGAGAGGTAAACTGGAGCCCAGGAAGGGGGTTCTTGTGGAAGTGGGTGGTCAAGGGAGAGGTCGTTATGGTCTGGAGATGTTTCCCTGGGATTGGCCTGTTGATTTAAAGAGGCAGGGAGGAGAGAAGGTGGTTTGTCATTCCGGCAAATGACTCAAGCAGAGGGCATAAGAGTGGACTTGAACTTGTGATGCTATCTGGAGGTCCTCTCTTTTCTCAGGGATAAGTGGATAAGTAATATGCCTGTAAAATACTGAGTGGTCTCAAATATGAATGTGACATAGAGTCTTCCATGATGACCAGGCCCTCAAAACTCTCTCTCCTCTACTCCAGTCCAGTATAACCTTCCTTAAGAAGCTGGGAGCAGTTCTCTGAGCTTATAAGCAGGGTTATGCCCTGTACTTTTCCACACATAATTAAATAAATATTTGAGTAATTATTTGTTTAATGGCTGTCTCCCCTGCCAGACAGCAAGGTTTATTAAATGAAAAATAATTAACATGGTGCCCGACTCCTGACAAGGACTCAATAAATGTTGTCTATTTTTGCAACTTGAGTTCCATTTCATGAGTGCAAAGCCTGTTTGTCTAGTCATCACTACCTTCGCGTGATGCCAGGCGCAGGAGAGAGCTTCAAATAACATATTTATTAAATGAATGAATTATTGATTTCTCCCCCCACCCCCAAATTACTTCTCCCGTAGTCTGCCCAACCTCAGTAAATGATCATTCCATTCTAGGAGTTTCTCAGGTCAAAAACCTGTCATCCTTGACTTTGTTCTGACTTCAGCATTTATCATTAATCAATGCCCTCTCAAGACTTCCTTTCCAACCTCAGATGCGACCACGATTTCCCAGCTGTATTGTCCCTGAGGCTTCCTAACGTAACCCCTTGCTTCTGAACTGGGTCCTCTTGTCTCTTCTCCACAGTGTAGCTAGAGTCATTTCTTCTTCTTTTAATCCTCACCTGAGGGTATTTCCCCATTGATTTTAGAGAGAGTGGAAGAGAGAGGGAAAGACAGAGAGAAATATTGATGTGAGAGAAACACATAAGTTGCCTCTTGCACGTGCCCTGATCAGGACCAGGGCGCAGGCCAGGGAAGAGCCTGCAACCCAGGTACGTGCCCTTCACTGGAATAGAACCCAGGACCTTTCGGTCCACAGGCTGACATTCTATCCACTGAGCCAAACCGGCTAGGGTTAGAGTCATTTCTTAAATACTTAATTTGAGCATGACATGTCTCTGGCTGCCATATCCCTAGTGGCTTCCTGTCTTTCTAAAAAGAAAACTCAAATTTCTTCATCTAGCCTCCAAAGTAGCTGCCCTCAGCTACTTCCCTGACCTATCAATGTCCCTCTTGCTTTCTCTGCTCTGGCCCCTTGGCCTCCTTACTGTCTTCAATAAACCAAGTACCTCCCACCCCCTCGGCCTTTAGATTTGCTATTTCCTCTGTTTGGAAGGCTCCTCCCCAGACTTCTATATGGTCCCTTTCTTCCAGGTCTCCATTCAAATGCTGCCTTCTCAAAAAAAAACATCCCCTGATGATCTTGCTCTCTACGTTAGCACGCCAGCCCCTCCAACGCTTCATATTCCATTACCAGATTTTCCTTTTTTTCTCAGCTCACATTGGCACCTGTCATTGTACGTATTTGTTTATTGTTTGTCTTCGCTCTAGAACACAGATGACACTGTGTCAGTTTTGCTCATTGTTTACACATCTAGCACCTAGATTAAGTCCAGGCATTTTATAGACAACATACTTGTTGAAAAAATATATATGAATGAATAAGTGAATAACATGTGCACGTATGCATCCCCCGACGCACACATGCACACGCCCTACACATGTGGATGTAAGTATCTTTAAAAAATAACCAACTGTGTCCCAGGAAGCATTACAAGATTACAGGAGTGGACCCTGTGCTCACATGATGTTTTTGAATCCTCACAACAATCCAATGACTTGGACATTGTTAACCCCATGTACAGAGGAGAACCAGAAGCACATAGGAGAGTCTAATTGGATTTTGTCCTGATAGGAACACTGAGAACACGTACTGCTGCCTGGAGGTCTCTGGAGGGGAGATTTCAGAGTGTGGTGTTGAAAGAACACACTTGCATGTCAGTCATGGAGCGTTAGGCCGAAGCAGTATTTGCTGTTGACAAGTCAAAACGGCTCACCCTCAGTGACTAAACAGCAAACCTCCCTTCAGATTTTCCCTTTAGGAGGAAAAGGGAAGCAGAGAGGGAGAATGAGGGGAAAGCAGTGAAAGGTATCTCTGGCGGGGAGCCAGAATTTCCTGTCCGGACATTTCTGACTCGCCCATTGAAGGAGTGATTACTCACAGGGGGAAGGATGAGTCGCATGGCACAAACTCTTGGAATCATCCCAAGTGAGGAGCCGGGTGGAGTGGGGACAGCATCAGCAAAGGGTGGACCCCAGGTTGGTTTGGAGAACTTAGTTTTTTAATGACAGCTATCCTAGGAAGCAGCTCAGTAAGTGACAACGTACTAGGAGTCATCTACATGGATGTACTGAATTGGCCAATTCCTAATATGAGATTTGAGATGCTCTTCCTGTCCTCAAGTTCTCAGAAATAAAAGGGCGTTGGACTATAGTTCTGGGGATCACAAGACTCTGAGTGATGGCTGAGTCGGAGATCTGCTTGGGTAGAAGTCTAGTATTAATGGGCAGTAGACTTCTGACCCTAGGAACTGGAAGAATTGCATGCCTTAGTGCGTCTAAGAGTTACACTACGACAGGCCACTGAGGACCCAGGCACGGAGGCTGAAATCTGACGGTGTGATTTGTGGAAGCACAGCAGGTGTCCCCCAAAATCTGACTGGCCTGTTGCTTTCCCCTTCTAACTTGGTTCAGGAAGTGTTTTTGAGCAAGAGGACCAGAGGTTTGCAAACTCTTGGATGTTAACTCTGTGAGTAAAGCTGCTCAGGATTCTCAGCGAGGGGAATGTGTCCTTTGAACAAATCTACACAGTTTGGGCAAGACAGCCATTTTGGACTAGCTACCAATAACCATCCCAAAGTTAATCTCCTCAGCATGTTAACAAGGTGCTCTACTTACATATGTACGCTAATCACATAAGTTGGAAGAGTGAGAGCCAGATTCATGCTGTCTCAGCCTCTTTCTCAGCTGGGCAGTCATGTGACCCAGTCTGTCCAATGAAATGTAAAGGGATATCTTCTGGGGAATGGGAACAGAATGTTTTTTCTCCTTTGCAAAAGGAGAGATACATTGGGCTGCTCCCCTCCCGCACCCCAAATGAATGTCTTGGCAATCTCCTGCTTCTTGCTTTAAGGGTTATTATGTAAAGTTGTGATACCTACAGAGGGAGCAGGCAATTTGATACCATGAGCGAAGACTGAGAAGAAGGTAAGAATGTCAATCTAATGGTTTGAAGTCACAAAGCTACGGAGCCAGCATGGAACTCCTAGCTCCAGACATCTTGCTAAATACATAATACCTTTCTTTAAGTTTAAATCATGGGTCTGATTTCTCTTCCTTTGAGCATTTTTCTCCTTAGAAGCATCCTCATCTTTCATGTGAGGATTATTCAAAGCAGCTTGGACTGCGCATGTTTCTGTTGGGAACTGGCACAGTTAAGGGTTAGAAGTTCTCTAGGTTGTGGACACAGAGGCTGAAAATTAACTATCCAAAAGCCCAAGTTACGGAAGCACCATGCATTTACATCCCCTCTCAAACCCAGGCTCACACAAGGTTAGGGTGTATTGCAATTGGTCACTTGCTGGGTCCAATAAAATCTGCTAGATTGAAAGATATTTATGATCAGGAACTGTGATTTACTTGTCTATGTGTTTACAGGCCCTGGGGCATTAATATGCACTCAGTAAATATTTGCTAAGAGTCACTGGTTGGGGTCTTGGAAGTTTTGAGTTCTAGATCTGGTTTTATCAACTTACTCTCTGGCCTTGGGAAAGGCACAAGACTCTTCTGGGTTTTACTTAGCTTCTTCAGGCAAAAGAGAGCTTTGTGTGAGATCATCTCAGTAATCCTATGACCACAGCCACTGAGAAATGAGGTGCAGTTAAAAGCTTCAGCTCTAGAGGCTGATGGTCATCCACTCTAGACAGGTCAACATTTTTTTTTTCCAACCATGTAGAATAGGCATGGTAGAAGTCAAATCAATCATGAGATGCATTAAAAAGTATAACATGAAAACTTCATAAAATTTATGAGTCATTGAAGAAAGCTATGGACTTGTCTCGCTAGAAAAGAAACACACACACACACACACACACACACAACTTATATTCAATTTCTTCTTTTGGGAAGGGGTCCCCCAAAAAAGGCATAGGTAGGAATATATATTTTGTGGCCACCAATAAATGAGGACTTTCTTGAACTGGACCTACGGATCAACTTTGGCTGGTATCCTCAGAATGCTAACAAGGTACTGAATGGAGAAAGTTCTTGATAAAATTTTGGTGATAAAGTGGGTGGTGATTACTTAGGCCTCATGGAATCAGATTCCAGACTCAAGGACCAGAAAGAATGAAGTGGTTACTTGCGAGAGCACTAGGGTTGAATGGCCTGCAGCTGAATTTTGGCTCTTCCACTTGTTAATTGTGAGACCCTGGCCCAATGCATTACTCATGCCTCAGTATTCTCCATTGTCAAATGGAATATCTTTTAGGGTTATTAATATATGAATTATGCTTAGGTAAGTGCCTGGCATATAGATAAACACTCAGCCTTAAAGATTAGTATTTTAGAGAGTCTTAAAGATTATGGTTGATATCCAGCCTTCATAATAGGACAGCCATTGGAATTTCTCACTTAGTCATTGCCACTGACTGTAAGATAAAGATTCTGATGATATTAAATAACCCCAGGGATGCAGAAGTAGTGCTGGGTTTGGGGACTGAACCTTTATACCTGAGATTTCAAGATCCTTGATGAATATCTTGCTTAAATCCTACCCAGGAAATATATAAGGAGCACTATACAGTAGTCTTGTCTGGGGAAATGCCGGGATTCAATAAAGATTAAGACTTCACACTTTCTAGACCATGAAATGACAGACATGCAATAGGGGAAATAACTCAAGGGCAAAATGAGCAGCAGAAGCAGTGAATGGCAAAGACATTTTCTTATTTTCTACCACTTGGACCACCCCGAAATTGAGTTGGTCATGCTGCAATACTGACCTTGGCCCTTCTTTCTTACTCCCCTCAATGTTTCTCCCTCTTTAAGCTTCTGGGAGAGATGCTAAACTCTGTGGTAAGGTAGGAAAGCCATCTGTGATTGGGATCTGCTGGCATCTCTAACCCCATCGCTGACCACCGTCCGCTTCTGTCTTTATAGTCTGCCCTAGTGGAATGCCTGTGCTTTGCTGTCACACTGTGCCAGCCCCCTGTCTCTGCTCATCGCACTTGCTCTGCCTGATAGCCTTTCCAACATCTTGGGTTTTTATTTACCTTTTGAGTCTTAGCTGGTGTCATCTCCTCAAACTGTCCTCAGAGCCCACCACGGGGTTCACTGTCTACCCCTTTGTCCCCAGACCACCTTGTGGGCTATCTCTCTCAGCATGATGATCTGTGTGTGCATCCGTTTGTCTCTGCAGCCGGCGACTCTTTGAGGGCAGGGTCCATGTTTTCCTTTAACAGGCACTCATCAAATGCCCCCTTGAAAGTGGACTGGACTGGTGGATTTGCTTCTGTTTTGGCTAAGGCCAACTCTTTTGCTAGTTGCTAAAGCTGCAAACCTAGGAGTCATCCCAGACTCCTTGCTCTTTTTCACAGCCCATGGCATATCCTGACAGCCCCAGTGAAATGTATCCTTAATCTGACCACTTCTACCTTCAAATATCCTCTGCACTCTGATTGTCATTTTTTTAAAAATATATTTTTATTACTTTTTTTTTTTTTAGAGAGAGGAAGGGAGAGGGATCAAGAGTTAGAAACATCAATGAGAGAGAGACATCGATCAGCCACCTCCTGCACACCTCCTACTGGAGATGTGCCCGCAACCAAGGTACATGCCCTTGACCGGAATTGAACCTGGGACCCTTCAGTCTGCAGGCCTACGCTCTATCCACTGAGCCAAACCAGTTTTGGCTGGTTGTTATTTCTTACCTCCTACTTAATCTCTCTGCCTCTACCTTTGTCAATCCCTTCCTCTCCCCTTCTCCTACTAAAAATGAGTCATTCCATACACAATCGATATTGATCCTTGTAACAAAGGAAAACAAAGACAAAAATAACATACAATCAAACAGACTACACATTTCCTTTGCTCACTCCCCTCCGCCGACAGTTTTCTGTTACTCTTAGAACACACCACTCAAACTTCCTAGATCTTGACCTATAGGCGCCATAAGCCATGGAAACACCCCAGGCCACGTCCTTACCTTCTGCCCAACATTGCCATTACAGCCCCACAGCCTTGAGCTATTTCACGAGTTGCGCCAAACCATCCCAATCTCAAAGCCATTGGCACCGGTTGATCTTCAGGCCTGTAATATTATTTCCCCTAGTACTTACCTGGCCCGCTCCTTTTCCTCACTCTGCGTCTTTTCTGACCACTTGTCTAAAGTAACATGCCCCTGTCTCATATCAGAACAATTTCCGACCTCCCACCTGAACTTGACCTCCTTCCCACCACTGACTGCCATCAGTGAGCATCTTGCCTCTTTGCTAATGCACGCCTTATCTCTCTAGCACAGCACTAGCCTGGAGAGCAGCGACTGCTTCACTGCCACGGCCACAATATCTCACATGCAGGGGATGATGAGATCGATAGGATCATAATTATGACCCTCCACTAGTGCTTGAAATTTCTTTTCCCAACACATTTTTTTTCTCCCATCGGAACAAAACATCATTAGCAAGAGTGCCATGGACATGACCGGCGAGCTGAGAGCTTGTGATTTTTTACTGACTGAGGGAGGATTCAAACACACCCTCTTTAAATAAAGCAAGAACATCAATGTCAGCTTATTTTTTACCCAAATCCCCCGGGTTACTCATTTAGGAAAAAAATTACCTTCATGAGGCATGTTCTTTCTCTAAATTCCCGAATCCCTGGAAATGCCTACGGAGTGGAAAAAAAGGGCCAAGTCAACAGGTCAATACTTATTGAGTGGTGAATCTGCAGATTTACATAGCGATGCAAAAAGTCCCACTGTCTGAATTCTCAGAGGGTGTGTGCTAACTCTATAAAACTCACACACAGTGGAGAGAAACCCACAGAGGTGTGAGTGGGGAGAGGGACCTTCGGACTGGGTAGATTATTGATTCAGGACATGTGGGAGTAGGTTCTAAATTCACTGGAAGAGGCACCCGGGGTATATAATAAAAATTACCCTTGATGTTTCTAAAAGGGACTACAAATCATAGAATGCATATTGTTGTTCTTACAATCTCATTACTGTAATATTTATGATTAAATACATAGATCATATGTATGCATATACACAATAAAAAGGGGCTGAGTGTTAGAAAAATGTGTGTCTTTAAGTGGTAGAATCACAGAATCTTGTGCAGTGAGACATGTAGGCTAGGAAGGGCAGGTGCTCATTGAGATAGGCTGAGGTAGCAGCAATGGCATTGACCGTCTCATGCTCTTTCAGAGTAGATGATCTCTTGGGGAATCAGGAGCTGAATCTACTCCATTATTTAAACTGTTTTCTCTCTATCTGTTCTGGCCCCTGAAGTCTCATCGTTGAATCTTATTATCTGTCGCACATCTGAAGTACACGGTGTATCTCATGAACTAGAATGTTTGGGTTTTGAACGGGAAAGCTCTGGATTCCAGCCTGTGCTTTCACACCCACTTCTTGAAGGAGACACTATCCCAAACCTTCTCTTTTATCTTCTAGGATACGCCTTCTCGGGGCCTCTTCCAATTGGACAGCCACGTGACTGAGCTTTGGCCAATGGGATATGAGAGGTAGAGATGTCTGCCACGTTCAGGTCCGGCACACACCCTTTCGTGTTCGACCCTTCATGCCTTTTCTCCTCTGGTTTGATGCTGATAATCGGGTTGACCTTGGAAGTCACATGCTGAATAGGGCAGAGGCGGGAGCTGGAAGGAGTCAGGTTCCCTGAAATCACCACTTGGAGGAGAGCCACCTGCCACTCAGGTGTTGGGCTGTGCGAGTGAGAAATTAATGTATTTTGATTGAAGTCACTGAGATTTAGGGGTTCATATGTTATAGCAATTAGCATTGCTTTAACTAACACCCTATTGTGTGACTTAGTGCGAGTGATTTAACCCTTCGGTGTCTTGGATTCAGCATCAGTCAAGATTCCTTTGAAAGCAACCAGCCAGTATACTTAAATGAGGCAATGGAGGCAGTTCCATGACAGGACTATTTACAAAGATGCAGACAGAGCGAAGGGACACGCACAAGGGACAGTGAAGCACCCCAGAGCTCATGGCAGCAGACAGCCGCTATCACATGGAGGGTGAGGAGCACAAGCACTTCCCAGCGTCTGGAGAGAGGTTATAGCTGTAGGTAAGAGCTGCCTGAGGGAGCTGTAACTTCCAATGGAAGATTGCAGTCGAGCCACGTTCTGGCAGGAAAGGATTTGGAGCAATAAAAAGCCAGATGTCCTTCTCCTACCTTCCAACCTCCCTACGGATGGCTCCTATTGACTAAACCCAACTGGAAGGCAGAAGGCGAGGAGCTCGCTGAGGTAGTCCATAAACGTCAGTTTCCCAGGGCGCGAGCCAGGTGTAGAAGACTGAAGACGTAAGTGCAGAATTTCCAGCACAGTTTCCACATCTACCAACTGGGAATCCTAATAGCCTACCTTCCAGAGGCTGCCCTGGAGCCAGAGGGGTCTATGGAAGAAGCTCTGAATAAAATACTGCTCTTATTTCTTTTGACCATCTGCTGCTGAACCACTGTCCACTAATTTCTTTACAAAATATTTTTTTCTCACTGATTATTTTTGTCCATGTTATTGTTCGATTTGTGTTAATCTCTTGGACCCGCTGCCTAATGCCAGGCGGTGTCCGGCATGAACTTAACTCTGGTATTTCCTGCCTGTTGGCATCTTCACTTCTTCGCAGTTTATTTTTGGTCAGAGGTGGGGCTTGGGAAAATCTCCAGTTTCAGGGTCCTTGGAAGATTCTTCCTTCTCAGCTTTCAGCCACTCATTGTTATTTTCAGGGTCATGTTGCCAAGAATGTTCTTACTCCGCACCCCAGTCAACAGCCATGGATAAAGCACTCTGCCTGGGTCTCATCATGTAATGTTTCATGTCAGCTTTGGTGTACTGGATTGGGATGAGGGTGATGGGAGATTAGCATCTCTGTGAGGCAGGCGTGGTGTAAGGAAAGGGATGCAGCAGTCTTGGGTTCTGGCCCCTCCTCTGCTTCTTGCTTGCAGTCTGACCTTGAGGAATTCCATCCCTTTCTCTGACCTTGACTTTCCTCATTTGCAAGATGGGACTCATTGCACCTGTCTCACTAGTTAGATGTGGGGGGATAGTGAAATATGCTCGCATAGAAGCCCAGGCACTTCGCTTCACACAGAGTGGACACTCAGCAATTCTTACAGAAAAACATGAAAATCTTTACATCCCAGTGGGGATTCTCAAGTTCTGATTATACTGGAGCTACAAACAATGGAGCTGAAAATGTTCTCTGGGTCCACAAAGATTCAGAGGGCTGTCGGGCTAAAAGTATACTCTTTATTCTATTGGACATCCCCCCCCCTTTTTTTTAAAGCCTTACTCCGTTTCTCCTAGGGCAAATGGATTCCATAGATATCAAGTCTATATTCTGAGATTCCCACAGTGGCAAGACGGGTGGTGAAGAAAAAGCATATTAAAATCCCATTTAAAAACCTCACCCAAATCAGATGAAAATAATATTAAGATACACTTTTGACTGAATATTGTTTTCTATTTTCTAGCCTTCCATGTGTGACATATGACATCAGCTTTTTCTTGAGTGTTTCTGGAACAACTCGTCATTTGGTGAGTCTGGGATCCAGAATCACGTCGGCTCTTGTGAAATCCAAGAGGGAGCGATGAAGCCAAGTCCAAACTCCAGCCCTGCCTCTTACTTTGGGAACGTTACTCAACAAACCTTTTGTGCCTATGAAATCAACATCAGGATGTCATTACCTCAGAGACTGCTGGAAGATTAAAAAATAATGTAAATAGAGTCCAAAGCATTGCCTAAGAAAGGGAGCTCAATAGTATTGAGAAGGGACAATTATCATGTCCTTTGAAGATGTAGGAACAAGGCTGTGGAATCTATTGCCTTTACTTGATGTCTGAGGAAACAGAGGCTCAGGAAGAGAAAACATGACCACCTCATTGGTTCATAGAACCCAGGTCTCCTGATGTTCACTCGATTTCCTGGCCGTGGCTCCACCATTTCATATACAAATGCCACCAGCAGACAAAGAGCAGAAAGCTAAGCCATCGGGAGATGTAGGCCAGTCTTCTGACCTCAATGCCACCTGCAGATTTGAGCCTTTCTCCCGATTGACACTGGTATGCCTACTCACTGCTCCCATTGGCTTTCATGGCAGCCTAAGGATTTTGTTGCCATTTGAACCATCAATTGTGTATGTTTTTGGTGATGTCCTCTCAGAGCAAATTTGGAAAGAATATTTTTTTCATCTTCCCTTCCATGTTCTTCCAGGTGTCGGGTCCACAGTGACTACGTATACATCTTTAAGTAAAAGATTGTGACTAGGTCCACTATTACTGGGTGGACTTAATTCCTAATATTCATGATAAATAATGACTCTAATGTCAAATCTTAGGAGTGAATTAAAAAATCAATATTATGTTCTTGGAAAAGTAAAGTATCTGGATTATGGATACTGGTTATTGCTCAAGTGTTTGTAGAAGATGCCAAGAAATAGAGACTGTGACTGTGCTTTTAGTGGTCAAAGAGGTCCCATCCCAAGACAAATGTTATGTCTTGAAAAAAAACAAAAAACAAAAACTCCCGCCACCACCACCACTACCATCAAGTAGGACTATAGTAATAGATAAAAGGGTGGAAAATACAAATATTTATTGGGAATCCACTACATTCCACCCCTTTTGCCATACTTAAAACAAATATCACTTGACTGAGTTTATTTTCCTCTAAAAGATCTGTGAGGGTAAGGCTCTGTGTGATTCTCACCAGTAATCAACACACCGCCTAAAACATTGGTAAGTGCTTGTTGAAAGAATAAATGTACTAGAGCTCTCAACCTATAATAATAAAAGTAGAAATTGCTAATTAGATCAGAAGTCCTTCAAGACGATCTTCCAGACGAAGGGAAGCTGGTGCTGGGCAGCTACTCTTGCGTGAATTTTGTGCATCAGGCCTTTAGTAAATAATATTTTTACATCTTCATAATCGTCTTGTAAATTGGAAATTATTATCCCCACTTTGTAAATGAGGACAACAAAGATTTAGAGAAGTAAAATAAGGTGCCCTCTGTATCAGCCACAGATCTGGAATTCCATTCAAAGGGCCAAGATTACTAAACCCATTCTGTTTTCTCCATAACACACCACTAGGTTCTTTATGAAACACATCCCTGCTTGGGTTTTAGGCTATCAGTGTGGGTGTCTCTTTCCAATTTATGATTTCCTGTAGATTGAAGGGAAATGGCTCTACAATTAGGCAGAGGTATCTGCGACAAAAGGAACTCCTTGACCTGATTCTTTGCTGTTGGTGGCCAGTGTGGTAGAGTGAGGGAAATAACCTGGAAAGAGGACTTAGGGGTGCTGGTTCCCCTTCTTCCCCGACTACTTTCTTGACTGCTGGATGGGTGTATTAGTTATCGATCACCCCAAAACTTAGTGGCTTGAGAAAACAAGCATCTCCCAGGTTTTGTGAATTGGGAATTATAGAATAGCTTAACTTTCTCTTTTGGGCTCAAGGTTTCTCATGAGGTTGCTTTGGAGATGTCTACTGGGGATGTGGTCATCTAAGAGCTGGATGAGGGCTAGAGGATGCATTTTTAGAACTGGCTCACGTACCTGGCTGTTGGAAATGGCCTCAGTTCCTTGCTGGCTGTGGGCAGGAGGAGATTTCTCTCGAAGGCTGTTGAGTGCTCTCACAATAGGTTGGCTGGCCTCCCCCAGAGTGACCTAAGAAAGAGACAGCAGAGTAGAAGCAACCATGTTTGTTACTTTTGAATCTCAGAAGTCACACACTTTCACTTTTGCCATCATCTGTATATTAGAAGTGAGTCACTAATCCAGCCTGGACTCAAGTGAAGGGGAATTAGGCTTCATCATTCAAGGAGAGGAGGACCAGAGAAGGGGTGGATGTACTTCAGAACTACCACAACGGGTTAAGTAGGCCATGTTTTGTGTCTGCCACTCAAATACTGTATTTCCATTCCTCACAGATATTGTCAGAAGTGAAGGGGCTTGGAAATCAGACAGACCAGTGTTTGGAACCTGGGTTAATGTTCAATATCTTTAAGCCTTGTTTCTCAACCATAAAATGAACATTATATCAAACAAATAATCACGGGTTTACTGGGTGAATTACAGGTAATAGAGATGAAACTCGAGTACATTGCGTAGCACAAAGTAAGTGTTCAAGTAATGGGCTCATTTCTGTTCCATCACAAGGCAACACTCCCTCATAAATGTCTGAGTCAGGATACTGATCACACACACACACACACACACACACACACACACACACGGATGTCATTCTGTTACCACTATGCCATCCTGCCAGCTTCCACATGGGGTCTTTACATCTGCACTGTGGAATATAGTTCCTTGTCACAAAATATTTGATCCCAGAATTGAGATATGAGTTGGAAATGGAGCTTAAATGTTCTCCAAATCTTGCCTAAATTCTCATGTTTATTTGATGTTCTTGAGTATTTCCAGTAAAATAGGCATGGGATTAAATCTAGACTCTTTCACGTGTCATATTAATGGCTCCTTTTATCTCTTAAAAATATTACTTGATTGTGTTTATTTTCCTCTAAAAGGTCTTCGCGGGTAAGGCTCTGCCTGTGGTATTATCACCAGTAATTAACACAGTGCCTAAAACATTGTTAAATGTTTGTTGAATGAATAAATGAGCTAGGGCTCCCAACAAATAATCTTTTCTTAAAGTTATGAGCTCCTTCTCAGATATGTTGGGCGGTTTAAGTCAGATAAAATGAGCTACTTTTTCAATAAACAGTAGCCATTTTTTCGACTATGTTTATGGTTAGCTTTAGTTCCTTTAAGGTCTGAAATATTTAAAGTACCATCTGGAAAAAGCGTGTGTATATTGGAGGGTGGGCAGAGGCATGTCTGATACCTTTCGTTAAGAACCACAAAATGTGCCTGACCATTTACATAGACTGTTCTATTCACCCCTCACAAAAATAGAGTGAGGTCCCTATTTTTATCCCCATTCAGAAGAGAAGGAAATAGAAGGTTAATAGGGTGGCCTGAGCCTCACAGCTGGCAAGAACAGGTACCTAGACTTAACCTTCAGAAGTTATTTGAGACCATGTTCTCCTTTATAGAATATGTTTGGACAATGGTTTACAGGATGGCAGAGTTTTGTGACTTGCATAACTGCTCATTTGACTGTATAATACAACTAAGCATTGATAACACACTGGACCATGTTTAATTTACTAGAGTTTAGTGCAGTGGTCGGCAAACTGCAGCTCGAGAGCCACACGCAGCTCTTTGGCCCCTTGAGTGTGGCTCTTCCACAAAATACCATGGCCTGGCTGAGTCTATTTTGAAGAAGTGGCGTTAGAAGAAGTTGAAGTTTAAAAAATCTGGCTCTCAAAAGACATTTCAATCGTACCGTTGATATTTGGCTCTGTGGACTAATGAGTTTGCCGACCACTGGTTTAGCACCATAATAACTTCTGGGGATCTTACAGGCCAGGCCCTGTGGCAGAGAGAGGTAAGGGGGTTCTATGGAGATACTGATGCCAGGAGAGGCATAAAGCCCAAGATCATGTTTCAATTTGTCTGCACATAATGACAGACAGACAGATCACCCCACTGAAGTAGTTGATGGGTGGAAAGGTAGCTGATGCCAGTTAGGCACCCATTGGTAGTAGAACCCCAAAGTCTGGTGACCCGGGCTCTTCAACGTTGATGGATTCCTGAGGAAAATGTTGGGGGATTCCAGAGTCGATCTGTTTGAAATCAAGAAATCACGATGGAACAATTTCCCTGGTTCTGCGTGTCGTTTATCACAGTGTTTGTCTTCATTGTTGGTATTAACATCAATTATTTATCATAATGCACATTTTCCTTCCGAGCCTCTCTCCTGTCTGACATGTGGAATCTCTGGCTGTTAAATTGCGGGGAAGGAAGAAACATCAGTCCTTCCATCACTGCTTCTTCTTCTTCTTTTTTTTAAAAATATATTTTATTGATTTTTTACAGAGAGGAAGGGAAAAGGATAGAGAGTCAGAAACATCGATGAGAGAGAGACATCTATCAGCTGCCTCCTGCACACCCCCTACTGGGGATGTGCCTGCAACCCAGGTACATGCCCTTGACCGGAATCGAACCTGGGACCTTTCAGTCCGCAGGCCGACGCTCTATCCACTGAGCCAAACTGGTTTCAGCCATCACTGCTTCTTTTGAACCGAGAGCCTTTTCAGTGGGGGCAGGCAAACTGGACAAAGCCATTCGGGGCTGAATAAAGACCGTTCTCCTTGCTCAGGACACGTGTTTCTAGTTGTCATCTAAGTTACTGTCCCTTTGGGGTTTGGCCTCACCTAGAACAGTGCCAGTGCCATGCGGAAGCAGGCAGGCGTGTGAAGTCGAAAGCAGCTACGACAGTGCCTGGAGTGGCAGAAACAGCCAGCTGCTTCCCAACATCTGGTCTCCCTCTCGGCCTGAGTAACCTCACCTCACGTTTCCTGGGGTAGTAGACCAGCCAGCCAGGAGATTATATACACGAATCTGCCATGGACTATGTGATGGCCAATGAAAATGACCAGGAGTGTCATGTGGAATTTGGGGGGAAGGTTGATTCAAGGAAACTGAATTAGCTGGGAGTGCCCCTCCGCTCTACCCCTTTGCCCTTCACCTTCTTCTAGCCTACCACACAGGGGCTGGGAGCACTCCAGCGGATTGCTCAGCACATCGGGATGGAAGCTGCAGTACATTACAGTGGTACCTCGAGATACGAGTGCCCTACATCCGAGATTTTTGAGATACGAGCCGTCGAGCGAGCAATTTTTGCTTTGAAATACGAGCAACATTTGAGATAGGAGTCATCGCGTGGATCAGCCGGCTGCATACGACCCACCAGTTTACCACGACTCAAGCATCTCATAGTTTCCCATGCCTCAAGGTTACGGAACGAATTAAACTCGTATCTCGAGGTGCCACTGTATATGGTAAGCAAATGAGACAGCTTGAATCCCTGAGACCATTATACCACCCCGTGGAGCACAGATTTGCCACCTCAGGAAGCTCATACTTAAATCATGGGGCTTATTGGTTTGCTTCTGTTGTCTGGAATACGCAGCTGATTTTAACCCTGCCAGAGAAATGAGCGAGGGAGGAGAGGGGAGGGAGGGTTGAGAGGGTGAGGAGAGGGAAGACTCGAAGAGGACTTCCAGGGCCTTGGCTTGGGGGACCATGTGGGTGGTGGTCCCCTACACTGAGAAAGGACATACAAGAGGAAAACCAACACCATAGAAAGAGGAGATATGTTTGGTCTTGAACATGGTAAGCCAGAAGGGGTAGTAGTCTCACATGCGGATAGACAGTATGCGTTAGTGCTATGAAGGGATATTAAAGAAAAAGATCCAGCCGAAACCGGTGTGGCTCAGTGGATAGAGCGTCGGCCTGCGGACTGAAAGGCCCCAGGTTCGATTCTGGTCAAGGGCATGTATCTTGGTTGCAGTCACATCCCCAGTAAGGAGTGTGCAAGAGGCAGCTGATGGATGTTTCTCTCCCATCGATGTTTCTAACTCTCTATCTCTCTCCCTTCCTCTCTGTAAAAAATCAATAAAATATACTAAAAAAGAAAAAAAAGAAAAAGATCCAGAATTGGCCATCACCAACATGTGTGTGATACTTCGAGGCACTGGAGTGGGTTAGATTGCCCGGGGAGACCCGGATGGTGCTGACAGTGAACACAGAGAAGGGGAGTGAGCTTTCTGGGGGTCAACGGAGGGTGGTATTCAGGCATGAAAACATACAATTATGATTCCAGCCGCATATGGAAAATGCACCACCCAAGATCCATTTCGTGACTCGCACCCCCTCTAGGTAGCCATACTTTGATATAGCGCCAACTACACAGAAACTACTAGTTTCTCTTTCTCATGACTCTAAGTCAGACACCACTGCCAAGCAGAGGCTCCAACGGGTGTGAGAGAACCGGTGTTGCCAAATCACGTTGGTAGAACGTCAGCCACATCAAAGTCTCGTGATGTCTGGATGCAGGCATCGGAATCACACACAGATGAGTGATTTTTCCCCGCGGGGCTGTCAAATACTGAAACAGACTAAGGGCTTCCCTGTGACACCTTCATGGAATCGTCAAATAGTGGACAGGGCCTAGACCAGCAGTTCTCAACCTGTGGGTCGCGACCCCTTTGGGGGTCGAATGATCCTTTCACAGGGGTCCCCTAAGACCATTGGAAAACATAGATACTTACATTATGATTCATAACAGTTACAAAACTACAGTTCTGAAGGAGCAACGAAAATAAATTTTTTTTTTAAAGAAAATAAATTTATGGTTGGGGGTCACCACAACATGAGGAACTGTATTAAAGGGCTGTGGCATTAGGAAGGTTGAGAACCACTGGCCTGGACAGAGGAATCAGTTGGGGCTGAGGGTGTCAGCTCTGGTTTCTCTCCAGACTACCTCACGTCTCAGCTCTGTCTTCTCAGAGAAATGCCTGAGAAATAGGAGATGACATATTCAAAGCATCAAACAGTCCCTGGCATGCAGGAGACCCACAGTTTTTCACCTCAGGGGGTCATCAAGAAGCCCCTGAAAGCTGGGGTTCATTTCATAGATGCCTCCAGTCTGAAGGCTCCATTCCCATGGGGTTTACTTGACCAGAAGCAAGAGAACTTTAATGAAAAGAAAATGTAATAAAATGTGACAGCTTGTCCAGCTCATCATTCCACAGGAGGCCACTGAATTTTTACTGATTTCTTAGTGGAGCTGAGCAGCGCACCTCTTTGGAGCCACCTCTTAAACTGTCCAATGTATTTGTCCAGGAGTGGGCTTGGTTCTGGGTGTTTTCAAAGCTCTCCCGGTGACCCCACTGTGCAGCCAGGATTGAGGGTCGCTGCTGTAGCAACAAGGCAGGAAGGCCAGAGGAGGCAAGCGGTGCACACGGATCTGCAGTTAGAGGCTCGCTTCTTTTCTTTTATTTTTTTTTTAAAATATATTTTATTGATTTTTTACAGAGAGGGACAGAGAGCTAGAAACATCGACGAGAGAGAGACATCGATCAGCTGCCTCTGGCACGCCCCACACTGGAGATGTGCCTGCAACCAAGGTACATGCCCTTGACCGGAATCGAACCTGGGACCTTTCAGTCCGCAGGCCGACCCTCTATCCACTGAGCCAAACCGGTTTTGGCCAGGCTAGTTTATTTTCCCAATTTAAGTCTCTATGCCTCCTCTGTTATAGCATTGAGCTTCATGCTCCACTGACAATTCTAGATGGGCCTTCTGGACTGAGCAAGTTTCTTTTTTTGGTGTTTTCTTGTTTGGTCCCCGCTCTGGAAAGAATCACCTTGGTAGCCCCTAGTGAAGGTAACGCAGGGACTGCAGGATAATTGCTTATTAATATCAAGTTGATGGCCGATGGACGTGCCATCTGCAGAGGCTTGCCTTTCAGGGTCAGTGCCTGGCTCCTGCTGGGGATCAATATTCTATTATGGAAGCAGCCGGCTGGCAGCCGCCACGGGGCCTCACCTCTTGCCTGGAGGCGCACCGGCTCCGCGAAGAGCTCGGGTCAGATCCGCGGGGTCTGTGGCCGAGGGAGCCGCTAATGAGCCCACCAGAGCCCACGGCAGG
The DNA here is from genome assembly GCA_011751065.1 of Lasiurus cinereus. Lineage (NCBI taxonomy): Eukaryota > Metazoa > Chordata > Mammalia > Chiroptera > Vespertilionidae > Lasiurus > Lasiurus cinereus. Next base: position 21,816,849 of record JAAGEH010000297.1, on the reverse strand, counting down.
GGAGCGGGCAGGGGGGGGCAGTGGGGCAGCCACTGTCCTGCGCAGGAAGGGCCTGCAGGCCAGGCTGGCTGTCTCCCCGGCACGTCCATCCGCTCAGCCACATCTGACACGGAGGTCAGCCTCAAACTTGCCTGCCAGAGGCTGCTGAGAGGCGAGGGGAAATAAAGGGGGAGTTCGCAGACACTACCCGTTTCCTCTGCCCGCCTCCCTCTCTCTCCTTCTTTCTCCCTGAATTTCTCTCGCCCCAGCGGGGTGAGTGGAGGGCAGTGATACCCTGTTTCCCCGAAAGTAAGACATCCCCCTGAAAATAAGACCTACTTCCAGTTTTGCCTCTCGCTGTCATAGAAGGCATCCCCCCGAAAAATAAGAGCTCCCTGAGAATAAGGCCTCCCCCGAACATAAGGCCTCCCCAGAATATAAGGCCCCTGAAGCTACAGTCAGGGGTCTGACTCCTGATTTAAAGAGACCTCGTCCTGCCTGAACAGCTGCGGCTGCGCTGCGGCCCATCAGTGAGCTGGTTTGTGATGACAGCGATTACCGTACCCTAGACAGGTCATACATTTCCTTTTTTTGCTGTTCAACAATAAATGTGTATCGTAGTCTTCTTCATGGGAAAATAAGACATCCCCTGAACATAAGACCTAGCCCATCTGTGGGAGCAAAAATTAATGTAAGGCACTGTCTTATTTTCGGGGAAATGGGGTAGTGATGCTGATAAGAACCTGTGTTTGCTGCGCACTTTCTATGTGCCGGAACAACTGCTAAGTTCTCTGACTCATTTTGTCATTTAATTCTCACAACCCTGGACGCCGGGGCTGGAGGAAGTGCAGGATCAGAGAGGTTGTGTGACTTGTTTGAAGTCACACATCAGGATGAGGTGGAGCTGGGACGGACCTGGATCTGTCCCTCAGCAATGCTCTCAACCATGCAGTCTGGTATTCTCCTAGGAGAGGAAACGGAGCTGAGACATTCTCAGAGTCTCCAGGGGAGAGACAAAGTGATGGGAGACCCACATTGTAAGACTACGCGTAACTCACTCTAATATTCCCTTAGATTTTTTTAAAAAAAATGATGGCACAATTTATAAGCCTATCTTGTATCAATCTTAAAGATACCATTTGATGAACTGTTTTTGCAGCTTATACCTGCGTGACCACACCTCAGTTCAAGATGTCGAACATTTCCATCATTCCAGAAATTTCTTCAATGCTCCTTCCTAGTCAGTCTCCTCACCAAGAGATAACTAATAGCATGATTTCTATCAGCACACTTCAGTTTGCCTGGTCTTGAACTTCATGTAAATTGAATCACGCAGTAGGTACTCCTGATGTCTGGTTTCTTGGCTTAATGTATTTTGGAGATTCACGCATGTTGTAGCTCACCAATCTGTTCCCCTGTGGCTGGATAGTATTCCATTGTAGGGGTCCATCTCAATTTGTTGCCCATTATCCTGTTGAGCATTTGGGCTGGTTCCCCATCAAACTGTAAATTCCCATAGGGCAGGGCAAGATTGTATCTGCTAGTGTGCTTGCTCCAACATCAACCCCAACACTCTTCGCCATCTCACTCCGCCCTGTCGCTAGCACAGGATCTCACACAACGAACAGGTCCCCTGCCCCTGGTGTCTAGGGGCTCAGACAGGTGTGAGCACCAATAGAAGACTGGAGGGAGGTGGGAGAGTTGAGTTGGTATGATTTTCCCTCTGGCTCCCTGACTGCGGCTTCATCTTGACCCCTTTGACCCCAGGTTTTAATAAATATTGTATGACCTTGAGCCTCCTGACTTTGGGGTGTTAAGTCTATAATTAATCTGGGTACTGCAATATTTTCTAGAGTTTCTTGATACTCACATCTTTAGAAATAGTGCCTTCTAAAAGCTCTTCAAAGTACCCCAATTTGAGTGTTCCCTCTATTGCCTGCTGGGACCCTGATTAAGACATCACCTTGTACAACTTGCAAAGCTCCATGTTTCCAAACAGGCCCGCTGATGACGCCCCTCCCTTCATTTTTCTTTATTAATCAAGAGAAGCTGATGAGTTAGTGGGGAAATCTGGGGATTACATTCTCCTTTTCCTATCCACCAACACTGGTGCTGGTGAACCCAGTTTTCGCAGAATTCTTGAACTCTGTGAAGATTGGGCAATAGTTTGTTCTACTAAAAAAATAGAATAGAAGATGACCATGGACTTTCTGGAAACCTGCGATTGAAGATGGCCCTCTTGGTTCAGGGATGGATTCCCACAAAGTGTCTGCCCCAGGTGGGCTGGGATTTAGAACCCTGGCCTCAGGATTATAACCTTAGGATGTGACCAGGTCTTCTTACAGCAAGATGACACCATTTCAACTATTTAAGGAGGTCAAAGTTCACATTGATGAACCACAGAAAGGAGTGCCAAGGGCTGGAGTGGTCAATCTCGTCTTTTTGTTTAATGACCAACTCACCTTCACTACTTAATTCCTTTTTTTCCCCACTTGGAAAGGGGTGATTTTAATGATAAAACCAGGTATCTTCAGAAGAAAATGTTCCCAATCAAATATTATTTTCACAAAGCTCTTATCACAGATGAGAGTATTCTGGCTTTTTAGAGAAAAAGGACTTAAAATATTTAATTGTATTAATAGAAGCCATATTTGCCTTCTTTCTACTTCTCTTCTATTTCCATTTGTAAAATTGGTCCCCAACCCAAGCATCTTTTACCTTCAAAATGGATTCAGCCTCTTTTCTTTTATCATTGCCAATGGCCTAGGTCAGGACCCTTTGATCTCTTTTAATTAAACTCTCCGTCTCCCTCCTCTAATTTTTCCTCCCTAATGTCACCAAGCATCTCCTGAATCATAGAACCAACCATGATACACACCTTTTCTTTTATTCTTTTTCTTTTTTTTTAATATTTTCTTGTTTTTCCACAGAGAGGAAAGGAGAAGGACAGAGAATTAGAAACATGAATGAGAGAGAAACATTGATCAGCTGCCCTTGACTGGAATTGAACCTGGGACTCTTCAGTCCGCAGGCCAATGCTCTATCCACTGAGCCAAGCCGGTTTCGGCGATACACACCTTTTCAAACACTGGTGATCTAGAGCTTAAAACAGTGTCCTCTATTCCTTAACACTAGCTTTGAGGCCTCTTTCCCTGGAATGCTGTTATCCTGAGAACAATTCCCGCCCTCTCCAGTCATCAAAGAGGTGGGTACATCTTTTATTTAGGATAGTAGACAGGATGTAACCAGCGCAGTGGGGTAAGACACATAAACTCAGATACACCCAGTAAGCAACTATACCATTTATGGGTTCATGCAGGAGGGAGGCCGACCCATCAGCTTTATGTTACTTATAAAAAGTTCTCCAAGTTATTCTGCGATGTAAAGCGAGGTATCTCCAGGCTGGGTCTGCACAAGGGAAATCGGATCCCAATAGATATTTGATAGTGTGAGACTATTTCCACCCAACAGCATCTTTTGTGGAAAGGGTTATTCTCCCGTTGAATCGATGAGAAAACTGATGTGAAGAGAAGGCAGATACCCTGTGACTTTTAAGCAAATTCTAAGTATATCAAAGAAACCGAGGTTTTCCTAAGATGAAGACAAAAGATGGGGAGGAGAGAAGAATATCTCTTTTTCAATCCCCTGCTTCCCTTACACCCATGATTTGCTTCCCACGCCATCGGGCCAACGGCTATTTGCATGCCAGTTCTCTGTGTGGGTTCCTCGCCAACCTGAAGAACTATTTAGCCAGATGCACACACAAGGAGATGTTTCCCTTTCAACTTGGGGCATGAGCACAGCGGAATGTGGAAGGCCAGGTCTCTGTCGAGCTATCCAGGCCGGCTTGAACTACCCAGTTCAGAACCAGCATGCGAAGTCATCTGAAGTTCAGAAAATTCAGATAGGGCTGGTTTACCGAGGTGATGAAATCCAAGATAACAGACCTTCCTCCTGGGCAGAGAAAGGCAAACACTTTCTTTACAACTTCCTGCTCTCGCCGGGCCCCTTCACTCACTGTATATTGAATGACTAGTGTGCACCAGCCTGAGAGCGGGCCACAGGGATGAAAATGGCCATTCTTGTCTCCGAGGAACTTTCTAGTTGCCCAGCGAGAAAGGCACAGACAAATGATTGCGATGCAGCGTGACTGGCACTACAACGAGTGGGCATATATGGTTCTCTGGAGTACGCAGGAAGCATGGAGGAGAGAAAATGGGTGTCATTTCTGGAATGTACTGAGTCACAAACAATGCGCTCCTTGAATTCTTGTTTAATCATCACAGGAGTGCAGGAAGGACAATGTCATTGCCCCTGATTCTCAGAGAGGTAAAGCAATTTTCCCCGAGTTACACAGCTAGGATTAAGAACTCTTCTCAAAGTTGCATTTGTCTGGTTCAGAAGTTTTGGTTTTTTTTTTTTTTTTTTTAATGTTATTGGTTTGAAAGTGGGAAGGGAGAGAGGGATAGAAGAGAGAGAGAGAGAAAGAGAGAGAAGAAAAACATCCATCAGCGGTCTCTTGTATGCCCCCACCACGAATAAAGCTCACAACCTGGACATGTGCCCTGATCAGGAACTGAACCGGCAACCCCTTGCTGTATGGGATGATGCCCCACCAACTGAGCCACACTGGCCAGCCTCTTTGGCCCAGCCTTGCCAGGGGGTCTGGAACAGCACCCGTTCACATGGAGACGGGGTGCTGAAGTCTGAGCTGGGGTTGGCCAGCCGGCGAGGGGTGACAGGCACTCCGGGCAGAGCAGTCCAGGCTGTGTGAAATCACAGAAGCCAGGACACCTGGCACCTTTGGGAAATGACCGCTCGTTCTCGGTGTCCAAAGATAGACCCATGGGAGGGAGCTATGGGGATGGGGGGGAGTGGGAAAGAAGAGGAGAGACAGAGAAGTGGCAGGGTAGCCAGGGTCTGCCGTGGCATCCCTCCTGTGCTGAGAAGACTTCAGTCTTGGGGTTTCTGTTTGTTTGTTTTGTGTTAGCAGTTGGCTTATCATATCTAGCTCCTGGCATTTAACAAACAAGGATAGCATCAGTGCCCAGAGGTCAACGAGGCGAGAAATGCAGTTCAGTCCCGGCCAGAGTGGGTCCATTGGCTGGGCATTGTCTCCGGCACCGAAGAGTTGCTGGTTTGATTCCTGGTCAGGCTGGGTAGCAGGCTCATGGTGGGGGCATGCACGAGGCTGCTGATGGATGTTCCACTCTCACATTGATGTTTCTCTCTCTGCCCCTCTCGCTAAAAATCAATAAAATATCTTAAAAAGAAGAGAAATTCTGCCGAAACCGGTTTGGCTCAGTGGATAGAGAGCATCGGCCTGCGGACTGAAAGGTCCCAGGTTCAATTCAGGTCAAGGGCATGTACCTTGGTTGTGGGCACATCCCCAGTAGGGGGCGTGCAGGAGGAGGGTGATTGATGTTTCTCTCTCATCGATGTTTCTAACTCATTATCCCTCTCCCTTCCTCTCTGTGAAAAATCAATAAAATATATCCACAGGCCGATGCTCTATCCACTGAACCAAACCGGTTTCGGGAATAAAATATGTTAAAAAACAAACCAAAAAACAACAGAAGAGAAATTCAGTACAATGAGGCAGCCAGATTTGGTCTCATAGGATGCAGTATTGTGCTTTGAACCACCATATGGACTGTCGTGGATGTTGGGTTGTTATTAAAGCCCATTGAGCTGCAGTGTCTTTTAGGGGCAAATCTTCAGCCCTGCTAATGAGCCAGGGTTTCCCATAGTTTCATCGACACGAAGTTGCCTTGCAAACTGTAACGTGTTCAGCAAATGTTCATTTCCCAGCTTTTGGCACGATGGTAGCTCCAGGGGTCAAAGTCAATCATCTCCTCCTGGATGGGATTTCTACCAGAAGAAGAATGGAAATGGCTTCCCTACTTTACCCTTTTGTTCAACTCTTTTGCATTTCAGGCCAGCTGTGGACTGCCCCGTGCATCCTTGGCGGAAGAGAAGGCTGGTCTGGACTCCCCTGGTCCTTGCGTGGCTGCTCCCCGAGATGGAAGAAGGTGAACTTGCATGGACCTCATCTGTCCTGGGAGGGCAGGGTGGGAAACCCCACACCCCGGTTCCCAGAGAAGAAGATGGAGGCTCAGAGATGCAGCCGTGTGTCAAGCGAATGGCAGAGTCAGCTCTGCCGGGTTCTGTTGCCTGTTCTGTTCATTACTTGATGTTGCCCGCGGAGAAAGCTCCTCAGAGCAAACAGGGAGGGCTTTCGGTCAAGTTCAAGCCCAGGCTGAGGCGGGAATATCCACAAGAGCGAGGAGTGCCCCGTCGGAGGCTTTGCCAGCCAACCCTCAGCAGAAAACCCACCCGGAGCCAGTGGAAATCGGCCTGGCTCGTGCTGAGCCAACAGCCAGGGGGACGCCTCTCTTGCTGGCATCCTTGACAGCAGAACAAGTCAGGAATGAAGAACCAGGACGCCGCTGCAGAAGCGTCTGCCACCTGGACCGTTTCCTGGAATGCTGCAGTCATGGAAGGCAAACCCTCGTCACTTTTTCAGGTGTGTGTGTGTGTGTGTGTGTGTGTGAGAGAGAGAGAGAGAGAGAGAGAGAGAGAGAGAGAGAGAGCATGCACTCAGCTTTAAAGAAAGTCTAATCAAGCACATCAGGTTCAAGACTTAGGCGAGCCACGCCTTCGGTGCAGAGAGACCATCCTTGCGGGCAGCGGCTGCCTTCTCAGCCAGGGGAGGCTGCGGGGAGCACACCTGGCCAGCAGGGAGGCTCCGTCAAGATGCCTTCGTGTCATCCGGGCTGATGTTGCCCACGGCTCCCTTCCCAGATGACAGAGCGGGAAGCCGAACACCTCCGGGCCATCTCGGGAATGACATTTAAAAAGCCACAGCTGTCCCACCAGAGCCCGCAGCGTGGCAAGCTCCCGGAGCACCATCATTTATGCCAGCAAATTCTCTCAGCACCGCACCTGGGGACGAAGGATCCCACCCCGACACGTGTAATTAAGGCTCATCACGTCGGTGAAGTTGAGATGCGACACTAGGCGATTTGTAATAGTTCGAAAACGCCCTTCGAAGGCCCATCGAAGGCATTGGCTTTTTTTGGCATCACTCAGAGAATGCTCTCAGCAGATACACCTCACAGAGTTCATTCTGTGGGTAGCAGGTACTATGGACTTAATATGAGAAAGTCCCACGCTTCTGTCCATATGCTTGTATTGAATCCTAACAACAAATGTAAATTAGGTGCCATTATCTCTGCAGATGAGAACGTGTGGGCTTAGAGAAGGGAAATTCATCCGTAATCCATCCTCTTCCTCTCTCCTTGGTACCATGATCTCCTAGGACTACCTGTTTAGATCCTTTTTTAAAAAAAATATATTTTATTGATTTTTTACAGAGAGGAAGGGAGAGGGATAGAAAGTCAGAAACATCGATGAGAGAGAGACATCGATCAGCCGCCTCCTGCACGCCCCACACTGGAGATGTGCCCGCAAGCAAGGTACATGCCCCCGATCGGAATCAAACCTGGGACCTTGCAGTCCACAGGCCGACACTCTTTCCACTGAGCCACACCGGTCTCGGCAAGACGATCCCTTTTTGAGGTTGAGGGACCACATGAAGATCGGTGATGGATGTTTTCCTCGGGGGTGATTACGGCTCTGGAGTCGAATAGTTCTCCTATTCATGCCATCTTAAGGGCTTCATAAGACCCGAAAAGGTGCTGGTAGCTTTAAAAGCTCAGGCAAACTGCAGGGCCGTGTAGCAAACATAATATCCCTGGGAAAATTGATGATATAAAACCATAAACAAAACCCCGCTCCCCAATGCATTGATAAAAGCCAAACTGGTATTACCGCCTGCTGGGAAAGAAGGCTCGTTCCCGGTAGTGACACTTGTATGTTTTGGGGGGCAGGTCGGAAACCAGGAGCGAGAGAATGCCTGCTTGTCGGGACTTGCTGGAAGAACCTATGTCGGACATGCCAAGCCCTTCCCTCATTAACTATTTGATTCTTCCTACATGCTCCAACACATTACCTGGGCAGCTGTCAAACGAGCAGGGCTGAGGGACAAAGAGCACATTGTGAAGCTGCGGCGTGGCACAGTTATTGCCTGCGGCACCGGGTTAAAGGAAACTGACCCGGAGGGCTGGCTGGCACGGTGGGCAGACAGCGCCGGCCAAGGACAGGCGAAGACCCTGATCCGGAGAAACCTGCTGGGTTCCTGCCCTTTGATTCAGAGAAAGCAGCTTTCCCGCGAGGGCCGCCTCCCTCCCCCACGGAAAATGAAATAAAGTCAAAGAGCACATAAAAATTCTTTGTACTTTTTTCTCAGGGTCTTTCATCTGCCGAGCTCAAAGGCCCAGGCGAGTATTAACTCTGGCTACGCCCCTTGGTTGTAGGTGGAGGGTTGACTCGCCCCTCTTTTGATGGAGGGGGACCCCAAGATATGGGGGGGGTTAGGCAATTTGACCAGGGTCACACAGTTCTGGTCAGGGCTGAGCTGAGAAGAGAAGCCAGGTTTTTCTCCTTCCTAGTCTAGTGCCCCCTGCAGGCTACATTGAGAGATGCAGGGGGCACTAGGTTTTATGTCATCTATTTTCCCAGGGATGTTACGTTTGCTACACAGCCCTGCAGTTTGCCTTAGCTTTTACAATGGAGGAGGATCTTGAACCATGGACATGGCGTCACCTATGATGACCAGGAAAATGAGTTTGAAATCATTTTGCCCAAATCCTCATTACCGGATGAGGAGGTGTGGCTTGGGAAATGGGTGGGATTTTCCAAGGTCAAATCTGTAGTTAATTACTGAGCAGAGTTTTGACTTTTGGCTCTTCCAGTCCAAGGTGTCTTCCATGTCACCTTGCTATAGTCTCTCTGTCTACACTAGTTGCGCAAACTTGAGTACCTACTAATTTAAGTAGTGTTCAAAAATGTTTGATAACGACTTCACGGTCTTGCAGTAGCTTTCCCCTTCTCTATGACTTTGCATTTATTTTAAACTTTTAAAAATATACTTTTTTATTTATTTCAGAGAGCTAGAAACATCAATGATGTAAGAGAATCATTGATCAGCTGCCTCCTGCATGCCCCTTACTTGGGATCGAGCCTGCCCTGGCAAGGAATCAAACTGTGGCCTCCTGGTTCATAGGTCAACACTCAAATACTGAGTCACAATGGCAAAGTTATATTTATTTATTTATTTTATTTTTTAAATATATTTTATTGATTTTTTACAGAGAGGAAGGGAGAGAGACAGAGAAGCTAGAAACATCGATGAGAGAGAGACATCGATCAGCTGCCTCTTGCACGCCCCACACTGGAGATGTGCCCGCAACCAAGGTACGTGCCCTTGACCGGAATCGAATCTGGGACCTTTCAGTCCCCTGGCCGACGCTCTATTCACTGAGCCAAACCGGTTTCGGCTATATTTATTTTTTAACATTCATTTTAAGAACCAGAGCCCCCAGGAAATTCTATCTGATCGCGTCTAAACAGCTCCAGCCTCTACCATGAGAATCCTGTATTTGCCCAGGGATCCGTTATTATTTCTTGCTCTCAACTCCACCTGGGCCTTTCCTTGACCATCCATCCTCCACCGGCTACTCTTCCCAAACCCTTTACACCGAGCTCTACTCCAGCAGGTGAACCCTCGGTCATAATCCATGACAAGCTTGTCTCTCTTCCTCGCCAGACCTTTTATATGCATTGAATCATATCACTTTATAGCGATTCTGAGTTGCAGCCTTAAATCCCTTTTTGAACAAGGGAGAGAGACGAAATACCTTTGCCAGAGTCTCACTGCTGTTGCATCACTTGGAGGCTGTGTTTTGCATTACAATTCTGTTCCCTCCGACTTAGTTGTGCCGTCTCTTTGGAGGGCACCGACCAGGTTTCTCACATCTGTCATCCACAGGGACTAGGATGAACATCACCACTGATGACATATAGTTTTGCCATGCTTATGGCGCTCCGGCTGTGTGAATATTCGCTGAACTGTTCTACGTTGTGTTGTAGCATGTCAGGACAGTCTCCTACAATAACAGGGTACACGCAGGCTGGCACAGATACGAGAGAAAAATAAACCGGAGAAAAGGAGAGAGGAGAACAAAGTCATTTATTTGTCAGGTAATGAGCAGGTTGGACATTTTTCTTTCTGGAAGCTTCTGGGTTCCCAGGGCTAATATCCCACAGGTAGCAGCGCTGCAGGTCCTACTGGAAGTGAAATATGATCCTATCACAACTAGCGCTTAGATGGCATAGCCCACTAAGAAAGATATTAACGAGGTCGTACACCATTTTTCCTTCCGTTGCGTATATGGAATTACTGAGTCCCAATGAGATTCCTTGGGGGGTTGAAACTTAGGCTGGAGAAGAATTACCCACACGCGCTATTATTTTCTGATACAAGTTTCCTGATGGGGCATCAGACGAAGTTTATTTAAGGAGTGTACTTAATCAGGCTGCCTTTTCTACACTTAGGTTTTGTTTCAATCGGTGAAATATTAACAACTCATTTCCCTCCTCTGGGCCTCCATCTTTCCATGTAGGAACTGGGACCATGCATGTAGGTAAGACTTTAGAAGTCTTTAGAGTCTAGACCAAAAGTCTAGACTTTTGTAGTCTGTAGAGTGTAGACCAAAAGTGGATCAAGACACCCTTTCCCATGGTTGAGTGTGGGCTACAGAGATTGGAGGATGTTGGTCAGATGGGCCTAGGCCTAGGCATGCTTTAGTCTTCTGCGACCTTGACTTTTAGCTGCCTCTCTGCTTGGTGGTGTCCCTAGGCAGTTCCTGCACAGGATCTCCTATCTATGTGAACTCCTGAAATCAGAGGCCCCCCAATTTCACTTCCATGTAATTTGTCTAAACTCACTGTCAACACAAGAGTGACCATCTCTGTGAAAGCAGAGGTCTGACAGGCTGGAAACTTACTTCCAACACATGTTAGACTAGAAAATTCTTTGAATTCCAAATATGCATCCACAGAGTGGAAAATGGACTCTCGTGCACGTGGGCCACTCCTTGGCAGACCCTTTGCAATGGGCCAGGCAAGAGAGGCAGCGGAGATTAAGAGGAGGGCAAAGATCTGAGAGATACTTGTAGGAAAGAATTTAAAGGGGAGGAGTGAATAGAGATGGTAAGGGAGAGGCGGAAGTCAGGAGCAGTCCTTAGGCAGAGGTTTGCAAAATATGACCCAGAGCATGTGACATTCAACCCCTCAGAAACAACAATTTAGACCGGCTCATACTCTGTATGTGTCACCATTTATCTACCCAGTGGGAAGAAGCCTCATTAGAAAAGCAAGTTTTAGGAAAGGGGCAAAATCAGTATTTAAAAAATACTGAGAGAGAGAGAGAGAGAGAGACAGAGACAGAGAGAGAGACCCGGGGGGAACGTGTTTAAGGTTAAAAACTTAGGACATGCATTTTGGCAGAAGTGGAGGAGCAAGTAGTCTAGGGAAATAAAGCTTCTTTTAGCAGGACTTACTCAGAGCTGAGTTCATTCATAGGAAAGGAACGTTCCTATGGAGACAAACGGGGCCTCTTTCTCCCAAGTCTTACTCCATCCAACTCTCTGGGTTTTGGCAGAGCCTGGAGAAGGGCTAATATTGGGGTGGGGGGAACGTGTGGGATCAGAGGCATCTCCATCTCTCAACCCTGGTCTATTGACCTTGTGTGTTTTTTTTTTGTTTTTTTTTTTTACCATCTCCATGATTTCTTCTCCTCCAATTGGCAGCCACAGGCAGCAGAAGGAAATTGGAGCCGTGTGATTTCTGCCTCACTGGTTGCAGCTTTGACTTTATTTATGCCTTTAATTTTCTGTTTAACAAGTAATTGTTGCCTTACACCCTGTTTCATGAAGCGTCCTGGAATTGAAATTAGACTCGGCTCTCGGATATGCCTCTCTGAGTCCTGTTGACAGTCCCCATGATATCATACTCCGAGCCGAGCCCGTTCCAGCGCAGGTCAAGCTGCCAGCATGGCGTTTTTCACCCTCTCCCCTCCCTGCTGCCACAATGCCCTCTGGGAAATCACGCGGGCCCGTCCACCATTGCTCCTTTCACACCTAGGCTAGCACCCCCAGCAGTCAGCCACCGGGAGGGCTGTGTTGCACAGGGAAGAATCTAGGCTTTGGGTTAGCAAGCTTGTTTAGAAGACGTTGAGAAATTATTTCATCGTGACAGCCCCCCCTAAAATGGAAATGAACAGAAGCCAACTACCTCAAAAGATGGTGAGGATTCCAAATGTGGTGCCTACAGAATAAAGAGATGTGAAGGGTGTAACACAGCGTCTGGTACCCAGCGAACCCTCAGGAACATTGGCCATTGTCAATTTTACAATTACAAGTGGTACCTCGAGATACGAGTGCCCTAACATACGAGGTTTTTTTGAGATACGAGCCGTCGAGCGAGCGATTTTTGCTTTGAAATACGAGCAACATTTGAGATAGGAGTCATCGCGCGGATCGGCAACTGCACACGACCCAACAGTTTACCGCATCTCAAGCGTCTCATAGTTTCCCACGCCTCAAGGTTCCGGAACGAATTAAACTTGTATCTCGAGGTACCACTGGACAAGGCCTTCAGAAAAAGGAGAGCTCGCTGCAGGGGTGGGGGGGTTATCTTCATGAACGACCTTTTGGAGGGAGAGGAATTTAACTGAAGTATTGAAGGATGAGAAGGCTTGGCTGAGATTCAATGGGCCATCCAAACCTCTTGGACCGAAGGCTCAGAGCACCGTGTACTCAGAAGCACCAGACACAGGTGTGCCCCCTCTGGGAAATAATTTCCCAGGCCACTGCCATCGAGAACAGGGTGCTGGGCTCTCATATGCGAGCCTTGAGAGGGTGGGAGCTGCATTGCTGTCTCCACCTCCACCACCACCTCTTCTCAGGGTCCCCCATCTTCTCTCAGTGGTCCAAACACTGAACTCTCCAGCTTTGAAATGTGGGGGTGAGATGTATAGTTTTTGCCTTTGCCATGCCTTAGGGTTGCTGGTTTGGAGTTGCCTGAATTACTCTCTCCTTTCTCCCTCCCTATTTCCTTTCCTCTCTCTCTCACTTCCTATTTGTCCTCCTTCCTTCCTCCCTGTCTTTCATCCTTCCCGAGACAGTGAACTTTTGAATATCAGGAGCCACACTGATTTTGAATTCCACTCGGCCACACATAGGCAATGAACAGATTTTGGTGTCTCCAAACATCAGATTCCCCCTCTGCAAAATGAGAAAAATAATTACACCTACATCCTAGAAATCTCAGGGAGATGAAATGCTCTAATATGTGTCATCCATCAGCACTCATGGCCTTGAATAAAAGCTCAATAAAGGTCTCTTTTAGTTATTATTCTGCAGAAATTTGTTTAGTCACGTGTATACGTGTGTATGTGTACACACACATCTATAATAATAAAAGTGTAATATGCTAATTAGACCACACAGCCGAATGACCTTCCGGACATCCTTTGGATGAAGCCAGGGCTATGAGGTGCTGAGCCCCTTGCATGAATTTTGTGCACTGGGCCTCTAGTGCATAAATATATGTATATAGATGGCCCATAGACATATACATGTAATTAGAAAGACATAGACAAGTTGGGGTACCAAGACCTTGAGGTCCCCAAGCAATAGCTCTAGAGAACAGAACCTCCATGTGGTTGCTCACCGTGTACCCACCCCATGGAATGCCATATTTACTGATGCTGCTTTCTAAAACCCTACTACAGTGGTACCTCGAGATACGAGTTTAATTCGTTCTGTAACCTTGAGGCGTGGGAAACTATGAGACGCTCGAGTCGCGGTAAACTGGTGGGTCGTGTGCAGCCAGCCGATCCGTGCGATGACTCCTATCTCAAATGTTGCTCGTATTTCAAAGCAAAAATAGCTCGCTCGATTGCTCGTATCTCAAAAATCTCGTATGTTAGGGCACTCGTATCTCAAGGTACCACTGTAATGCCACGTGGCCGCAATCAGCCGCGAAGCATTGCCTGAATCTCTGCTCAACACAGTGTCCTCACTATTCCTGCAACAGCAGCAACCCAACACAGGTCCCCCAACTTCATGCCTGGCCACAAAAATAATTAGGTGTCACATTCTCCAAGGCTTTGCTCAGCCAGTTCTGTTACAAAGCCAACATCAGACTACTGTCTTCAGATTTTTCAGCGTTTGCCAGTAGAACTCAATCAAAGCCACTCCAACCTACAGAATGACTACGGTAGTACAGTTAGGAGAATACCAGTGAGACCTTTTAGTCATGGGAATGGTGAGATCAAACTAAAATCGGCAATGAAGATTGACCCGTGTTTTGTGCGAATGCATTTACAAGACAAAATCAGATACATTCCAGGTGTAGGAAATGACCTTGTCTGTCTTGTTTACTGCTGTATCCTTTGTGGATGGCACGGTCCTTGACACTCAACGGGCCATCAATAAACACTACTGAATCAATAAATGCAATCAATGGAAGGCTGTAGAGAAGGGAGCCATCTTAACAAGAACCGCTAAAATTTACTGAGTGTTTGTTTGTGGGCCAGAGATTTTTACAGAGATTAGCTTATTTGATCCAAACAACAAGACAGCCCGGTATTATTACTATTTCCATTTCTGGGATGAAGAAACGAAAGCTTACTAGTAGAGAAGTTGAATCTCCAGGTCAAGGCCATGCACCCATCCTAACGCACAGTCTTCAATGCCCTTGTGGCACTCGCCCCATAAAAACAGAACAAGAAAATTCAACATTAATGTTTCAATTTAGCCTAAGACTTACTAACCACTTCAGCGGTTCCCCCAACCAGCAGAAGAACATGGTTTCCTCCTCCCTAGGGCCCTGCCTCAGTTTCTCCGTTGGTAAGGTGAAAATGAGGAAGCCTGCCCCTTCTCCGGGGAGGTTAGGAGATTGAATTAGGGCAATGGTTATTAAAGCGCTTTGAAGTCAGTGAGTGCTTATTAGCATCAGGGCCCCCGGTTCTGTGTCCAAATAGGATATCCTTGTCTTTAAAGCCAATTGCCTGGGATGAGCCCCAAGGCACCCCCGAGGGAATGGTAAGGGAGCAGGCACGTTGGATGCCTAATTCAGCCCATATGGTTTTGCAGCGAGTCCACAGAGAGGAGGAGAGCAAATCACCCTCCCTTTGACTTTCAAGTGTGGGAACATTAGAGGCTGCTACTTAATGATTCTAACATTCAGGAATGTTGGCACCTTTTCTTCCTGACCTCACGTTATGAAACCCGGGGCGTGTTGAGAAACAGGATGTGCATTCATGCCATTTTCGGTTTCTTGGGGGGTTCATTTTGGGAAACCTTCCTTCCAGCGAGAGCTCCAGTGGTGAGACGTGGAACAGCCCTTTAACCTCAGGGCTGCTGCCTCCAACGTGGTGTAAAGGTCCTGGGTGTGTGGGGTAAGAGTTGGATCCCGTCCCCCCATCAGTTAGGGGCCATTGTTTGCAAATGTGCTCCCCGGTGGAAAAGGCTTAGACGCCGGACAGTGGGGAACATTTTGTTCGCGTTGCAAAATCTTGGTCCGATCCAGTCTGGGGCTGGTGGGGATTTGATAAAGCGTTCTTCTTGGCTAAAATGAAAATGTCATCGTGGGGCTCAGCATACTACCGTGACCCCCTTCTTTCCCTTGTATATTAATCTACCATAAGTAGGCTGATCAATCAATAGATAGATAGATAGAGATATGGGGACATATGGAAATGGGTGCCATGGTGAGAAGGACGTGAATTCAAATTCTGCTCAACCCTAGGAAAGTTACCTTAACTTGTCAAAGCCTCAGTCTCTTCTGCTGAGTGAGACAGAAATTCAATGCGATGATCCACATGGTTAACACAGAACCTGGCACCTTGGAAGCGCTTACCACACACTAGCTCTGGTCATCCCCCTCCTGGCGAGGGGAACACTTAGAAAATGATGGAAGCTTCTAGACATGCAGAAAGCACCCTCTTTTCCATTTGCTCTTGATCCTGGCCCACAGCAATCCGGAGGCTCACGCCTCGATTCGGGGGGGAAAATGAATTATTCACTAGGTTGTTGGCCTCAGCACATCTGGTCCTGCAGCTGGGCCCCGTGGCGGGGCTGCTCTTGAGGAAACGCGGCACAGCGGGCGCCCGGCCCGAGCTGTCTCTGCGGAGGTTAATGTCCTTAGCAGAAGAGGATCAGCGCGGAAAAGCGAGTCTCTGCCAATGGAAAGCCACCTTCTGAAGTTTCTTGAGAAATGCACGAAGATGCTCACCTAGGAACTGGGACCTAACATCTCCCTGGGAAACGAAGCTGTTACTTCCAGCTGCTTGGTCCATGAAAAAGATAACAATAAAAAGTAATCGAGTGCCAATAAGATAAACCATCATTGCCAAAGAACTAGGTTTTCCTTTCAACGTGGCACTTATCTTGAAGCCTAAGAAGATTAAGGCAGGGTGCCAGGATATCAGAGTCACCTGTGGGTCCTTAAACTAGGGGGGTGGCTAGCCTTCCCTCTTTTGCTCCTGACTCGCAGGTCTGGTGAAGGTCCAGATTTTTCCTTGTGGTGGGTTTGAGCTCCAGCTGTGATTGCTCTGCGCAGCTGGTGAGAGTCACTCAAAGGAAAGATAGTAGTGTCCTCACTGAGAGCAACCCAATCACCCATAATTCAACCCTTCGTCCTCTGCATGGATTGACGCCTGCGTTTTGGTCGCTCGGATCTGTGTTTAGCGCTTATTTTAGAACGGACTCTCCTCTTCCTGTAGAAGCCCATCCAAGCTAATGAGACGTGGTGGGGAATTGAACAGGTGACAGGAACGCAGAAATGGCAAAAACAGACGACCTCACTGGGAATTCACAGGAGAGATTAAGAAAAGAGGAACAAGCTTGTATTTTTGGAACAGAGAAGGGGCAAGGGATTCGGAAGGGTTTTCAGGGAATGAATAATACGCAGGCCCTGGGTATGCAGGCTTGACTTACACAATATCTTTGCTTTCCTCATTTATGATTGGTAAGATTTAATCCATTAAAAAAACATATAGCGCCCTATACTCAAAGTAGTTTCCAGGAAGGGTAAGGAAGGATCAGGACCCAATACAAATATTAAATTGGTTAATTCCATATACGGATCTCTCAGTTGATCCATCTGCTATCCCTCCATCCAATTTTCAGTTGCCATTCCTGCCTAACTCAGTGGCTGCCTATTCACAGGCGTGGTAGGGCAGATGCTAAGATGGCGGCCATCAGTACTGCGCCTCACCTCAATAGGTGGAGCCTTAAGTCCAGGCTGGCATTGGTGAGTGCTTAACTGAGAGTCCAGGTCCAGAAAAAGCCTTAGAATTTCTGCCTGAATCTCTTAGAACACGCCCTCCTGGGAGGCCACAGAACCCAGCTGATCTGCTGGAGAAACCTAAGCGCCATGAAGATGATAAGGGTAGGTGCTCTGGTTGACAGCTACAGCTGACTCTCAGTCCACAGCCAGCATCCACTGCCAGTCAGACCTGTGAGTGTCCAACCTCCACTCAGATGCCTGCAGGCATCCAACATCCCAGCCACGACCAGGTGGATCAGAAGATCAACTCCCATCAGCTTCCTGAACTATGAGAGATGATCAACTATTGTTTTAAGCCACTAAGTTTTGGGCTGTTTTTGTTTTTAGTACATCAATAGGTAACTGAGAAAAAAAATAGAAAAAGAACATGGTTGCTACTCTATATTTGCCAGTAATGGGAAAATATTAAATTGGTTAATTCCATATATGTATCTTAGAGTTGATCCATCTAGAATTCATCCATCCAGTCTTTCAGTTGCCATTCCATCCTTCCATCTATCTGTCACTTACTGATCATCTACTGTGAAAAGAACAGCGAGAGACACCAGTTTCCTTTTGTTCGATCAACAAGTACTTATTTAGAATTCACTGTTGTCAGATATTAATCCAGGAGTCATATACAGGTAGGAGAAAGAATTGAAATCAAGGGAATAAGACAGATATGATACCTGCTCACACTGAGGAATGGGGGGAAGATGGGAAATAAAGAGGTACCTAACTAAACAAACGGTGCCATTTAGGAGAGTACTAACAGGGATAAAACACCTTTATGGGATAAAAATTTGCTGAGATACCAGGTACATATGACTATTATATGTAGGGTTGTAAGAGAAAGGTTCCCTAAGACAGTGACATTTGAATGGAAACTTGAGTGGCAAGGAGACAGTTGTCTGAAGAACAGAGTCGAGGGGAGAAACAGAATAAAGGTCCTGAAAGGGAAATACCATTGGTAAGAAGGGGAAACAGCAAAGAAACCAATGTGATTGGGACATGTGAACAAGAGGGAAAATAGAAGAGAGGATGGAGACGTAGAAGGAAGCAAGTCCATGCGGGCCATACTGGGAATTCTAGATTTAATTTAAAATACATGGGAGGTTTGTGCATGGGGATAAGTCTGATCTGAATGTATTTTCCATAGATCCCTGTCGCTGCTGTATGAAGGATGAACTGATGAGGAGGAAGAGTGGAAGCAGAGAGCATTAGGAGGCTCATACAGCGCTCCGGGTGAAACTCCATAGTGACTTGAACTACGCTGGTAGCAGAGGGTGGGAGTGGCGAGAGAATGTGTCTTGGAGACAGAATGAGCAGAAGTTGCTGATGGTTTAAATGTGGAATGTTAGGGAAGGAGAAGAATACAGGGTAATTCCTATAATTATAGACCGAGCAACGAACGGGTGAATAATGGCATCATTAAACGAGATGGGGTAGATTGGAGAGACGCAAGTGGGAAGTGGGGGTGGACCAGTTCTGTTTGGGCCCCAGGAAGTTCCACATTATGAGGCATGCTGGAGAAAGCACGGGCGTGGCGGTTGCAAACACAAACCTGGCAATCGAGGGAGAGCTCTGAGCTAGACTAGGGAGCAAGCAGACCCTATTTTAGGTCACAGTTGTGTGTCTCCAGAGAGTGAGGGGGGAGAGGAGAGCCCAGCACGCCGCTCTATTTGAAAGTTGTGATACAGCCAAAACCGGTTTGGCTCAGTGGATAGAGCGTAGGCCTGCGGACTCAAGGATCCCAGGTTCGATTTGGGTCAGGGCATGTACCTTGAACAGAGAAGAGGGTATAGGGTCTGGAGCATCACTGATGAGGCTGGCTTAGACAGGAGCAGGAACTGTTCATGTATGTTAATGGGCAGGAAGATAAAGTACATAAGAACAGAAATAAGCAAGTCAAAATCTTGTCGATGAGAAAACTTAGTTGTTCAGACCTAATCTGATCTCTAGGTGCTCACGGCTTTGTAGGGGAACTCAAATAAGTTGCCAAGGAGATAAAGCATTTAAAGGGGGTACAAACGAAATGATATGGAAATCAGGAAGAGGAACAGAGGTTTCTTCCAAAATAAAGTTGAGGAAATAGATTTTTAATTTCTCAAGTTTCAAAAATGTCACTTAGATTCAAAGGCCTTTAAACGCGGCATATCTGTAGGAGTACATACTGATTTTTTCCCCTCTGCTTTCCCAACACACATATGCATACATGTGCAGGTGCAAACACATGCACAGATGCACAAAAACTGCCTTTCTGAGCCCTGAGCTGGGCACCTGATCCACTCTGGGCCTTGGCGATGGGACCAGGAATGAGCCCATGACCTCAGCCAGGCCCGCCATCGGCATCCTTTTTGGGGCATTTCACAGAGGTCCGTGTTGAGAGGTTAGGAGTGAGGCTGAGAGGAGTCCACACTGGTCAGGGAGGGGCAGAGCAGGGGGTGTCTTGTTACTGTAATGTCCCCGCTGTGTCCTTGAGCTGTGTCACATCTCCTGTGCGCTGGGTGGAGCTGAAGAAGAGGGGCCGGTGCGAGCTTGGGGCGAATCAGGGGAGGAGAGCAGGGGCAGGCTGTCCAGCCTGGGTGCGGGTGGCGGCGGGGCCACCAGTGGAAATCCTGGGAACCTGTGCCCCGTGGCGCAGCTGGTTTTCACGGGTCGCCCGTCGCCACGGAGAGGCAAGAGTCGACACGTGAGAGCATCTGCTCTTGCGTGTCTGGAGGCGGCTTGGGAACGATCGTTCCTGGCCACGAAGAGGTTCGAGTCTGCGCTGCCACAATCTGAGTGACACTGTGACGGCTTCACTGCGTGGATGGAAACCAGTGGTTCTCAACCGGAGGTGGCTTTGTCCCCGGGAGACATGTGACTGTGTCTCCAGACGTTTTTTGGTTGTCGCTATGGGGGTTGGGGAGTGCTAGGGGCATCTACCCTGTTTCCCCGAAAGTAAGACATCCCCTGAAAATAAGACCTACTTCCACTTTTGCCTCTCGCTGTCATACAAGGCATCCCCCCCGAAAATAAGACCTCCCTGATAATAAGGCTTCCCCTGAACATCAGGCCTCCCCGGAATAGAAGGCCCCCGAAGCTATTGTCAGGCATCTGACTCCTGATTTAAAGAGACCTCGCCCTGCCTGAATGGCTCTAGCTGCGCTGTGGCCCATCAGTGAGCTGGTTTGTGACGACTACTGTACCGTCTACAGGTAATAATTTCCCCACCCCCTTTTTTTTTTGTTCAACAATAAATGTGTACCGTCTTCTTCTTCATGGAAAAATAAGACATCCCCTGAAAATAAGACCTAGCGCCTCTTTGGGAGCAAACATTAATAGAAGGCACTGTCTTATTTTTGGGGAAACAGGGTAGTGGGGGGAGGCTGGAGGTGCCTACGATGCATAGGACACCCCCCCCCCCCCACACACACAAAGAATGACCTGGCTCAAAGGTCAGCAGTGCTGACACACAGTACCCGCCTAAAGAGACACCGAGTACAGAAAGCCCGGGGGTCAGAGCATTTCCCACCCCAGGACCCCCGCGCTGGCTGCCAGGCTAAGGCCCGCCCAGGCTGCGGGAGTGGGCTCTCTGAGAACCTGGCTTCCACTGCCTCAGCTGAACGCTGCACCTGCCACGGGGAGATTCAACCTTGTTCACGGCCCTGCTGGCAGCGGCTGAAGAAGCTGCTGTGTGCTGGAACCCTCATCTGCACCCAAAATAACATGAAAATGATTGATTCCGCCTAAAAATAGGCAGGCGCTGGGCTATGGCCGGCCTGATACACCCCACAGAACAGAACCCGCCTTCCCCCGCCTAGAGTTTCTTCCTGTCTGGCCCCAACTTAGCTCCCCATTCTTCGTTTCCAGTTTCCCCTGGATGAACCCTCGGCCTGAATTAGGTCGGCAAATATTTACCCGGGGCCAGTTGCGAGCGAGGCGGTGGGCTGGGTCTTTGCGTGGCAGGTGTGCACTGAAACCGACACTCTCTGTGCCCAGGGAGCTTACAGAGACACAGGGTGACAGGCAGAGCAAGCAGCCAGAGGCCCCTTTTAACTGGGAGTGCAATCGCCCACCTAGAGGTACCGTATTTTCCGGCGTAGAAGACGACTTTTTAACATAGGAAAATCTTCTCAAAAGTCGGGGGTCGTCTTATACGCCGGGTATCATCTTGTAGGGCGAGTATATCCCAAACTCTGTATTTTAACTGGCAAAGTTGGGGGTCGTCTTATACGCCCAGTCATCTTATATGCAGGAAAATACGGTAGATAAGAAAACACGGTGTAGATTTTTGCTTGTCACAGTGATTGGGGGTATATTTAGGATACGTAGGGAGTGGGAGTCAGAGATGCCAAATTCCCTGCCATGCATGAGAGGGTCCTACTTGATTCTTCAGGGAAGAACTGTCCCACCACAAATGCCAGTAGCAGCCCAAAGAGAGAGACACTGATGGGGGTTCCTGGGGACACAAAGGAACGAGGAGAAGGGGCATCTTGTCAAATGTGGGGATTTAGAGATGGCTTTCGGGAGAAGGGGGTATTCATGCCGAGCCTTGAAGGATGGCGATCGGGTTTGTAAATCGGATTGGGAAGGCCTTCTGGGCAGAAGGAAATACACAAAAATGAGATTACAGGAGACCCGAGTCTGCTCAGCTCCACTGGCCTCTGCTGAGGACTGAGTTTAGACACATCCATTCCCTCCAGGAGGCTCCAGGTAGGTCTGCAGAAATTGTCCCCAACTCTCAATAAGTGGCTCATATCCTGTTTCCTCGACAAAGTCCTTTTATTGACTCAGCTGAGGGTGATTCCTTTTGACCCCCACAATGCTCCTTGCCTTTACAAGTTTCTTTCCTCCCCAACTTGGTGAAGGGAAGAATCGTTTTATGCTTTGTGTTTGCATGTGACAACTGAGAAGTAATACTGGATATGTCTGAGAATATGTTACATCGGCAAATGCATTTTCTTTCTTTATAAAGATGGAAAATATATTTATTAAATTTGCTGCCCACAATGGCTCAATGGAACCATTTTGCAGGTACATTAACCCTATTGTGCAGCTCAGTAATTCTCACCTGGGGACAATTGTCCCTCCCAGGGAACCTTTGGTAATGTCCAGGACATCCATGTTTATCAAGACCGGGGAAGGCATGCTCTTGGCATCTCCAGTGTAGATGTCAGGGATGCTACTAAATATCGTTCCATGCAAAGGTAGCTTCCTACACAAAGAAGGATCTGGCCTGACAAGTCAGTGGCGCTGAGAAACCCTGGGGCAGATTAATACATGCAGGTGGCTTCCTGAGGCTGGGCAGCCAACAGGTGGCAGGTCCATCGGAACTTAGAGCATCACTACATGTAGGAGGAAAGGAAGGATGGACTATGGGTCCAGGTAACCCAGCTCCCAGTGTGATCCGTTTTCCCAGAAGGTTCTTGACTCACAGGTCATATTCCTGCTTTGCCTCCATTGTCTTAGTTGGATCTCCAATGGCCAAAGTGTTGTTTTGTTTTTAACATTAAGTATATTAGTTAAACCTGTTTCTTTCTTTTTTAAAAATATATTTTATTGATTTTTTACAGAGAGGAAGGGAGAGAGATAGAAAGTCAGAAACATCGATGAGAGAGAGACATTGATC
This sequence comes from Lasiurus cinereus, assembly GCA_011751065.1. Classification (NCBI taxonomy): domain Eukaryota; kingdom Metazoa; phylum Chordata; class Mammalia; order Chiroptera; family Vespertilionidae; genus Lasiurus; species Lasiurus cinereus. The sequence goes on along the minus strand of JAAGEH010000297.1, from coordinate 21,794,015 downwards.
AGCCGCCTCCTGCACGACCCACAGTGGAGATGTGCCCACAAGCAAGGTACATGCCCCCAACCGAAATCGAACCTGGGACCTTTCAGTCCGCAAGCCGGCGCTCTATCCACTGAGCCAAACCGGTCTCGGCTAAACCTGTTTCTTTATGTATTAAAAAACCTAATAAGATCTCCATTACGGAATAGTTGAGAGATGAAATGTGATAGCAGCCATGGAAGGGTAAAGGTCATGTTGATTAGGTCCCTGTACCCTACTATGTGCTGGGTACAGGTCTAAGCAAGTCTTAAGTCAATTATTCCTCTTAATAGCCCTGCGAAACAGAGAATATTAGTTCCCTTTTATAGATAATGCAGCTGAGGCTCAGGCTGGTCAAGTAACTCATCCTAGTACCATAGCTCGTTAACTGGTGTGGCTGGGCTTGGAACTCACATGCTTAACCATGCATGATACATACCACACACTACAAATTAGCATCTGAGTGCCATAGTCTTCAGCCTGCCTCCCTCCCGCATTGCATTCCTCTACCACTATGTGCTTGATGCTGCTGTATGGACAAGGTGTCTGCTCACAGCCCACTTTTCTGCTCTGTCCACCCCACGTGAGGCCTAAGCTAGCTTTCCAATCGCCAGGCCATTTCCACTTGGTCTCTATGCATAAGACCCAGGTTGTGACCAATTAAGGACAAGTGAATGACTCAGATCCGCTCAGCTGGCCACAGAACCTTTCAGGATGGGTTCATCTTCTAGCAAAGCCTGCCCTAACGAGGTTCCACAAACCCGGTGGCTTAAGACAATAGACTTTGTATTGTCCCCCAGTTCTGGAGGGTAGAAGTCTAAAATCAAGGTACCCAGAGGGTCACTTTCACTATAAAACATGCGAGGGAACCCTTCCTCAACGCTTCCTAGCTGCTGGTGACATAGGCCATCTTTGGCACACCCCTTGGCTAGAAGTGCCCCATTCCAATCTCTGCCTCTATCGGCACATGGCTCGGTCCCTGTGTCTCTGTGTGGGCTCTCATCTTTAGACATGACTCCTAGCAGAGGAGGGCCGGCCTACTCCTGCAGGGCCTCACTTTAATTGTATCTCCGATGACCCTGTTTCCAAATAAGGTCACCTTTGGAGGATCTGAACATGCACACTTTTTTTGGGGGGGAGTTCAGAATTCAACCCACTACCCAGGACAAACAGCCTTCTTGCTCTTCCCGTCTCATTGAAGTTGCACCCTGCTCGGGGCTAGGCCACCTCTGAGCCTCCCTCTGCCTTCCCAGACTCTCTTTGGAGGGCAGATAGTATGTTCCCGCAGCTTCTTAATCTTCAAAGAAACGAGGTATCATCTCGCATCCTTGTCAGAATCCCCGCTATTTCATATGTGAGTTGATCCAAATAAATGAGCCCTGGAATAAATACCATCTGGCCCCGCTGAATCACTCTCTCGGTGGCCCCCGTGGCCACCTCCCGCCAGGGGCATCCATCTCTAGCGATGCCATGATTACCAGCGCCCCTGGGCAGAGCCCAGCGTGGGTCCCCTCCTGCATCGTCAGCTTGCAAGGTACCCCGAGGAGTTACAAACTAGCCTTCCTCCAATCCAGTGTCATTGCTTGGCGTCTCTGAGAGAAATGCTACAAAAAAATCAGTCCCTCCTCTTCTTTCTTCTTGTCTTCTTTTTATTAAAAAAATGTGAGGTTAAAAGTAACACAAAGGGTTTTATTACAGCCACTTTCATGGACATAAAAACAAATATTTGCGCCTAACAAAAAAAAGAAACCCCGTTTCCAAATTTTTAGTCAGATGCCTATTTTTATATTAACTGCAACCTAAATAAAACATTCTGTTCTATTTTATGCTTTAATATTATTTTTAAGGGAAATGCTTATGCTCCGATGTGGTCATTGTAATGACTGTAAACCAGTTCCCATTGGGTAACTTTACCATAATTTAATTAATCAGAATGTTTTATTAGGCATTTAAGGTTTGGGCTTTTTGTTTGTTTGTTTGGTTGGTTGGTTACTTTAAATAACACGCTGTAAATCTGCTGCAATGAATTTCTTTTTCTTTCTTTTGAGTTTGTGCCTTCGAGTCAATTGCCAGGAGAATTTCTTTATCAAAACGCATGAGTATACTGACTCAATTTATTTTACTGACTGGATCCCTGAAATGATTTCTCTAATATATTTGTGTTCCCTTTCCCCTATAGTCTTACAAGCACTGGGGCATTATAATTTTAAATTTTCTCTAAAATTATTTTAGTGTGTATACAATTGGTACCTCGATAGTCCTCATTTGCATATCTTTTGTTAGTAGTAAAAAGAAGTAACCCTTACCATACATTATATTGCTGAACATGCCTGAAGCATGTAGGAGCTGTTGGTCTATGCTGCAGTCCAGGTCGCCTCTAGCAATGACCCCTGTCTATGAATCCATGGATGTGACGAGGAGAGCTCACAACGGTCTCTCCCAGCCTCCTCTTTCTATTTTTTTTAAAAAATATATTTCATTGAGTTTTTACAGAGAGGAAGGGAGAGGGACAGATAGTTAGAAACATCGATGAAAGAGAGACATCTATCAGCTGCCTCTTGCACGCCCCCTACTGGGGATGTGCCCGCAACCAAGGTACATGCCTTTGACCGGAATCGAACCTGGGACCTTTCAGTCCGCAGACTGACGCTCTATCCACTGAGCCACACCGGTTTCGGCTCCTCTTTCTATTTCTGCTCTGCTATCAAGCTGTTTGGGGCCACAGATAGGTGTGGGCAGTGTAGTTGTATGCACTTGTTCTGCTTTTCTTCTGCAACCTAGACTTTCATGGCCCAAAGGGACAAGAAAAAAACAACTCCAATTATTTAGCCTTTACTTCCACTGGGAGCGGTGGGTTATTCACTTAAGTTCTTTTTGCTACAATGGCTCTAAGATATTCTTAGAAAAGCAGAGAGGAGTTTGGGCGGTTGGAATTGAGAACCTAACCCCACAGCATGAAGGGTCCCTAGGCCACAAACCCCAAATACTCTAGCATCAAATAGAATACCTACAGGTCCCAGTTAACTATATTCTGAATATGAGCCTATAATCCAGTTTTGCTGGGAAGGAAGAGGACAAAGAGAAAGAAAGAAGGTATAAAAGGAGGATGAAGACCTATAGGAAACGTGGCTAAACCAGGGTCGTGGGTATTTCTATGAAGAGCCAGCTTGTAAATATTTCAGTCCCGTGGTCTGTCACAGCTCCTCAGCGCTTGCCATTCAAGCACAAAAGCAGCCACAGACAACTGTTCAATGAGTGGGCGTGGCTGTGCTCTAACTTGATTTATGGACTCGGATATTTGAATTCCATCTGGTTTTCATATATGACAAAATATTAGTTTTCTTCTTCTTCTTCTTCTTCTTCTTCTTCTTCTTCTTCTTCTTCTT
>JAAGEH010000297.1:21747692-21790383 GCA_011751065.1 Lasiurus cinereus | reverse complement strand
TCCTCCTCCTCCTCCTCCTCCTCCTCTTCCTCCTCCTCCTCCTGCTTCTTCTTCTTTTTACTTTTATCATCCGAAAACCAGTCTTGGTTCCCGGATCATAGGAAAATAGGCAGTGGGCAGGAGTTGGCTCATGGGATGGAGTTTGCTGATTTCTGGTCTACGGAATCAGAGAAGAGAGGACGGTGGTGTGGCATGATGTTCAAAGATCTCTTAGCAGGAGTCTCATTGACCAGACCCGACATATGAAGTAGATCAAGTGTCACTGCTCTGGCTGAGGAGCAGTGAGCCTGAAGGCTGCTTCTCAGCCTGCTACTTCCTCTTCCTGCGCTTCCTCCGACCCCTAAGGCGACCTCCTGATCACGGCCAGCTGACCTAGAAATCCTGAGACTGAATTCTTAGCCATTTCTCTGCGACTTGGAGCGCCTTGCATGTGATGGGTGCTTACTGAGTTCATTAATCTAATTAGTGAATAGAGGGCTTCTGAACAGGCCGTCGGTCCCTGAACTAGTTCCTATAGCTTACAGTGGTTTCAATTTCATTTCCTTTAAAAATCAAGTTGGAGGTGAAGAGGGAAGGGTGGAATCATTCCTGAGGTCTCTTCCAGCTTTGTTTTGATTTTAGGTTGAACACTCACTCCCCAATATTAGAAAAGTCCTAGCTCATTAAATGGGATGTAATATAAAGCTTGGCCTTAGCTTCACTCAGTTACTCGGTACTATTTTTTCTCAAATTCTTGCTCCTAGGTTGATTAAACATAATTGGAAGTCATATAAGAAGAAAAGGTGGACATGGTAATGAAAATGAATTGATGCTGAATTATCTACATTTTCTTTCTTCTTGCACTAGTGGAAAAACATGAAGTGTTTCCCAAGTGGAATGTCAGTTTCTTGAAGTTGGGAATCCTTATTTTCAATCCTTATTTTCAGGAAGACTCCGAGAACAGTAGGTGTTTTTAAAATGTTATTGATGTTAAGGATGGCTATCCCTCAGATTCCTTGTTGTTTCTGCTACACACTATCTTACTTTCTCTTCTTCAGCTTCACCAAGCTCATTTCTGCCTCCGGACCTTTGATTCTCCTCTGTATGAAAAAGCAGATCCCTATGTCTTTACATGACTCACTGTTCCATTTCATTTAGGTCTCAGTGTTTAGACACTACATAAATAGAATCATCTTCTTTCCTTGTCACTACCTTGAATGGTAGCCAGCATCCAATGAACCTGTGATAATGACACCCATATTGGATTAGGGTTGGTCTGTCTGAGTGGCTGCATATGATGAAAGTGATGGCATTTCACTTCTAAGATTAGGTGATAAATGGCTGTGGCTTCCATCTTGAGTATGTGCTCTCTCTTCTGGATCATTTGCTCTGGGGAAGCTAGCAGTCATGTTCTGAGAGCGTTAACACATCCTCTGGAGAAATCCACATGGAGAGGAACTGGTTATTGGTAACAGCCATGTGAGGCAGTAAGACCTGCCATCAGCCACATGTGTGAGCTCAGAACAGAATTCCCTCCCTCCCTCTGCCCCCCAGTTGGGTGGTCAGATGAGGCTGCAGCCCGGGTCAACAGCTTGACAGCAACTTCATGACCAAGACATTGAGCCAGAACCATCCAGCAGAAACTAGATGTCATGTTTGCTGTCTTAAGCTATGTGTGTGTGGGGGGGGGCATTTGTTACCCAGTAGATAATGTACTATGATTTATTTTCTTTGTAATGCTTTTTATTATTTGATATTGCCTTATTCGCTGATTAAATGAGTGTGTGTGGGGGGGTGGCATCATAAACGAGTAATTTACTACATATGTTACAAGCACAAGAGAATTATTGTTGAGGGAAGTCAAGGCTGGCAGTTCTCAAAGTGTGAACCCTGGGCCAGCGACATCAGCATCACTACCACCGGAATGTAAGAAAATGCCAATTCTTGAGTCCCACACCAAACCTGCTAAACCATAACTCGGATAAGTTCCAGCCAACTGCATTTTAAAAAGACCTGCAGGCTATTCTGATGCACAATAACATTTGGGAGCTACTGGTATAATATTGGGGGGGCATGAAGAAGGGGACCCTTCCTAGCCTCAGGCTCAGGATAAAAAGAAGGGGCCCTCGAAGACATCTCGGAGGAGGCAACACTTGAGACAAGCATGTAAAGATGACTTACTCCTAAATCATCTTTATCACCTTCATCACCCCACTAAATCCTGAGGTGAGAGCAATCGCAGCAGAATTAGAAAAGGGCAGAGTGCAGAATTACTTTTCTTAAAAAAAGAGTATAAAAGCGACTCTGTTCCCCCATATTCTAGGAAGCCTTCTTAGCAGAGTTGACTTCCCTGTAGGAGTTTTCCAAGAGAAGGAAGTGCAAAGCGAATTCCAGGCAGAGGCAACCGTCTGAGAGAAGGCCCAGAGGTACGCAGCCTGCTGTGATTACATCAAAGAGTCATTAGCTGCAGGTAGTGGCAAGTGATGAGGCTGAAAATGTAGGTTGGAACCAAACCTCTCCAAGCTGGGCAATGAGTCTGGGGTGTGGACGGCAGGATGCATACCAAATTCCCTGAATCCTAACACGGCGAGGCCAGATGGTGGGATGGCATGTGTCTCTGACACGGCAGGGAGGCACCTGTACCGCGAGGCCATCAAGGTGAAGGGAAGGGAAGGCGGCCTTTCTCTTTCCCTTCATTGACGGTGCTGCCTCTGGTGCTGAAGGCCTCCAGCTGGCTGCTGAGATGACAGCTTCTCCAGTCCTCCAGGCAGGTTTGATGACAAAGGCCGAGTTGTTCTTGGAACTAAGCGAGACAAAGACACTCCTTTCACTGTGCCCCGGAGGCCAATCTTGCTTCTCACACTCACACTGCCCTTGCCTTTCTGTCTCTGCCAGGCACTCCTTCCCCAACAGGTAACCCTCCCCGCCCCTTACCCCCTGCATTCGTGTGCAGCTTGCCTTTTGGGTGAGAGGGCTGGGATTGACCTCTCACAGCACGATTTATGTCATGTGGCCCGTCCTTCTGTGAAATCACAGGGAGGTTTGGCTAACCAGCCGCCGCATCTGCAGCCTGACATCCTGGGCAGGGTTCCCAGCTGGCATATTCCACTTTGGTTTGTCTTTCACACGTAGGTGCACGGGGGTGTTAACCTTTGAAATAAGGACCTCTCTGTGGTCACCATTAATTACTGGAGACACTTCGTATTCCAGGAGCTTAGTCACACACTTTCTCTAAACACTTATTGAAAAAATAGCAGACTGAATGACAATGAATGAATGAATGAATGAATGAATACATGCTATGGTAAAAATAATCTGGCCGAAACAGTTTTGGCTCAGTGATAGAGTGTCCGATCTGCAGACTGAAAGGTCCAAGGTTCTATTCCGGTCAAGGACACGTACCTTGGTTGTGGGCACATCCCCAGTAGGGGTTGTGCAGGAGCAGCTGATCGATGTCTCTCTCTCATTGATGTTTCTAACTCTCTATCCTTCTCCCTTCCTCTCTGTAAAAAATCAGTAAAATAAAAACAATAATAATAATCTGGACTTTGGAGCCAGACAAAACTAGGTTCAAATTTCAGTTCTGTCATTACTTGTGGAGATCATACTGAACGAGCTATTTTGCCTTCGGAATATCTACTGCCTTCTCTGTAAAATGGAGCTCTCCTTTGATTTGAAGGGTTTTTATGGAGAGCAAAACGATCAAACATACACAGGATGGTGCCAAGCTTAGGGCTTGATCAGCACCATCAAAATGGTGGGTTCCTTGCTGACCAGTGGTTTTCAGCCTTGGCTACATAGCAGAGTCATCTGGGAAGCTTTTAAACTTAGGGACACCTGGACCCCATCCTAGACCAAGTGAATCATAATGTCTAAGGGTGGAATCCTGGCATTTGTACCCTTTCTAAGCTCCCTGTAGTAATCTGGATGCAGAAGAGGGTTGAGCATCCTTCTTAGGGAAATTCATTGGCAATCCTGGTTTCACATTGGCATCACCTCTGGAGCTTCTAAAAAATGCCGATGACTAAGACCCCACCTCCCAGAAAGTTTGCTTTAATTGCTCTAGAGGAGAGGATCCAAGCATCAGATTTATTGAAAAGCTCCCAGATGATTATAATATACAGCTAGGATGGATAAAGACCTATCTTCTTACTTATCTACCCTACTGAGTCATTTTATGATTATAAATTAGGAGCATTATTTACAAATCAGAAGTACAGTGGTACCTCGAGATACGAGTTTAATTCGTTCCGTCACCTTGAGGCGTGGGAAACTATGAGACGCTCGAGTCTCCGTAAACTGGTGGGTCGTGTGCAGCCGGCCGATCCGCGCCATTACTCGTATCTCAACTGTTGCTCGTATTTCAAAGCAAAAATCGCTCGCTCGACAGCTCGTATCTCAAAAATCTCGTATGTTAGGGCACTCGTATCTCGAGGTACCACTGTAATTGCTTCTTCATGTAAGCTCTCATCACACTGTTTTCCCATTGATTCATTCAACTATATTACGCTCCATCGATTACATATCTAACCCCTATTAAAAGTGTGAACACCTTAATGAAAAGGATGTATTTTTGTTTTTTAAGGGTCTGACACAGCACCTGGATGAGTAGGTGCACATCTGTGTTTGTGGATGATGGGAGTCTACGCATAGGCTTCTGGAACTTTTGTGGTTAGCTTATCTGTATATGAAACATGAGTTATACAAATCTGAGCCTATACTAAGATCCATTTTCTAAAAAGGATTAATGAATCAGTAGGACCAATGACTCATTAATGTATAGGTACACAAACAATTTTTTCCTTAAGCAAAGTGTGCCAGGTGACTTTTACACAAACACACACACATGCACAGAGTTTGGAAGTAGAGTTGACTTAAGATACAGCTTTATTCAAAGGTGCGTATCATGTTTACCAGGACCTAGTCCTTCTCTTTCTAAGCTAGACTCATTTTCAGACAAATATTGCCCTCCTCATCATAGCAAGATAGCTGTGGAGGGTCCATATTTTATAGCCTGTCAGGTTCAAGTTAAGCAGAATAAGCTAGAGTCTCCACAAGTCTTAGAAAAATCCTCTCATATCACATTGGCTCTGATTGGAACAGATATCAATCTGTAGGGCTGAGATAAAGAAATATTGTGATTAGTGAGGCTGATGGGTGTATCTTGCCCAAGGCACATGGGCTGAGACTGATGAGGGCATGGTTTCCAGAGAATAATCAGCAATCAGAGCATGGTTATCTGAAGAAGGGCAATTGTGTGCTCTACAGTATGAACAATATTGACAAAATAGATTCTGTCAATAACCTAAGTACAAAATTTAAGTTTTTTTAAAATAAAAAAGTAAAATGTGTTTTTATCATATGAATAAATATTCTCACCTATAGTTTGCATCCTAATCTTAAAGAACATCAAATATAAAAATCACTCACCTAAACACATCCACATTTCAAAATGCTATGCCATTGTGAGATATTGCTGCAGGTGATGAGGAATAGTATTATTTCCAGATCCATTCTGATCACGGCCTGGCTTTGAGGGGAGCCAGGAACACAGCGTGGTTGTAATTTCCCCAAAGGAAATATGCAAGAGATAAATTCACCCATTCATCCACTGGTCCATCCGTTCACTCACCCATCTACCCACTGTCCATCCATCCACCCACTCATCCACCCATCTATCCACCTACCCATCCGCTACCTATCCATCATCCACCCATTCATCCTTCCATCTACCCAACAAACATTAATAATGTCCATCCATTTAATAAAAACTACGTGTTTTAACTCCTCAGCTTTCAGACAAGATAAAATCCTTTCCCCTAAAGAACTCAGAGTCTCCCAGGGACAGAAATTTGCGATCTACCCACAGAAGAGTATGACAAATGCTTCACTGGAGAGATGAACAAAATGCTGCAAGACACAGAGTGAATGGAGGACTCGGTGAACGGTCAAATAAAGAAATTTGATTCACCTTAAGCCAAGTGAGAGCGGATTTCATGAGACCTCTCTGAGATCCTGATGTGTATTTCCAGGAGTTTAGAATGACTGACTCTCTCCAGGAACTCCAGTAGAAAGAGAAGTGACCCCACTTCCCTGCATAAAACCAATTTGTTAGGATCAAAAGGTGCACGAGTGCTCTCTGGATCAGACATGGGCACCTGGGCGAGAGAGCTGACCTCAAGCTCTTTTGCCACCCATCTGTTGGATCACCTCCATGTGAATGTGTGGAAGAGGGAGGATAGAGAACGCTCTCCATGGGGAACGTTTTCCCCTAAAATCCCTTCTTTAAGGGAAGGGATTTTATCTTGTCAGAAAGCTGAGGAGTTAAAACACGTCGTTTTTATTAAATGGATGGACATTATTAATGTTTGTTGGGTAGATGGAAGGATGAATGGGTGAATCCATATCCCTAGACAAACTCAGCTGCAGTAGACAAACTCAGTTAGGACAGTTAGCCCATGGTAGAGTTGGCCTTCTGGAAAGTGTAGAGTTCACAGGTTCATCCACTGAGCTCAGAGAGAGCAGGGCTATTTTACAATAGTACCAGCTGAGTAAGGACTCTTTGACTCTCCTTACCTCTCCTTCTCCCTTTTTATACCGTCATCTGAAGGAGAAGAAGAATAAAACAACAACAACTTGGCATGTAAAAACATGAGAGGTGACCCTTCTCCAAGGCAGGTTACCTGCCGATCTCAGATTCTAGGCATTGGGGTAGACCATGTAGAAGGAGAGTCGCATCCTTGAATATAGATAGCCATTGTGATTCATGTATCAGACTGGCTATTTTCATTTCTGAATGGACACTTGTCACAATGATCTGGCCATGGGCTGACCTGAGGCAGGGGGAGGCTTAGTATCCCATTGAGTAGATTTACGAGGGCAATTGCTAGGACAATCCTCCCCTCCCCTCCATCCCCCACAATTTTATGACTAAAGCCCATGAGTTCTGCGTGTTTAGTGATCTCATTACACGTGTCCTCATCCATTAAAAGAGGACCCATAAGAGAAGAACTAACGTTCCCTGGAAACACCCACCAGAAGGCCCATGGGTAATGACAGTGGGCGGGACTCCGTCTGGACTGAATTAGCTTAAGTGCGGGTCTGGGCTTTGGAGCAGGAAGTGAGTTTTAAAGCTGCTTCAGGGGCCAGCTGTCCAGAGGAGGAACTTTTTGGGTTACCCACTTTATCTAAACCCATTAAAAGGCAGAACAGGTCTTTCTGGCCGGAAGGGTTATTTCTGACAATGGGAGATGCATAATTCATGCCACTTGCTCTCACCAGGACTGTCCCGCATTGTGCTGGACAGAAATTATGTCTCTTTCAGAATCTGTGTGTGGCATAATGTGTAGCAAGGCAGGGCTGCTGTCCCTGGGGTAAACAGTCTCAAATTTTAGTGTTCATCAAAATAATCTGAGGATCGTATTAAAGAGTCTACCACTATGCCCCCAACATCCGATTCTGTTTCAGGAAGTCTGGGGTGAGACCTTGGAATCTGTATTAGTAACAAAGGCCAGGCGTTTCCAAACTAGGTGTCCTGGATTTCATATTTTGAAAAGCACCGCTCTGGAGTTTACAGTCTGACATAATGACATTGGCCGCAGCACATCAGATCTGCTAGAACTCATGCATACAAAGGTCTCTGTACTGGGGACTTTGCTGCCTGTCTTACAACAATTGCACCATTGTGCCAGTTAATTCTCTATAACTCTGTGGGGTGGGTTTTAGCATTCTTCCCATTTTGCAGATGAGGAAAACGAGGCACAGCAAGGTAAGCGTTTGCTCAACATCACGCCACTAGTAAGTAACAGAAAAATATGATTTGAACTCCCAAAGTCCTCTGCTGGTATTTGAAACCTTAAACATGGGGTGACATTGTCTCTCACTTAAAAAAAAGAATAGTTTATTGACATTTAGAGAGAGAGAGTGGGAGAAAGAGAGAGAGAGAAACATTGATTTGAGAATGGAATACCAATCCGCTGCCTCCTGCATGCCCTACACTAGGCATTCCCCTGACTGGGAATCGAACTGGCAACATTTCAGTTCATAGGATGAAACCCAACCCACTGAACCACACTGGCCATGCCTCCCACTTTTTTTGTAATTTATCTCTAGGTGCTATTGTATAACAGAGTTCCAAATAAGTCATATTTCTTATCTTTCTTTCACCTCCTGGTCCCTGGTATCTCAGAGGGCACAAGGAGGCCCCGACTCCCTGAGGGTCATTCCAGGAAGAGAAGTGGGGCTGGGGTTGGGGTGAGCTTCATTCAAGGCTATACACACTTCACAGAAAAAGTGGCTCCATCAAGCAGAAAGCTGAGAACACAGCTCAGCCGATTTGAAATCGGATTCATCATGGTAGTGATTTGTAGGCTCTGCAAATGTCGAAATGCCTCCTCAAAGCAAAGAAAATCACATTGAATAATGGTACGCATTACGGTTATTACAGCAAATTTCTCTCGAGAGCAGTGCTCTGCAAAGTTTTCTCAAAGGGCTCCGTTGTACATATTTAGGCTCCATGGACTATGGGGCTTCTATTCCAGCCACTCAGTTCTTCCTTTGTATTGTGAAAACAATCAAACAAAATATCCAAAGGAATAGATGAGGTTGTGTTCCAATAATACTTTATTTACAAAACTAGGCTACTTTAGTTTACTGGCCCTGGTATAGAACGTACAGTTTACAGCATACTCTCCAGTCTATTATCCTGCTGGATCTAAAGGAATAGGATTTCTAGAAAAGTGACCCACTCGCTCGAAGTCACTAGCACTCTGGAGATTCACTGTAAACCATGCCCAAAAGTGCTACTCCCAAATCCAGTCCTCCTTTAGCTACAATCCCAGCTACCACTGGAGGTGGGTATTGCAAACACCATAGTTTCTGGCGTATAAGACGACCCCCAACTTTTCCAGTTAAAATATAGAGTTTGGGATATACTCGCTCGATAAGACGACACCCGGCATATAAGACGACCCCCGACTTTTGAGAAGATTTTCCTGAGTTAAAAAGTCATCTTATACGCCAGAAAACATGGTATTTTTACAATACTTTTGCAGATGGCAGCCAAAGGACAGATATGGGATGGCCTTACAGGGAAAGATCTGTAATAAACCAGAACAGCTCATTGTCCTTTGCTAGAAATTTGGTATTTACTGTCATAAACAATTATAACAATTAAGGCAGGACCCATGGGTGTCATCAAAACCTAAAACAGAGATCTCACACTGGGAACCCCCCAGGGCCCAGAGAATTCACATGAACGAAGGAAGTAATGAAGCGGCAGGGGCAGGAGCAAACTGGAACACACAGCCCATTGGGTAGGTAGAGGCAGACCTACCCAAATTGAGACCAATATCGTCCTGTAGAAATGCTGGCCCGGTGCTACCCCCAATAACGTACCGAGTTTTCCAAGGCTTGCTAAAAATCTCAATGAAAATATCCCGAATTTAAATATCAGCAATTTGCTTCCAATGGTAACAAAAGGACAGTGCCCATCAACTAAACAGGACCCGTAAATCAAGCTAAGTGTTATATTCCGCTTGTAAATCATCCGTTTTGATCTCCGACCTTGCACATAGTAGGTTCTCTGCCAGTGTTGAGCAAAGGCGGTGCATTTCCATTTTGTGACTGGGGATAGGGACTTCAGTGATCGTCTGTAACCTGGCTCAGAGTTTCTTCTGTTACTGAAACCTAGCTCCTCAGAGGCCCAGCGATCCCTCCCTCTCGCCTCTCCAGCGTTCCTTGTTTTCTCCATCAATTACTGTGATCAGTCAGCTGCGACGTTTACAGGTCAGGGGAACACATCAACCCCTGTCACTAGGCCAGACAATCAGGATTCCCATTTGTCAAATGTGCTGTCTCTCCCCATTACACATGCAACTCCATCCGCAAGTGCAGACGATTACAAAGAAACAGCTGGTGCTGGCCCTTTAAGAAAACAACCTTGAGGAATGATGGAAGTGAACCCAAATGGGCATCCCATGATTACTCAGTCACGTGAAGCAATGCCCTATAATAGGACCGTTGAAATGGGTATAGAGATAGCGCTGGAGCAACTTTGCATGGAAGAGAGATATCCAGTAGAGAAGGCATCTACTTTTTATAACCCTCCTAAACGTGGTGGTCTCTAACACCTGCTGAGGCGGTGTGTACTGGATCCTGGGTTTACCAACCACAGTGAAGGCCTTTTTATCTACTTCATGTATGAGAAGTCTGCAGTCTGTATTCATCGCTGAGTGACAGAAGATCCAGGGAAGCCATCTGGTGATTATTAAACATTTATATAATGCCATCTGTATACGCAATGCTTCATGAATCATAAATGAGACAAGGGCCCTTCCCAGCGAGCTGAGGATTTCTGTACAAACGAAGCAAAGGAAACGGAAGGCAGGCTAAGTGAGCAGGGTCTGCCCTGTGGGCCCGTGGAGTCAACGCAAGAAGAAAAATGGGGCTTCGGAGGAAATCTGAAAACACGGATCCACGTGGCTTTGGTTTGAGCAGGGCCTGGGAAGCAGTTCCAGGAAATCAATAATGTAAGTAATAATAGTGGCCTGGCCAGTGTGGCTCAGGGGTTGAGCATCAGCTGTCGACCTATGAACCAGGAGGTCAGAGTTCATTCCCGGTCAGGGCACATGCCCGGGTTGCAGGCTCGATCCCCTGTGTGGGGTGTGCAGGAGGCAGCCGGTCAATGATTCTCTCTCATCATCGATGTTCCTATCTCTCTTTCCTTCTCCCTTCCTCTCTGAAATCAATAAAAAAAAATATTTTTTAAAAAGAAGAAAATAATAGTTAATATTAGCACCTTTTCTTTTCGGAACACTTGCTTAAGGCTCACTAGCACCGTGTAAAGTCGGGATTACCGCTTCATTTTATAGAGGCAAACACGGAGCTCAGAAAGCTTAGATGACTCGCACAAGCCTAAGACCTACTGAGTGACAGATGCGAGTCGGGTCCGGGCCTGTGAGGCCTTAGGTGGTTTCCAGTGAATTTTGCGGGTCACGAAGACTCAAGAGACTTCTTAAGTCCTTTGCCACTTGCTGGCTTGGGTGCTCTGCCTATGACAGACATGGGAGAAGACTCTTGTTTGAATGGCACCTCCTCCCTGAAGCTTGCCATGTTTATTTTTTTCCCCCTTACAGTGGCAGATTATTGTCTAGCAGAATCAGGAGAAATAAGGTGATGATAATTATAAAAATAATGTATGGAGTGCCGACTATGACCGGGAATTATGGGGAGTACATGATGTAGATTTTCTTGTCTAATCTTCCTGATGATTCTGGGTTGGAGGGATAATTCTTTCTACATTATACCTGGGAAAATTCAGACTCCGAGGAAGTAAGTCACTTGCTAAATGGTTTGAATTTAGGTTTATTCCACCCTACACATTGGGCTCGATTTGGGATTGAAAGGAGGAGATTTAGGGAGTCAAATAGGCCACATCCTTCCGTATAGTTTGATATGGTCTCATTAATTTAATTTTGCCTTTACTTCCCTTGCCTTTGGGGTCAAATTCACAAAGTGCTCTGTGTGAGCAAGGGCCATACGTTTAGGGCCTATGTTTTCTTCTCTATGCTCTAATGTTTCAGATCTTAACTATTTGACTCTCTTAGAATTAATGTTTGTACAAGGGGACA
Source organism: Lasiurus cinereus (assembly GCA_011751065.1). Taxonomy (NCBI): domain Eukaryota; kingdom Metazoa; phylum Chordata; class Mammalia; order Chiroptera; family Vespertilionidae; genus Lasiurus; species Lasiurus cinereus. The sequence goes on along the minus strand of JAAGEH010000297.1, from coordinate 21,778,774 downwards.
CACCGTAATCTGGTTTCATTCTTGTGCATGCGGCTTTCTAATTCTCCCAGCAGCGTTTATTGTAGAGATCAAAGGAGGGCGAGGAGTTAGCATCAGGTCAGAGGTACAAAGATTTGGAAGTCAAACTGGATCCTGACTCAACTGAGCTCTCTCTGAGTACTTTCTCCCCTCACTTCCGTGCATTCTTCTTACCTACTCTTGCTCTGTTATTTTTTTGGGGAAAATAAACTAGAGTCAAGAGCAGTTGTGTCATTTTAACAAACAAACAAACCAAAGAGCACAAGGAACAAATATTTGTATCAAGACTTTGCAAACCACCTGACTAAAAATATCATATCTGGGCTTAAAATTCCCATCAGGTCACCTTTACAGAGGTGATGCTGATGATGATCATGAAGATGAGCAAATAGGTGATTGGCAGGAAGGAACAATACCTGTTGGTTAAGTGGTAGCACATAGACACAGCCTATGTCTATCTGGTCCCCTTGGTGCCCCCCCCCTTTTTTTTTGAGTAAGAAAGCCGTCAGCCCTAGAGATTTTCCCACCCAATATGAGGATTTCTAATTTATTACACCCATATCTTAGGCTGGATTTTTAGAGCGATATGATTTTTTATTTATAGGGGAATTTAAATACAACATTTTTCAAAGTGTAAACTTCAGATCTAGCCTATCAGCTAGAGTCATAAATCACAGCTGTTTCATTTCCAAATCATTAGAGAGACTGAAAGCTTAAAGTATTTAATTTATCCAAACCACATGGGGTAGTTTATCATTGTGCGTGATGTACCACTGTTTTTCTTTTTTTCTTATTTCGATGCTGACTGGTAAAATTTTGAACAAATCATGCTGAGTTTTGGGGGGGTGTAGGAAGGCAATTCAAATCTCCTAGATCTCCAAGGAGTAGGTAATGTGAGAATCCCTATGAAAAATGGGCAGAAATGGAAGTTTATAGAATTCTGACCGTATCTCCCTGATGTGAGAATAGCTCATGTTAGAACTCCTTTTTTTGCATAGAATAAGTGGCATGTTTTGTTTTTTTTTAAGAGAGGACAATGTGGCAGTTTGATAAAAATGGATGGAATAATTGGGCTGGTCCCCTCGTGGTGAGAAAAGACATTTTTATCCCCACTTACATGTCTCCCCCTGTATGTTCAGTGAATCCTACAGCACCTGCCTTGAAAATTACCTCGTGTTAACAAGAAATTGCCTCAGACTCCTTGATGAGTAAGTCTTTTTGCTTTGACTCAGAGTTTCATCCAGCCTTAAGACAAAGCCTGGAATAGCTGAATTACTTAAGCTGAGGTGGTATGTATCATTAGAATAACAAAGATTAAATATTCCAACGGTGCCAAAACCCGGGATTTGACCCCAGATGTGTTTTGGTTCTGAAAGCCCCAAGATGAAGGAATCTCGGTAGCACCCCGAGCTTTGCCTTGCAACAGAGCTCTGGGAGAGAGAAAGTGGGTGAAATGTAAATGTCTCTTTAGCTTAAAGTGGGTTAGCTTATGCCCTATGTGTGACTCCACATTGTTCGCACTTGCATGCAGATTTCATCTATACCGTGGTACCTCGAGATACGAGTGCCCTAACATACGAGATTTTTGAGATACGAGCCATGGAGCGAGCGGTTTTTGCTTTGAAATAGGAGCAACAGTTGAGATAGGAGTAATCGCGCGGATTGGCTGGCTGCACACGACCCACCAGTTTACTGCGACTCGAGTGTCTCATAGTTTCCCACGCCTCAAGGTTACGGAAAGAATTAAACTCGTATCTCAAGGTACCACTGTACCTGCACTTCCATATTCAATACGGCATCATTTGAAACTAGAGGACCGGTGCACGGATTTGTGCACCCCTGAGGTCCCTCAGCGTAGCCTGTGGGGAACGGGCAGAAACTGGCCGTCCAACATCCCCTGAGGGATGGAGTAGTGTGCAAAGCAGCGGACAGCCATGGAGGAGCTCGAGCCCTGGCCAGGCGCTGCACTGCTCCCACTCATCCTGGCCCTGCTGTGTCTGCCACCATCCCTGCTCCGTAGACTTGCTGCCGCTCTACTGCGGTAGCCACGCAGCTGTTCTAGGGTGACACCAGTACACCCATGACCAAGAAGCAGCAGAAGGCTCATGCCAGTCAGTCCCGATGCCAGTCTCTGCCAGTCCTGATCCCCATCCCAATCTGGATCGGGGAGAGGTGCGCAGGGGGAGTGTCTGTGGGAGAGGCTCGTGCCACTGTGGCTGTACCTACCAACCGTGAGCCCAGAGTTTGGCACTCAGTCTGCTGAGCGGTGCTCCCGCTATAGGAGTGCACTGATCATCAGGAAGCAGTTCCTGCATGGAGCGTCTGGCCCCTGGTGGTCAGTGTGCATCATAGTGACCAGTCGAATGGTCTAATGGTCATGTAGGCTTTTATATATATAGATAACCAAGCTATAGAAACAACTCAAGTGCCCATGACAAATGGGGAGATAAAGAAAATACGGAATGCACATATATTGGAATAATATTCAGCTTTAAAATAGAAGGAAATCTATTTGGGACAAGAGGAAGAACCTGGAGAACATGATACTAAGTGCAATAAGCCAGCCATAGAAGGACAGATGCCTCATGATTCCACTTATAGAGGAATTGATAGTAGTCAGTGACTGGGGGTGGAGAGAGTGAGAGAGGTATGGAATTGTTCAATTAGCATAGAGTTTCAGTGCTGCTAAATGAATGAATGTTAGAGATCTATTGTACAACATATTGGCTGTAATTAACAACAGGGTATTGTGTACTTCAAAATTTAAGAGAGTAGATCACATGTTAAGTATTCTTAACACATACACACTCTCTCTTTCACACACACACACTACAAAAACAAAACAGCAACAACAATAAATTGATATAAGGAAACTGGGAACGGGTGCATATGTCTAGTACCTTGACTGTGGTAATGATATCAAGGGTGTTTGCATGTATCCAAACTTGTCAAATTATACCCACTAAATATGTATATTTTTGTATATCAATTCTTTTTTTTTTTAAAAGCTATTAAAGAAGGGGCAGTTCCAGAATTTCTGCAATGATCTTGGTCTTGTGGTAAGTAATGGACATCCCATCCTAATGCTGTCTATGTTACAAAATAAATTTGGTGCAGACTGGACCTGAAGCTATCTCTGAAGTCCATCCCATAACTTCAGTGAGTCTAAAACCTTTGCAAGAAAATATCTCCATCACTTTTTAAATGGAGGGACTCATGAAACATTTCTGAGCCTCAATTTTCTTATCTACACAATGGAAATGATAATGTTTTCTATTCTAAATTGAGAAGATTCGAGGAGATGGGATCATGTAAAATACAAGGAATAAAAACAGAAGTAATTATTGAGCTTAAAGCTAACGGCTAACTTTAATTGAACATTTTAGCATGATCAGAATGACCGATCAACACTTTTCATTTCACATAATCTTCACTAAAGCCGAAAGAGACATAATACAATTCTTACTTTCCAGGTGAGTAACCCGAGGCTTAGAAGAGATTAAGATCTTGCCCAAGATCATGGCCAATTGGACACCAACACCACATAAAGGTTCATGACTCTGCAGTGAAACTGGAGAGAATCTGAAAGAAATTTGGAAACTGTAAGAAGGCTGGAATCTTTGTACCCAGCATTGGGACAGATTAGGATAGATTGGGATATTTTAACCTTGGATATATGTTCCCACACTTCAGATCTGCCACATCTAACTCAAAATGTTGTCACTGGGCCACATGTGGCAGCCAAGTCTTTCACATCTCAGCTGAGGAAGAACTCACATTTAATAGGCGCCTTCCATGTTCAAGGCTATGCTGAAGATTTGATGTATTTTATCTCATTTCATCCTTAAAGCAATACTCAGTGGTGGGGGCTTATATCCACATGCATGGAATTGAAAATGGAAGTGCAGAGAGATTATTTATTCTCTGCTTTCATTATAAAGATCGTGGCCTATTGGACACCAATTAAATAGAATTACGTGCTCATGTAATAAAAGGGAAATTAATAAATGTTAAACATAAAAAAGCAGACTTATGGAAAATATGAGTAAGAGAGAAGATGAAAACCAGAGGGCAAATTAGGATTGATGTAGATATCATGGCTTCTATATTGTTCCTTAAATCGAGCTTAAGACAAAACTGTTACCCTATTGGTGGCCAGGGCAAAAGGGAAGAACCATAGGTTATATGGCTTATCTCATCTCTGGGGTGTGTGTGTGGGGGGGGGGGAGCTAATACTTCAGTATCTCAAGAGCAGCATAGTTTTTTCCCCTAGGAGACAAGATGGTTATTTGTACAAGATCACAGAGTTAGGAAGAAAGTGAAACACTGCCATTGGAACCTAAGTTTGCCTATCTCCCGGCCCCAGATCCTTCCGCTAAGAAAGCTGTCTCCTTGTACATTAGCTTGGGATGACAGTGCATTTGCTCTGGTTTCTGTCAGTACGGTTTTGCCTTTAGCACTCACCTTGCTCCGGTATAATTAAAGTGTTTTGTCATGGGCAGGAGGGAAAGATGTTAAATTTTAATTCCTTGTGCGGCATAAATAATGTGGGTGGGTTTATTTATGTCCTCTCCAGTGAACACAAGCATGTGGAATGATGGGGCTGAGGACAGAAAGGGAATAAAGAAGGTGGAGGCAGCATGGCAGGTGGATACCTCTATACATGACACGGACAGATGTGTGGAAATAAGAAGGATAGCGAATGAGACACCATGCTTTAGAGAGGAAAGGGAAAGGAAAGACAGAAATGAAATCGGGTGGTGGGATTTGCTGTGGACTGCTCTATAGAGAGAGGAAGACTGTAAGCAGGGAAGTCTCTAGGTGTAGATTCTAAATGGGGATCCCTGCCCACCTCGGAATGAGGAAGGCACTCTGTCTGTTGTCCTCCATGAACTTGAGGGCATGGTCCCCAACTCTTTCTCAACACCACGCTGATGACCTTACAATTACTCAACAGCTCAGTATAGAATAACCATCTCGCTGAACAAATCTGATTCCAGTCCCAGCTCTGTGGGTCTAGCCTCCTCCATTTCCGTTTCCTCTCTTCCGGGGGGTGGTCAGAACCATCGCTTGGTGCTGAAGGCTCAATCCATTCATGGAAATGAAAGGCTTTTGGGAAATCGCACTTGGGAATGCCAGTGTAGTGTACGGAATTCATAACTGAGCTCTCTCCAGGAGTTCTGCTTCCCACGAGAACTCTATAAAGCAGAAGGAAGTCTCCTGACGCTCATGCAAGGAGTAAGCAAAAAATAAAACAAGACAGGCCAGTATTAACGAATCTCTTCTCCTGGGGACCTTGCATTCAAGTGGCTGAGCTCCAGGTCAGGAATCTGACAGAGTTCATTCATTCACCCTAGCGAACCATCTGCTGTGAGGTAGGCATTGGGATTTCCCATCTACAGCTGAGGGAACTGAGGTTTAGAGAGTTGACATGGCTCTCTGAGGCTAGGAAATGCTAGAGCCAGGTTCTATCCCAGTCCTTGCTGGATCCTTCAAGAGATTTCAGTCCAAGAAATCGTTTGGAGATCCAATGAAGCACTGGCTGCTTCCCTAAATAGGGTTTGCGCTCTGGCCTTCATGTCCAGCGTGCACCAGGGTACGGTTATGAGAAAAGAGACGGAAAAAGATAGGATTTGAAAAGCCTCCTATTGGAATGGCCACAAATGTTCTAGGAGGAATAGGGAAGAATATGCAAAAGCAAGAATCTGAAACTGAGCAGACTGTCTGCCCACGTGGGATGGGGCTATTGTTAGTTCTCTCAGTGGTAGGTGGATGGAGGAAAAATGAGGATGATACTGACTTTATATTCAGATTTTTGCATATATCAGCTCATTCAAACCTGCTGCTTCCTCTATACACCCACACTGCCCGACTTCAACCCCCATTTTCTCTCACTGGGTTTCCATTCAAAGCTCAACTTCCTTCCTTCTCTTCTGGGGGTGAGAGTGAGTGATGTTTGGAAGGGCAGATCCGACCTTGTCACTCTCTGATCACATTTCTTTCTCATGTTCTTTCTTTTTTTAAAATATATTTTATTGATTTTTTACAGAGATGAAGGGAGAGGGATAGAGAGTCAGAAACATCGATGAGAGAGAGACATCGATCAGCTGCCTCCTGCACACCCCCCACTGGGGATATGCCCGCAACCCAGGTACATGCCCTTGACCAGAATCGAACCTGGGACCTTTCAGTCGGCAGACCGACACTCTATCCACTGAGCCAAACCAGTTTCAGCTGATCACATTTCTTTGATGGCTTCCCATTACTTTTGGGAGAACGGAAACAAGAGTCCAACTTCCTCTCCTGCCACCCAAGGGCCCCCCTTATTCTTCCTGCCTCGGCTCAGGCACTTCCCTCCACACGCTCAGCGCTGTTCTGACCTCCCTGAGTTACACACCTTTTGCTGTCATCCTGAGCACTTCTGCTCTCCTGGCACCAGCTAAAGCCTTCACCAGAGTAAACTATGATTGCCCGGGGGTATGAAACCGCTAATGACTGTGACACAGAGGGCTCTGGGGCAGGCAAGATCTTGCTTCTGCCCTGGGTTCTGCCATCTTGCCTCCAGGGTTGGGTTGGCATGAAGATTACAGACCATTTGTGGAAAGAGCCCAGAACAATAACTGCCGCATCTGTCACAGAAAGCAACCATCAGCAAATCCCGGGCTTTACCACGGGATGTGTCCACGGTGGGGCCATTTCTCACCGTTCCTGCTGCTGTCTCTAATCCAGCGGTTCTCAACCTGTGGGTCTCCACCCCTTTGGGGGTCCAACGACCCTTTCACAGGGGTCGCCTAAGACCAGCGGAAAACACCTATTTCCCATGGTCTTAGGAACCAACACACCGCTCCTCGGTGTAGAAAAGTGTAGCAATGTAGTTTACTGTTGTCCTATGAAGACTGTTGCCCATGCTACACCACGGCTCAGGACAAAATTTTATTTATTTGTCATTAGAAATAAATATTTTGCAATATATAATTACATATTGTTTTTGTGATTAATCCCTATGCTTTAATTATGTTCAATTTGTAACAATGAAAATACATCCTGCATATCAGATATTTACATTACAGTTCATAACAGTAGCTAAATTACAGTTATGAAGTAGCAGCGGAAATAATTTTATGGTTAGGGGTCACCACCACATGAGGAACTGTATTAAAGGGTCGCGGCATTAGGAAGGTTGAGACCCACTGCTCTAATCGCACCTGGAGATGGAAGTTGCCTTCTACCTAGGCCCTCGTCCCCACCCTTTCCCTGTGTCAAGTGACTCTCCACCCAACAACCAGGGTCACTTTGGAGAGTAGGAGTTAGATCGGTCATTCCTGGCCACCCTCCCTGGAAGGGCTTTGCGGTTTGCTCCCAGTAGACACTAAAGTTCTTACGGAGGCTTACAAGGGCCTCTGTGAGCTGCAAACCCCGCCCAACGGCTCTACCTGTTACCCACTGTAGCCCTATTCATAGTCCTCTTTTGGTTCATCCAGCACTGACTACCCCAGGACCTTTGCATTTGCTGTTCCCTCTCCCTGCAGTGCTCATGCCTCTGGTATTTACAAAACCAATTCCTCATGTCCCTTAACTCTCTGCTCAAGGACTGCCTGGTTGATGAGGCTTTTCCTGACCACCAAGTACAACTGTGTAAGCGTTCCTTCGCCACCATCACTGCCACTGGGCTGAGCCGGCTGCCTCCCACTGTCTTTACTCTGTTTCACACTCACCAGGACCTAACTCACTGACTACCTGAATAATGACTTGGTGGTCCTTATTGTCAGTATACCCTGGGATCGAATTCTGCATGTTGTTTTATGCGGTAAAATATGGACATTAATATGTAGGGTGTCTCCCAAAACATATACATATATTTTGAGTAATTATAAAGGCAGTGCTGATTAAAATACATTTTCTTTTCAAAATGGAGCTATCAGCTATTAAAGTATGTATACATTTATGGGACACCCTGTACATTCATAAGGTTTTGAATATTTTTATTTGATCGCCCCATTTTTGTGGGAAGAAAATGTAACGCTCTTCCCAAACCATCTAAATAGGGTGGCTGACATGCATCAGGAACTAATGAATATTAAGTGTCTTCCATTTGATTGAATGCATCCCATTCCTTTTAGTCTAACAAGCATTTATCGAGTTGTATATTTAAGTTAAAAAATAAATTTAGAGGCTCCTTCATAAAACACATACACGATCCTGAGAGAGAATGAGTTGTGAAAATGATTCTCTGAAGAAAGGAGATCACAACAAATTACACCATTAGTAAAGCGGACACAATGCTCAAGAAATCTTTTAAATTTAAATAATTAATTTATAAACATAACTTTACTATCCTTTTCTTTCTTTCTTTTTTTAATATATTTTATTGATTTTTTACAGAGAGGAAGGGAGAGAGATAGAAAGTCAGAAACATTGATGAGAGAGAGACATCGATCAGCTGCCTCCTGCACACCCCACAGTGGAGATACGCCCGCAAGCAAGGTACATGCCCCCAACCGGAATCGAACCCAGGACCTTTCAGTCCACAAGCCGACGCTCTATCCACTGAGCCAAACTGGTCTCAGCTAGCATCTTTTCTTATCATATGGGGCTGCCTGCCTTTGGATTTCGCTACCTGGTGACAAAGATTTCTCCATATTGTTTTCTGTGGAGAATACTCAATCTTTCTATGAGCAGGGTGACCTGGAATTGGGGGGTTATTTTTGATAGCTGGGATTCGTAAGGCATATGATCTCACCCATAGGGAGCCATCTTGTTGGCAGTGCTGCTGGAGATTTGTGCCTTACAAACATCAGTGTGCTGGTACGTTCCATTTTGCATGCCTTCCATCGGAAAAGAAAACCACATGTGATGCATTTATAGTTGTATCTGCTGCATTATCCTACATCTACTCTTAAGAGCTGCTCAGCTTGGGCTGGCACCTTGACCTTTTTCCACGGCCACCTTGCCTTTCATGGTGAGGAAGTATCCATCTTATATAAAAACTGCTGTTTGAAATTTTAACCTTGCTATGGGCTTCTGTAAATGTTTGCTTGCTTAAATAATAAGAAAAATGAGTCTATTCTCACTTCTGAGAGGCCATTAAACTGGACAAAATTATCAGTGCTGGCACCAGGCCAAGCCTGTGGTTAAGGTCTCAAGGCCTCAGCACATAGGGGCCCTTTAAGAACTTGCAAAGTGGTGGGAAACATCCCCTATTTGGGAGACAAAGAAGGTAAAAACATATAAATAGGGAAAATTCCTGCAGGTTGGGGCCCAGAATTTGAGAAACATTTTTCTCTGGACCCGCGTGTAATAAATGTAACTCCAAACTCTCTGAGCATGGTTTGGTTATTCAGGTTTTCTGTAACAGTGGAACCACTCCTTTTTGCCACATAAGGACTTGTTTCTCATAGTCCAGGACTGAACTATGAAGACTTGTCCTGAGGGGTGGAATCCTCAGGGGGATTATTTGAGATGTTGTTGTTTGAAAAGTTTCATAGAATCAAGTTGCAATACTTGGCTTTATCTCCACCAGATCCATAGAAAAGAATTACCTTGTCAATAAAATTTTATTTTTAGTTCAAAAACTATTTATAAAATGTGTAATATTTTAGCTATATTGCTTACTCATATTAATTGTATTAACAACTCAATACAGAGGAAAACATTTAAACTTATAAATCCTAGTGATCACGGTAAATTTAATATACACACTTATTTACATTGTCTATCTACCTACCTACCTACCTAGATTAATAATTTTGTTATAGACATGTATGGTGGGGTTATCAACGAAAGACCCTAAAATATGAAAATATATAATATTCTCTGACTCTAGGAAAAGAAAATGGGAACATGCTTGCGAGGCAGAAAGAAATGATACACAATTTCAGCTGTCAAAAAGAAGCTTATATGCTGTTAAAGAAGATTTGAAACAGATGAAATAGATGACGGCTGTATCAAATCACCATCACATTTAAGTTCAATTCAGTAGTTTTAAGAGTGATATATACATTGAGATTTACAAAGTACAAGCAATTACATCCTTTGCGACTCTAATGGAAATTATTTAGCCCCAGAAAATGTGCAGGGGCTAAATGATTTTTTTTTTGAAATCTCGCATTAAGATATATCAGTAACTCAGTCATTATACGATGGAAGGCAGATTAATTGCTCCCCAGATATCCACATCCTAATCCCCAGAACTTGTGAATCTGTTCGGTGGAATGTCAAAGAGGAATTGATGTTGCCAATGAAATTAACATTGCTAATCAGCAGTGCCCTGGAGAGATTATTTTGATGATCCAGGTGGACCCAAAGCACTCACAAAGGCTTTTTACAGTGGAAGAGGGAGGGAGCATCAGGAGAACCGGAGCGAAGAGACCTGAGAAAGCGGATGTTTCTGGCTTTGAAGATAGAGAGACCACGAGCCAAGGCGTGCAGGTGGCCTCTAGCCACTGCAAAGACAAAGACACAGGTTCTCCTAAGAGCCTCCAGAAGAAACACAGCCTTGACCTTCGCCCAGCAAGACCTATTTGGGACTTTCTGCCTCGCAGTGTTTTAAGAAAACAATTTTGTGTTGTTTAAAGTCAACTTCATGGTAGTTTGTTACAGCAACTGGAGGAAAGGAATAGATATACAGTGGTACCTCGAGCTACGAGTTTAATTCGTTCCACAACCTTGAGGCGTGGGAAACTATGAGACGCTCGAGTCACGGTAAACTGGTGGGTCGTGTGCAGCCGGCCGATCCGCGCGATTACTCGTATCTCAAGTGTTGCTCGTATTTCAAAGCAAAAATCGCTCACTCCACGGCTTGTATCTCAAAAATCTTGTATGTTAGGGCACTCGTATCTCGAGGTACCACTGTATTAGGCAAAGCACCGTGTAGCACCAGGTTCAATGAAAAAAAAATAACGCTCTTTAATTTCATATTTCGCTAAGTCATTAGAATACTGATTGTAGAAAGAATAAAGGAATACATATTCATCTCCAGGTCATGTGGACAGCCGTCTGAATTTTCTAGAACAATGATCCTCAAATGTTAGCAGGCACCAGAATCACCCAGAGGGCTTGTTAAAACAGAGATCGCTCGACCGTGTCCCCAGAGTTTCTGATTCAGCAGTTCTGGGAGGAGGACCAGTCCTCCGCCTTTCTAACAAATCCCCAGATGCTGCTAGTGTGAGGACCGCAACCAGTGATGAGGAAGAAGGCTGAGAGAGAGAGAGAGAGATATGTAAAAGCTTCCTTACGAAGCCAAACCTGGGTTAGAAACTCCACGCGTCAATGCCTGTGTGCTTTCTTCACAAACGTCTCTGCAGCCCTGTCTGAGTGAGAACCCTGTTTTGAGACAGAGTTGCTTTCTTATCAATTTTCCTAGCTTATATCAGATTGTAAGAATAGACGGATTACAGGAGGCACTGGCATTTGCTGGAGATGACAATGATGGAGGAAAATGAGCTGTCTGAAAGTGGAGGGTGGGGGGAGACTATGACAAGCAGACCTAGATGAACTTGAAATAGTCAAGTGCCTGCTCCCCCTAATGAAGGGACAACTAACCATTAGTACTTGCTTAGCTCTAGAATTCTGATGCCCAGTACAAAAGCCACAAGCCACCTATAGCACCAAGCATTGCAATGTGGCTGGTCTGGACTGAGGTGTGCTCTGTTATAAAACTCAGGTGGGGCCGAAACCGGCTTGGCTCAGTGGATAGAGCATCGGCCTTGCAGACCAAAGGGTCCCAGGTTCGATTCCGGTCAAGGGCATGTATCCTGGTTGCGGGCACATCCCCAGTAGTGGGTGTGCAGGAGGCGGCTGATCGATGTCTCTCTCATCAATGTTTCTAACTCTCTATGCCTCTCCCTTCCTCGCTGTAAAAAATCAATAAAAAATATATTTAAAAAATAAAAAATAATAATAAAAAAATAAAACGCAGGTGGGGTTCTGAGACTTAAGAATTAAAGAATGTAAACTGCCCTCGCTGGTTTGGCAGAGTGGATAGAGTGTCAGCCTGCAGATTGAAAGGTTCGAGGTTCAATTCTAGTCAAGAACACATGCCCGGGTTGTGGGCTCAAACACTTTTTCTCATCATTGATGTTTCTATCTCTCTCCCTTCCTCTCTGGAATCAATGAAAATGTTTTTTTATAAAAGAATGTAAAGTACCTGATTCGTGATTTTTAAATAATGAATGCCTGTTGAAATGATAGCATTTAGGATGCATTAAGTAAAAAGATACAATTACAATTAATTACACCCGTTTTCCCTTTTTTTAGGAAAGGTAGCTTCTAGGAAATGGAAAGCGGCTCATGTTACATTTCTAGGGAACATACCATTGTATGACTGCACTTGCAGCCCATTTGTACTTTTCTGATGAACAATGGGAGGGTGGAGGCTAGTGGTTTAAGACTGCTGAATCCCTTGAGGGCAGAATGACTTATTCGCTTGGTCTACCAGAGCGTTGCATTTCCACCGTGCATGGCCCATGGGAAGTGTTTATTTTATATCTGTGGAAGAACGAGTGAATAAAAAGTGGATGGAACACTAAGAATGTCTGAAATATTCTATTTAAGAAACCGGGAGAGGGCTTTCAGAAATATTGCCAGCAAAAGTAAATAGGATTTTGGAAATCTTAGCCTTTTGCAGTTATAATAAGCTTGGGTTTTCTGAAAAATACATAAGGTGAGGTGCTGTGTCTTCTAACAATTCAGGATGAATGGCCCGCCCCTATTTTAGATGTAAAATGCCCCTTTTCCTCCGAACAATGCACAAATACTTAAATAACGATTGCACTGTGACTTAATCGCTTGTGCATCATTTAGTGACTATACAGTGGTACCTCGAGATACAAGTTTAATTTGTTCCGTAACCTTGAGGCGTGGGAAACTATGAGATGCTCGAGTCGCAGTAAACTGGTGGGTCGTGTGCAGCCGGCCGATCAGCGAGATTACTCCTATCTCAAATGTTGCTCATATTTCAAAGCAAAAATCGCTTGCTCGACGGCTCGTATCTCAAAAATCTCGTATGTTAGGGCACTTGTATCTCGAGGTACCACTGTGAATTAAGAAGTGGTGCGACATCAGTAAAAAGCCCTGGACTTCACTCAGAGCGTTTAGTCTCTCAAACCTCCCATTTATTAATCACAGGAACATCCAAGTGACCCAAGCCACATCTGATGCAAATGGTATCTTAGGTGCACTGTTCCAGAAGGCACCTGCTACCATTTAGGTATATGCTACATTTCCCACCTCTATGCATGGAAGCACAACATGCAGACTGAAAACGGGAAGACGAGGTAGGGAGACGGAAGAGGGAAAGCTGTTGTCCTATTCTGCGCGGGTTCTGGCTGCTCCAGGTTGCATCCATTACTCAGCACCATCTGGGCGAGTCCCTCCTTTTCACATTCTAGTTAAAACTGGAAAGCAACCAGGTGGTAGCAACAATGCATGGGAAATAGTTTAATTTACAACTAATTATGTAAATAAGAATGAGCTATAAAAAAAAAATCCACACATTTCTTTCATTGCGCTTCACAGAGAAAAATACTTTGAATGCAATAGAGAAGCCATCCGAGAGTGTCCATTGTTGCTTTGTCCAAGACGGTGGCCGTGACCCAACAGGTTGGCCATTTAAATTGAAGTTCGGCTTAATGGAAATGAATTAAAAATTCCATTGTTTAGTCCGATGGCCCTATTTCAAGTGCCAATGGCTACATGTGGCAATGGCTACTGTACTGGACAGTGCATAGGACATTGCTGTCATCAGAGGAAGTTCCATTGGCCAGTGGAGACAATGGATCCTTTTAACTTATCAGTGTTTGGTTTCCTCATCTGAGAAAAGGGAAGAATAGTAACTCAGTCCTTAGTTGTATCACAAAAGTCACAAAGGTAAGCTACAATCATTGTCTTCATCAGGGGAGGAAAGTTGGAGGTGAGAATTGATGGCATGCAGATGACTGGACACTTACTCTCTATAAAAAAAATAGACCTTTTCTTGATGCACCTGCTATATTTTGATGAATATATACTGAGTGGCCAGATTATTATGATCTCTGAATACATAATAATCTGGCCACACAGTATATATATTTTAGAGGCCTGGTGCATGAATTTATGCATGAGTGGGGTCCAGCTAGCCTGGCCAGGGTGAGGGGAAATGGGTGGATGGCCAGCCTTCCTGTTGGTCAAACTCCTGGTTGAGGGAACAATTTGCATATTATCCTTTTATTATATAGGATGTACACCGAGTGGCCAGATTATTATGCGTTCAGAAATCATAATAACATGGCCACTCAGTATATATACCTGGCTGGACTGGACACTTCTTTTGCCCTACCATACATAGTTATACCCATCTCTTTCCATATTGTGTAAGGGTACCATTAAGCTCAGAAATAGCAGAGTTGAGTTATCGCAAAAAAGACCAGCTGGCTCACCCAGTCCAACATCTGGCCCTTTACAGAAATTTTGCCAATCATTGTTGTTAGGCCACAGGGTGGTAAGAATCTAAATTTTCTACGTGTGCCATGACATAAAAAGCTGGGAAGGTCTAGGTCAAACCCCTCCTGAATGGAAGCAACTGATCTGTAAACCAGACCAAGGTGCAGAGAGGACAGTCAATAATGTTGATCCTTGAACATGTGGAGGTTAGGGGCACCAATCCCCTTGCAGAGAAAAAAAATCTACATATAACTTTTGACTCCCTGCCCCAAACTTAATTATTCATAGCCAACTATGTACCAATAACAGTCAATTAACACACATTTCTATGTTGTATATTTTAGAGACTATCTTCTTACAACAATGTAAGCTAGGGAAAAGAAGATGTTAAAAAATCTTAAGAGAAAATATATTTACAGTATGTATTAAAAAAATCTGCATATATATGGATCCATGCAGTTGAAAGTCATATTGTTCAAGGGTCAGCTGTATGTAGACTTTTAAGGTATGGAGCAGGGAGAGCTCAGGGCCTTTTTAGCAGGCTCTGGAACAAGCCTACTGCTCCTCTTTCTGCGACGTCCTCCTGGCCTTAGCAGTGGGTACGAAAAATTGCTCTGTTTCTCCCCCAACGCCCCTGCTCAGAGTTCTAATGAAATAAGATGATCCTAATGACCATCTTCCTGAGAGAGAGTACACTCACTGTGTCCATCTTGCACTGTATCTATATTATATCCTCAGGTCCCCGTATTGAGCTTGTGAATGAGAAAGGTCTATGGAATTTATGGAATTCTCACTGTATCACAGATGAGGACTATTTCAGTCAGGGGAAAGAAATTCGCTTGTGGCAGAAAGAGAAGGGACGGTCACTGTCACACAACTAGCAAATAGGGAGATGGATTCAATACCTGGGTCCTCTGCCTTGCAGCTGGTCACTAGATAGCTGTTCTCATGAGCCAGCTCTTTCACCATCCCTGTCTTTCTTTGCTCATCCATAAAATGGGTGGAGAGTTGGGAACTCGTGGAATGATCCCCGAACTCATTTCTTCACTTTTGAAGGCACTCAAACAATAAGTTACTGTCTGCAGCGATACACCGAAAAGACTGGTGAGATTTAGCTGAGGTGGGGAAATTTTTTGACAAAATAGGGGAAAAGTGAAGGAATTTCACAGTGGCTAACCAACGTAATCAAATGAGCTTTGTTTTATAAGCTTCAGGCCTCCACACCACAACTGGGTCAAAAATCACTTGAGCAAGACTCAAAAGGTCAAGTTAACCAGAAAATAAAAACGCAAATGGACCGAGTGGAAGAGACAAGGTCCCCTTTGCTTTCAAACCAATACCCTCTATTCGGAGCTGGAAAGGGCTTATCTCAATTGCTTCATCCCATGACGGCACTTCGCATGGGTTCTCTTTGGTTTTCCCAGTGCAGTAAATCTTATAGTTTTTAACCCATGCGAATTTTGAAAAAAATTAGCATTATTTTTCCTTTCAAGGAGAAGAATCCTTTTCTTCCTCTGTTCAGCTGAAGTTCAAAAGGCCTGCGCTTTAAAACGTTCTACAGTCAGGTCGCCTTATCTAATGACCTACCGTCTCCTCACTTTTATTGTCCAAGCCTCAGGATGGTTTCAGAGCACATGGTTTATTTTTACTTTTATGTCCTGACTTGCCCTGGGCCGTAAGAGTCATTCAAAAAATAAATAAAATAAAATAAAATAAAAAAGGGGCCAGAGACATGCAGGCTGTTCTCTTCCCTCTGTTCCCATAATTCATTGCTTTTTAATCAGTGGCAATGACTTCGGCAAAGGAGCCTGCCAAATAGTTGCTTACTCCCCTTCTGAACGGTTCAGCTTTGGCCACTGAACCCACACACTGAGATGCAGATGTCATGTGAGGAGCTGGCTGGGAGACGCGGAGCCAGATCTTGATCTTGCTGGGCTATGCAGGGCTATTCATGAATTAGAGGGCTTTCTGATACACCCTGGTCCTGATGCTAAAACACGTGAATGCGTTTTGACAACAATTTTTTGAATAGTTGTTGATTCCTTGTTTTCTCTGTTTAATAGTGACTGCATCTTCCATTTTAAGTCTTAGGGCATGAAGACAAGGCAGGCAGATTATGCTTCTGCCTTCCTAGACATTCTAGTACGTACAGAGACAAAAAATGAGTGACATGCACATGGACAAATAAATAAACCATTAGTACTAAGTGCTAAAAAGGGAAAAAAAAAGCACGAGTATGAAATTGAGACTGGGGTGTGATGTTAAAGGTAGAAGGTCAACCAAGACATCAATGGAGTGGTGACATGTGAGTGGCACTTTGAGTGAGAAGGAAGAGACAGGTGTGTGAGAAACTGGTTGAGGGTAGTAGGGTTGGGGGTCCAGGCAGATAGCTCTCAGGTAGTAAGTGTTTACACTGAAGCTTGGGGTGGGGGTGGGGGTGAGGAATGCAATGGAGCCCAGAGTGGTTGAGTTGCATGATCATGACACACAGCAGTTCGAGATGAAATCAGAGCACCAGTTTTCAACAGGTGTGCTGCAAGAATTGCTGAAACCAGCAATACCTAATTGTTTAGACAGAAGCACGGCATTGACCTCTTTTCCTTTACATCAGTGGTTCTCAACCTGTGGGTGGCGACCCCTTTGGGGGTCGAACGACACTTTCACAGGGGTCGCCTAAGACCATCAGAAAACAGATACTTACATTATGATTCATAATAGTAGGAAAATTACAGTTATGAAGTAGCAATAATTTTATGGTTGGGGGTCACCATAACATGAGGAACTGTATTAAAGGGTCGCAGCATTAGGAAGGTTGAGAACCACTGCTTTAGACTGTCAAGTTAAAAAATGACAAAAGCTAACACAACAGTTATCCAGTGTGAATTGATAAAATTATACCATTTTTTAAAAGATATTTTATTGATTTTTTACACAGAGGAAGGGAGAGGGATAGAGAGCCAGAAACATCCATGAAAGAGAGACATCGATCTGCTGCCTCCTGCACACCCCCTACTGGAGATATGTCCGCAACTAAGGTACATGCCCTTGACCGGAATCGAACCTGGGACCTTTCAGCTTGCTCCCGAGAAGCTAAAAAATCAAAATACTGTGGTCACTTCAAATGTGTGACCACGAAGTCCAGCAGTGTACCAGGGGATCAGTTAATCCCAACTTTTATTTTTATTTTTAAAAAATAGATATATTTTATTGATTTTTCATAGAGAGGAAGGAAGAGAGCTAGAAACATTGATGAGGATAAGAGAGAGACATCGATCAGCTACCTCCTGCACGCCCCTTTCTGGGGATGTGCCCGAAACCAGGATACATGCCCTTGACCGGAATCGAACCTGGGACCCTTCAGTCCGCAGGCCGACGCTCTATCCACTGAGCCAAACCAGTTTCGGCAATCCCAACTTTTAAAAAGTAAATCTATTTCCTCATTCTTTGAGATGACTATTATGTGCATTCTCTCTTTAAGTCTCTAGCACCCCTCCCCACTAGCTGCTTTATTTGATACTTTATTGAAAACTTAAATGAAATCAGGAATTTCCTCTCATATTCCCTCCAACTCCCTTTCTTCATTCCACAGCCCTGCCTTCATTTGTACCTTCTCTCCTATAATAATTGGAAATTTCTCTCCACTTCTCTCTAAGCTATGCCTCTTGCTCTTTGGATTCACCCCTCTAACATTTTTAAATATCTCATTTTCCATTGAACTCCATTCTTCCCTTTTAATCTTCCCCTCTCAATGGGATCAATCCCACTGGAACACAGACATCTTTAAATACCACTTACCTTATCAGAAAAATAAAAACATTGACTTGAACATAATTGGTGCCATCTATTTTCTGTGGGAATCCTGCCTGCTAAGATCAACCTTTAGCTACAGTTCCATTTCTGTGACCTAAGAACCTCTTGGATTTTCTTATGCTTTACTGGCTGGGCTTTCTCAGTACCCTTGCTGGCTACTCATCTTCCTGGAATGTAACAGACCTCTCTATGTTGAAGTATCCCAGGACTTTCTCCTGAGCCCCTCCTATTGGGTGTGGTGAGCTGAACCTGTGAATGTGAGGACTATATATGGCAAAAGGAATTGTGTAAATGTAATCAAGGTGCCTAATCAGTTGGTTTCATCAAAAGGATGATTATTCAGGTGGGCCTGACCTACATGAACCCTTTAAATCTGGCTCTAGAAATCAGAGAACGAGGAAGTCAGGCATGCGAATCCTGAGAATTATCTGACATGACGGAGTCTTTCCATTGCTGACTTCTAGGTTGGAGAGGCCATGGTCAAGGGATGTTGAGTGTTTTCTGGCTGCTGAGATTGATCCTCAGATCACAGCCAGCAAAGAAATGGGAACGTTAGTCCTAAAGCAGCAGGGAACTGGAATCTGGCAAAACGTAAATGGGCTTGAAAGAGGACTCCACCTGAGATGAGCATGATCTTGGCCACACGTGATGGTACTTTTGTAAGACTCTAAACACAGAACATATGTAGATGCCCTGCAGATTTCTGACTACATACACTGTGAGCTCTTAAACAGTTGCTCTCACCAGCTCAGTTTGTGTGACTTTTCATGCTCCAGTAGAAAACTCATGCACAGTATTTGTCCACCTGGAGTTGCAAAGTAATTAGAGGAATAAGAGAATCTCATTGTGGACTTTTTGGTATGAGACGGGACTTTCCCAGCGGACTTACAGAATACTATAACTCCCAATTTCAGCAAGTATCCCCAAAGGAATGGGATTCATGAAAAGCTGTATTTGCTGATATTCCCCAAACCTGGTGAGTCTTGGTAGCCTTCATTAAATATGTAATCATTAAATACATCACATGTATAATAGTCATGCAGGAGACAGATACCACACTCACCCAGGTCATGGTGTGTGTGTGTGTGTGTGTATGTGTGTGTGTGTGTGTGAATCCTCTAAAGCAGTGGTTCTCAACCTGTGGGTCGCGACCCCTTTGGGAGTCGAACAACACTTTCACAGGGGTTGCCTAAGACCATTGGAAAACACAGATATGATTCATAACAGTTGCAAAATTACAGTTATGAAGTAGCAACAAAAATAATTTTATGGTTGGGGGTCACCAGAACATGAGGAACTGTATTAAAGGGTCGTGGCATTAGAAAGGTTGAGAACCACTGCTCTAAAGTGACTCCATGCAAAGGCTTGGAGAAATAGACATGAAAGGGAGCAGAATCCCAAGGGTTAACAAGAGCAGGGAGAAGCAAGGGGAAGGAGCAATGACTTGAAGCTGAAAGAGCATCTGAATGGAGATGGGAGAGGAACAGCGCAAACAGAGCAGAGAGAAGTGGCCTTGGGGTAAGGGGAGGCCTAAGCTCACTTCCTCTGTCTCCTGACCTTCTGCATCTCACAGTCAGGAGCCAGATGGTGAAGCGCTTGCGTCTGGAGGGGCCAGGTCAGCAGGATGGAAAAGCGCAGGCAATGGTTGGGAGGAGAGGACAGAAGGTCTCTGATACATGAATTAAAAGCTCTTCTCCACAAGCTTCAGAAAGCTCGTCTTTGCCAAACCTCCCACCTGGTCTCTTCATGACTTCTGCAGACCAGGAGAGCTCTCTTTGTTAGCCTGTGTCACCGACAATGGCACTCCTCGAACCGAGAATGTTCCAATGTCCTTTCCCTTGGAGGATATTCCTGGAAAACTCTGGCAGGCCCTGTTGAGCGTGTTCCCAATAGTTGAAATTACATTTCATTTTTCTTTTTTTTTTTTTTTTAAGAGAGTTTTGGGTAGTTTCTATTTATTTTTTTCCTGCTCGGTCTTTTTGTCATCATCCCATTCCCAGTCTCTGTAAGGTAACTGCTTAGAAATGCAAAATACTGGGGGTTTGGGGGGCGGTGGTCTGGAAGACAGGTTGGTGAGACATGATATGAGAATTAAAATCAGATTACTAATAGGAGAATTGATTCTTGTGCCTGGTCCATAACAGAGCGAATTACAATCTATTCGGAATACTCAAAATCTCTTCATGTGTGTCCAACTTTATTTCCTGTCCCTGAAGATTGCGTGAACCCCACATTAGCAGTTGAATAGTATATTGCTCACTCATTCCTTCTTCTGTTCATTTATTCAATGACTACATTCGGAATGCCTATTTTGTGCCAGCCCTCTGCTACATTGGAGTGGGGTAGGGTACAGTGGTATATCAAAAAGGGGAGAAACAGATGTCTGTCCTCCAACAGTTTATTAAGAGCCTGGTTTATGCAAGGTTTCTGTGCTCCTGACGATGCACAGCTAGTTCATTAACTTACCTCCTGAAATCTATCAAGAACAAGAATAATAACAGTGGATACTTAGTGAACACTTTCTCTATGCCAGAAACTCTTAGGCACTCTATTTTTAATTTAAAAAATATATATATATATTTTAAATTAATTTTAGACGGGAAGTGAGAGGAAGAGAGAGAGAGAAACATCAATGATGAAAGAGAATCATTGATTGACTGCCTCCTTCATGCCCCCGACTGGGGATTCAGCCCACAACCCAGGCAGGTGCCCCAACAGGGAATCGAAAGATGACCTCCTGGTTCATAGGTCAATGCTCAACCACTGAACATGCTGGACAGGTTTATTTACTTACTATTTAAAATTCAAACTACATATAGTTTGAATTTGAAATTTCACATAATACTACTATAAGAATTACTATAAAACTCAGAGGCCACTATTTTTAAAATCACCCGAGCAGTTATGATATGATTTATCTCCTTACATCCTGATAACAGGTTTATATTATAATTTCCTGATTTTTGCCACTTTAGATATTTGCCTTTGGTTCCCAAAGTGGAAAATGAAGAATTAGGTCTCTTACATACCACAGCATTAAACACTTCCCTCCCTGGTTCTGTTCTATCAATAGCTAGTGCTTTCAATTTTCCTCTGTGATACATTCTTTATGGCTGAGCCACAATATGCTCTTAGGCCATTTTTTCTTCTTTTCCATTTTGGTGGGTGTTTTTGGAGATAAAAAAGTGCCCTATACAATATTTTCATTTGCTCCCTGTCACTGTCACAAATGCATCCGCAAAGTCTCTTTCATGTGGCAACATTCTGCTTATTATTGACAAGTTCATTGAGTCATCTGCTGGTTAAATTATTGTCCCGCTGGAGTGGTCCTCCTGGAGCCCTCTTTCTCCCTAACAACCCTAAAGCTTTCCAAGAGGGTCGCATCTCCGTGTCCTTGGATCTTGTCTTTAGCGACGTCCTGGAATTGCCTTCTCTTCTCCGCTCTGCTGGACCTCATGCTTCCTAGGTCTCTTTCCCTGGCTCACTCCCTCACTTTGCTGGAGGATGGCTTCCAAAAGCTTTCCGAGGAAGGCTGTCTGGTAGGCAATATTTTGGGATCTTGAATGGCTAAAAATACCTTTATCTCCTCATACAATTGACTGATAGTTTAGAGGGTTAGGGGATTCTGGGAACCATATTTTCTCCAGGGTTTGAAGGTATTGCTCCACTGCCTTGCTGTGTTGAATGTTGTTTTTTAAGCCCGATGTCATTCTAATTCCTTATCCTTTTTAGGTAATTTTTTTATTCTTCTATTGCAGCTGACTGGACTTGCTCTGTGCCACTATTCTGAAGAGAATTATCTCGCTGGGTCCTCACACCAGTTCTAGGAAACAGGTACTGTCATTGCCACCTTCTTAAAGGTGAACAAGTGAGACATGGAGTTGTTAGACATGTTGCTGAGATCCCCCAGCAAGTAGGGAAAAGGGGTGAGACTTAAACCTGGTCCAGTTCCGACCTCAGCACCCATGTTCTTTATCGCGGTGCCCTAAAGACGCTCCGTGAAGGTCAGGTTTAGCACCACCCTCCCATGGGTTCAAGTCTACTGCTGGGCAGTCCTGATAGCCCAGCAATGCCTGGTTCTTCTCATTCCTCTTTCCCACACTGCGCTGTCTCAGTATTCAGAGTGACTGAGAGTGTGGGGACCATGATATTCTTGGACAATGACTTCCTTCAGAATCTGCATTTTTCATCCATTGGCAATTTCTGCTTTCAAACATCTGATACTCGAAAATGCAGATGTATTACATTATTTTCCTCAAGGTACATTTGGGGTCCATATTTTGCCACCTTCTACAGGACACCTTATTTTCTTTTCAGTGAGTTGCCTTTTCCTTGGCTATAGATTATGCTTTTTCTTCATTTGTCCCCTGTTCAAACTACCTTTCAAGATGAATTTTTTAAAAATATATTTTATTGATTTTTTACAGAGAGCATTAGAGACCTAGAGAGGGATAGAGACCTAGAAACATCGATGAGAGAGAAACATCGATCAGCTGCCTCCTGCACACCCCCTACTGGGGATGTGCCTGCAACCAAGGTACATGCCCTTGACCGGAATCGAACCTGGGACCTTTCAGTCCACAGGCTGACGCTCTATCCACTGAACCAAACCGGTCAGGGCTCAAGATGAATTTTTAAGTAATTTCTTTTTGCTTTACTCTTGCAAAATAACCTTTGCTAAGGTATGTGTCTTGCATTTACATCTTGATGAAGAAGTATTTATGTATAAGTACACACAGAAGGAAAGAATGTCTCTGTCAGGACGTGCACAAAGCAGGAAACATGAGTCAGTGGATTCTCATTTTAGTCCTGGATCTACCAGCTCTTTGTTGTTTACCTTGGGTAATTCATCCAATTCTCTGAGTCTTAGATTTCTGGTCTCAACAGTGGGCTAATTACTCCTGTCCTCCCTGCTGTTAAGAATGTCACAAGGACAAATAAAATCATGTGGGGGACTATTCTGTAATTCTACATGTCCAACTGTCATTCAGTTCTAATTATCAACATTTTGACCACAGCCACTACACAATTTAGTATTTAGTAAATATTAGTCTTTAGTAAATATCTTTTATTTGAGTCAACTTACTATTTTTAAACTGAAATAAATTGATGCAAAACAAAATTAGTGGAAAGGAAAGAGATGGGGAAAATGTAGGAGGGATCATCGCCCAGAGAGAAAGAGCTGCTCAATGTATAGGAGACAGGAATGAATCTCTGGCTTAGGGACCAGTTCCCAGTGCACTGGACCCAAAGCTAGGCAGGCTCAACGAGTCAGGGAGGAGAAGACCTGAGGCAATGGGTGGGCCAATTGACACAGCGGTTCTCAACCTGTGGGTCCCGACCCCTTTGGGGGTCGAACGACCCTTTCACAGGGGTCACCTAAGACCATCAGAAAACACCTATTTCCCATGGTCTTAGGAACCAACACACCACTCCTCGGTGTAGCAAAATGTAGCAATGTAGTTTACTGTTGTCATATGAAGACTGTTACCCATGCTACACCACGATTAAAGACAAAATTTCATTTATTTGTCATTAGAAATATTTCACAATATATAATTACCTATTGTTTTTGTGATCAATCACTATGCTTTAATTATGTTCCATTTGTAACAATGAAAATACACCCTGCCTATCAGATATTTACATTACAGTTCATAACAGTAGCAAAATTACAGTGATGAAGTAGCAATGGAAATAATTTTATGGTTGGGGGTCACCATCACATGAGGAGCTGTCCTAAAGGGTCGTGGCATTGGGAAGGTTGAGAACCACGGAATTGACAGAAAAGAAATCTAATGGGAAAGGGAGGAATGCGGTGGGAAGGGATAGACACTTAGAGGTGGGGTGTCGGTTCTGATGACTGAGTGGTTGATGACACACTGCTGATAGGAAGAGGCTGTCACCGAGCAAGAAGAGCTAGGGGTTTAGGAAAAGGTACTTTGATCAGCGTTCAGGGAGAGCGGGAAGGGGGGACTTGAGGAGACATAAGGGTGATTTGGGAATGAAGAGGGTTGAGGGAGTTAAGGCAAGGGATCTGACGAAAGGGAGATCTTTGAGAGATAATGAGAAGGACTTGGGGATGGGAGTTAGCATGGTGATGGTATACTAGCTAAGTCAGGTTACCTGTTGAGAAGTGAGCAGCTTATTGAGGAGAACTGATGCAGGAATATGAGTCCTCATCATTTTAAGTTTTATAGTTATGTGTTCCCCCTTTCCCTCCCCCCTTCCCCCCGGGACTGGACTCTGGGAGCATGGATGCCCATGAGCAAGTTCCGAACAGTCAGTCAATGTATCACACCTGTCCTCCTTCAGACTGTTGTGTGTATTGTGGACTACCATATGCATATGCATCTTACTTTGGAAACACTGCTTCACAACATTCCCCAAATGCATGGAGTGAGTCATAACTTGTTATTTAGACGCGCTTTGGTCTTCCCGTTTCTCCTCCATCCTTCCCTGCTAAATCTATCCTGGGGTTGAAGAACTCAAAATGACCCCAAGGGCACAGTTGGCTAGGTATTTATATAGTGGTTGGGGATCAGGTGGAGGAGAACTGGTCTTGGTAAAACTATAAACTTGTTGAAGTTCCAACTCAGAACACCTCTTAACATCTGGTAAATGTAAACCCTCCCCCCTTCGGATTTTCATCTGGGCCTTTCTCAAAAAAACGAAAAGCCCTCGTTCTCACAACGTTGTCCTAGATGGGAGAAGGTCTGAAAGCAATGCAGTGGAAACAGTGACATCATCAACTATTTCAAGACTTGCCCTAAAATGGGAAATCTGGGAGATAGCTCAGGGGCTCCATCTTGCTGGATTCCTACACTGGAAAGCTGAGGACAAAAGAGGATTAAGTGTCCTCAACATTATCTTGGGGTTGGGGTTTCATAGCTGGGAGGCCCGAGCCTGCAGTTCTGCATAAGCTCAGGCAGATAGCAGCCGCTCTAAGCCTGACCTGTGCCTCTTTAGCCAAAGCAGTGTCATGTAAAAGGACATTGGTCATGGCTGATTTTGAGCAGTTGAATCAACAGGGGGAAACAATGATAAAATGATTTACGAATCCAACTCCCCCACTTCTGCAACCCTCCTTATTTTCTCTCTTTCTCCTTCCCTGCCTCCCTCCCTCCCTCCCTCCATCCCTCCCTCCCTTCCTTCCATTTCTCTCCCAAGGCTAGGATTTAAATTTCAATTGGCTTCCACTGTAGAATCCTGTAAATGCCTGCTTTATTTAACACAAAACCCGCCTCTGTGTTTTTCAGGATTCATGATCAGTGCTTGTTCTGAGGTGGTAAGATGTTGAGGCTAGAGGGGAGGTCAGAAGTCATCTAATTCCGTTCCCTCGCTTTGAAATGGGAGACTCACAGGCCAGAGAGGTAAAATGAGGTGTCCAAGGTCACCCGAATGCTTGGTAGCAGGTTCAGGGCTGGGTTGCGATTCCCGGCCTCTCACTTATAAATCCTCTTGGACAGGCTCTGTGGCAAGCTACCAGGAAAGCTTATTGGAAAGCGTTTAAGACCGTTAGGCCGTCTGCAGATGTGATTTTAAAGGTTATTTATTTGTTTTACTGCAGATCATGACTTCCCTCCCATCCATCTTCTTGTTCCAGGGCCAGATCCTACCCTTTGATGTTCTTTGTGGCATTCTCATTGCCTTTGGCCTGGAGCAGAGGCAGGGCTTGACCCAAAGCTACTGGTGCCTTTGTTCCCTCTCAGAAGACTGCCCCTCACCCCAGGAGGCGCTGAAAAATGGGCTGTATTAGAGTTACTTCCTACCCCAGAGGTGTCCTGCTGTGTCTGTGTCACAGAATCTCTGAGCTGGGAGAGGCCTCTAAGGTCATTAGCCCGACCCCCGACCCGGTTTAGACATGTCTTCCAAAAATTTCCTGGCATATGGTCACACAGTCTTACGGCTGGGAGTTCCCTTGGAAACAACAAAAAAAAATCTCTCAGTGTCTTTTTGTAGGTAAAGAAGTTGAGATTCAAAGAGGTAAGGGGATTCATCTCCATGGAAGGCCCAAGACTGCAATGCTGGTTTGTGTCTGTTTCTGTAGCTTCGTCTACTGTATCATCTGACCTCTGATTCAATGCTTCCAAGAATTCTCCAGGAATCATCCAAATGTTTATTTGTGAATCATCATTAATTTACGAAGCCCTTATTTTACCCAGTACTGCTAATTAGAGGCAAATTGACAGTGCGGGGAGAGGAAATATCCACTCCTCTTGAAGGCTTTATTTCCCAAGGCAATCAGTCTTCTGGAGGTTGTATTCGTTTTCTAATACTGCTACAGAAAATTAGCATAAAATTGGCTAAAGATAACACAAATGTATTCTCTACAGTTCTGGAGATCAGAAGGCTGAAATGAGTCTCACTGGGCTGAAATCAAGGTGATGGGGAGCTGTGTTCCTTCTGGAGGCTCTAGGACAGAACCTGTTTCTTGGCCCTTTGTAGCTTTTAGAAGCTGCCTATCGTCAACAGCTCATGGTGTGATCCATTCCTATGCCTTTCAAGTGCATCATTTTTTAACTCTGCATCCCTCATCTCTGACAACCTCTATTGCCTCCCATTTTCCCTTATAAAGCTAGTGTGATTACATTCAGCCCACCTGGATAAACCAGGATAATCTGCCATTTTATGATCCATAATTTAATCATATCTGCAAACTCCATAAGGTAACTTAATCACAGGTTCTTGGGATTGCAATATGACCATTTTGGCAGGTAACTATTGTGCCCATCACAGACACAACAGACAAAGCAGTCTTTGTTTTTATTTCTATAATGTGTTTTCTTCCCTCTCTCTTGTGGCTATTTTTATTTGTCTTTGGTCTGAATATTGTATGTATAGTTTGAATATTATATGTATAGATTGTGTGTGTGTGTGTGTGTGTGTGTGTGTGTGTTGTATTGTATTGTTATATTTATCTTGGTTCACATTCTCTAAGTTTCTTGGATCTGTGGTTTGGTGTCTTTCACTCATTTTGGAAATGCTCATCCATGATCTCTTCAAATACACCTTCTGCCTCTTTTTCGTCTGAGATTCTGATGACACGTATGTTAGGCTCTTGATATTGCACTGTAGCTCTTGGCTAACCTATTTTCCCTAATTTTTTTCTCTATCCATTTCAGATTGTAGAATTTAATTCTTCAGCTGCATCAAGTCTATTGGTGAGCTCATCAAGGGCATCCTTCATCTTCTATAGTGTTTTTCATTACTAGCATTTCTAATTGGTTCTTTCTTCAAATTTCCATCTCCCTAATGAAATTACACATTTGGTTATGCATCTTATGCTTCTTTTACTCTAGAGTCTTTAACGTCTTAATTATTAGTTGTTTCAAATTCTCTGACATTTTTGAACATTTTCTTATTTCTGAGTCTGGCTCCATTGATAGCTTTGATTTTTGACAACATGTTGTTTTATCTTGTTTCTTTCTATGCTCCATAATATTTTTTTTTATATGACAAGAGAGACAGGTGTATAATTTTTATGCTTGGGAATAAGTATGCCTTTTCTTTTTCTAGGCCTTTTAGGGAAGAAGGGTGCTGATTTGAGTCAATTGAGTTAGGAATTGAACTCAGTTGGGCATTGATTGGTGCTGTATTTACCCTCCTTGCACCAGAGGATTCAAACATAGCATTGCCATGTGTTCAGGGTGGACACTGGTTTGCAAGGTGGTTTTCTCAAGACCTGCTTCAACTTTCAGCTTCAGTCCTTCTCTTTGCTCACAATCTCTTTATAGTCTCTTGCTCTCCCTTAGCAGTACACTGCTGCTGGTTGGTGAGGAGGGCAGGGTCTTTGTTGTTCTGATTGAGTCCCAGTCAGAGGTAGACATTATGTTTGGGCACAAGACTTCTCCATCATCCTGCTCTTCCCTAAGCCACAAGAGACATATTGGTCTGGGTGCAGAATGTATTCTGGTACTTCTTCCAGATGGAAGTTCTTTTTCCGTTTCCTTTCCCAGCTGCAGCGAGTCTTCACAGTGGCCCACGGCCTACAGTTTGCTGTCTTTTCTCTATAACCTTAATGTTTTTATTCTGCAGGAGAGACGGAGACTAGAGGGATCCAGGCAGGGCTTCACTCCTTTCCCACAGTGGCTGCTAGCCTGCTCTCTGAGGCCTTTGCAATGAGGGAGACTTTCTTGAGATTCTCACCCTCCCTCCAATCATTCTTGTGACCACCTGATGAGGTCTGTTACACTTTGAGGAAAAACAGTGACTGGGTGGAAATTCCCATGTGTCTGCAGTGCCAGAGGTTTCATTTTCTCACATTAGTCCATTCTTGGCCTTTAGACATTTGTTAGAAATTTTATCTGAGATTCTTAGCAACAGCTTTTATGGCTCCTGGTGGCATCTCCTTAGGTAGGCAAGCGTTCCTGTCCTGGCTCTCTTCTTGAAGGCACCTGTCTTTCCTCTGATTTAGTGGGTTGTTCTGTGACTTCAGTCCTCTGGCTGGCTCAAAAGAAGTTGTGAATTTACAGATGGTTCAGCGCTGTGTTCGTAGTTCCTGTGGCAGTACCACTCTTCGCACCTCCGACATCCTAAGTTGGAGACACGAGTCTTTCCCAGCATTCTCCTTGATGGAGTCACAGATGCTAACTGGGAATTTTCCATCGGATTTTCTGTCATCCGTGGAGTTTAATCCAATTTTGGTGCCCAAGACTCCCAAAGCTTACCTTCCAACAGCTCATATCTACTAAGAGGGAGACATGGACCAACAGATAATTTTTGAATAGTTAAGTAACTGTGAACTATGATAAAGGTCTCTGCCGAAGTACAATACAAAGGAGAGCCTGGCCAGTATGGCTCAGTGGTTGAGCACTGATCTAGGAGCCGAAAGGTCACAGTTTGATTCCCGATCAGGGCACATGCCCGGGTTGTGGCTCGATCCCAAGTAGGGGGCCTGCAGGAGGCAGCTGATCAATGATTCTCTCTCATCATTGATATATATCTCTCTCCCTTCCTCTATGCCTCTCTGACACACACACACACACACACACACACACACACACACACATATATATATATATATATGACAAAGGAGATTTCCTGGCAGAAATGAGACCTGCTTTGCTTCTTAAAATAAAAATATTTTCCTACTGTAGGAAAACCCATGTGAGGTCTTCTAAGCAGAAAGGAGGAGTGATTTGGGTCACAGAATTAGCATAATTTGTGCATGGATAAAATGAAATGGGGAGTTATATTATGTCCCACTCAAGGACTCTGTTAATACCTGGGTGGAAGGACATTTAGGCATCCCTGCCCGTCCCTGGCACATATATTTATATATTTGTGTAAAATGAAATAACATAGCATATATGGAAATATTTAATAACTGCTTCATAATATAATGGTGTAGAACGATTCACTTTTCTTGTCGTTGAACATTTGGTTTATTTTCATTTATTTTGCTTTTATTATAAATATCTCTTACATGCAATGTGTCTTGTAAAATTCCTTTTAGATTATTTCATTGAACATACACTTGATAAAATAATCATGTGAAGGGGATTTGTGAGTAAAGATTACTGACATTCCCAAGGCTCTGATACATGTCACCAAATTGCTTTTCAAAGTGGGTTGTTTTCAATATTTACTTTCCCATTCATTTGTGAAAATGCTCATCTCCTCGCATCCTCACAGGCATTATGTCTTTGCATTAAAAAATAAAACTTCGCTAATTTAATAGGTACACAAGCTGGCATGACATTAATTCTTAAAAGTTTTCATTAATTTGAATATGTATTGGTCTGACAACCTAAAGTATTTCTAGGAACGATTTTGCTTCCTCTTTGGTGAATTCTCCTTTGCCATGTAGCATGGAGTGTCTGAATATTAGATTCCCCTTTGAAGTGGGAGGTTTATGGTATCCTATTTATTGGCTCCAAACATTGTGAAAACTAACTTTTACTTATTTTATTATTTTTTAAAAATATATTTTATTGAATTTTCACAGAGAGGAAGGGAGAGGGATAGAGAGTGAGAAACATCAAATGAGAGAGAGACATCAATCAGCTGCCTCCTGCACGCCTCCCACCGGGGATGTGCCCGCAACCAAGGCACATGCCCTCGACCAGAATCGAACCCGAGACCCTTCAGTCCGCAGGCGGACGCTCTATCCACTGAGCCAAACTGGTTTCGGCAAAACTAACTTTTAGAACCTGGAGAAGGAGTATTCAAATCTGACCGCTGAAAACTGCCTTTGGAGCTTTTGAAAAATAATGCATCTGTGAGCAGATCCCTAGAAATCTGACTTAGTCACCTTAGGGCCACGCTCAGAATCTGCGTAAAAAATCAGGGATTCTGACACATCAGCCCTGTTTTCCATGCTCCTGTCACCCTCCTTGGTGTCATACTGTGCCCCTCGGCTCCTGCTCTCCACCTGGGGGCCATCTGGGTACAGATGGCATTCCGGAGGATGCGCCCGGAGAACACAGAACCCTGGCTTTTCACGGGGCGTGGATCTAAATCCCAATCCTGGTGCTTGGTAAGCCGTGATGGTCACACTCGGCTGACTTTCATTTTCTTGGTTTTTAAATGGGAGAATCATATTATCGATGATTGTGATGTTACTACTAAATCAAGGCTACCCGTTAAGAGACTTCTATAACGATCCTGGGGTGATATAATAAGGGTCTGAGAGGGAAAAAAAATCCAAAAAGACATATCTAAGAGCCACCAGGATAGAAGAACTGGAAGGTTATACTGTAATCGCATGCTCTTCTTGAATGCTAATGGTGCAATTACTATGAGAAACATTTGCACGAGACGATCTCATTTGATCTTCACGCTGACTTTGAAATGGGCGCATTGGCCGTTGTACAAATGACAAAACTGAAATT
>JAAGEH010000297.1:21704067-21747682 GCA_011751065.1 Lasiurus cinereus | reverse complement strand
GGCCTTCTAGTCACGCTTCCTTTCTCTCCCTACAAACCCCACAATCTCAGAACCTTGGACTCTGTTCCCAGATCGGGCTCCCTGAACCCCCCAGTCCCTCTGAGCTTCCTCAGTGCCGCTCTCCCCGAAAGCACTCACCAGGGCAGACTGTATTGACTCATTGAGGGGAAAACACAGTACACGTTTCTCATTCTCCTCTCAGGACACGTGTGTTTGCAGGCCTTTCCAATCAATCAGGCGGCGATTGCTACGAGAAATTTTTCAAAGGACACCCCGCCTTTTTGGAATCGCTCTGATTTCGAAAACCAGTTTAATGCTCATAACCACTCTTGTCGCGTGGCCTCTGAATACGGAGGGGGATCGAGGGCATTCAGCTCCCGGGCTACCCACTTAGGTCTTGAGTTTTGTGTGGCTTCTTTAGCTCTCCCTGCCTAAGGGATGCTCTTCCTCCCTTCCCTCTCCTGCCGCTGGCTTATGGACGTCGCAGGAAGTTGATGATGGATGCACAAAGCTTCCTCCATCATCAGGCCCTGCTCTTTCAGAAAACCCCTCTCTTCTTTCTTCTTGCTTCTTGGGTGTTTCTTTTTACCCAGCCTCCCCGTGTCCAATTCAGCTGAGATCTGCTATCGCTGTGAAGCCATTCTGACTTCAGTGAAATGCTTTGCAAACGATGATGTCTGTAGATTGGTCATTTTTTTCCCCCTCCTCGGGACCCAGAAGCTAAATAATCAGTGAATGTGTCTTCAGTCGCACTACGTAGGTGGCTTCTTAATGCTGTCTGGTTGATAGGTTGGAAAAGAGCAAGAAAGAAGTGGGAAGGCCAATTGAAAGGCCTAAGTTACAGGCGGTGTACTCCTTTCCGAAGGGGATGTGTGTTTGTTGATCGACTAAATGATGCCAGTGGAGCTTAGCTTGGTGTGACAGCTGCGGAAGCGAAGCAGAAAGCGAGGTCTCGGAGAAGTAGGGCTGGAGAAAGAAATGCCAGGCAAGAGCTGGCCTGAATGGAAGATGACTGCACCAGGAGCCGAAGTGAGCTCCAGGTTAGTAATGTGGAGAGTGGCACGTAAACAGACTGTGAAAGAGAGAGCCATCCGAGAGAGGCAAGACATAGCTCTCAACTTGCTTCTCCCTCTTCCGTGAGGCTGAGAAAGCTGATTAATAACCGTGGCCTTCACGGGCCCGTCTGAAAAATAGGCGCAACAGCACTCTGTATGGAGATGTGAGAATTACTATCATTATTGTTCTCTGGCATAATCACAGCCGCCTTTGGAGCACATACCCCTCAAGGGCTGACAAATGGAGAAATTTCTCGCAAACCGGCAGACTCTGGGGGAAGGGGTTTGGATGCAAAGGGCGAAGAGCCATTCCCAGGAACCCCGAATTCACACAGCATGTAACAAGCCTTGTCCCAGAGGGACCCGAGGCCTGGCTGTGCGTACAAAGGAGCACTGTCTCCTCAGAATCTGCTTGTAATCTTTGCATGGGCTCGAGTGTCACTCGAAAGGGTTAACAGGAAACGAGATGTCATCTTGTCAGCCTTCCTGATCTCTTCCAGCTGGAAGTAATCCCACTCAGCCCCGAGCACCCACAGTCCTGCATCTGTGCTTGTCTTCCAGCACCATCCCCTCCCACCGCAGGGCCCGGATATTCCCGCACGCTGCGCATGGCCTCCCTAGAAGGGAAGCAACGTGGAGGCAGGGGCCAGGGCTTGGTACGTGATAAATGACTCAGGGTCCGGCCAACATGGCTTGTAGGACCAGAGGTGTATTCATTGCGTGTTGAGCAGAGAGGTGGGTGGGTAGGCTGATGGAGAGATAGATGGAGCTCAGTCTTACTCAGAACTGAATTCTCAGTCCTTTGGACAGAGGCTGGCATAGAGTAGACAACCCACACATACTTGCTCCTGGAACAGACAGAAAGACACCCCAAGCACAGTTCCTGATTCACGTAGAATCCAGACCTGGGATACATACGGTTGTGAAATATGAGACACACAAAACTGACCTCTTAAAGATAATTATCTTAGAGAAAGAAGATATGTTTCTTGATCTTAAAGAGCTCACAGTCTCATGGCGAGCCAGGCATGGTAATGACCTCCAATTACAGTCAGGGGCAGATTGAGGAAGTGTAGGATTTGGGACCCCTCACATGCATAGACCCCTTCCTTGATCCTGGTAATAAGATCATATGAAGCCAAGACCAGTTTGGCTCAGTGTATAGAGCGTCAGCCTGCAGATTGAAAGGTCGTAGGTTCGATTCCGGTCAAGGGCACGTACCTTGGTTGCGGGCACATCCCCAGTGGGAGGTGTGCAGGAGGCAGCTGATCGATGTTTCTCTCTCATCGATGTTTCTGGCTCTCTGTCTCTCTCCCTTCCTCTCTGTAAAAAAAAAAAAATCAATAAAATATATTTTAAGAGAGGAATCCAAGATGGCGGCATAGGTAAACACCTATACTGCTGCCTCGCACAACAATTTCAAAACTACAACTAAAAGACAGAACGGACATCATCCAGAACCACAGGAAAGCTGGCTGAGTGGAAGTTCTACAACTAGAGGGAAAGAGAGGGGCTCACAGAGACCCAGAGGAGCTGCAAAAAGCTGAGGTACGGAGACGCGCGCTGAGAGAGCGGGTGCCTGAGTACCTGGCTGGCTTTCTCTGGCGGGAGGGAAACGGAGACTCCCAACGGCATTGAACCCCTTATCTTACGACACTAAACCCCAGATCCAGCCGAAACTCATACGGGGGGAGTTTGGACTGTGAAAAGGGAGAAGTGCACGGAAATTTAGGGGAGTTGCAAAGGATCGGAGGTCTGGTTGTGCACGGCACCACGCGGAGGACGGATTGCTGATTGTGCCGCTGGCTTTCGCGAGTGGGCGGGAGACAGACCCTCCGATCTGTGCCACTTCTGAGTCCACTGGGCCCCTGTTTTGGGCGAAACCCTGGGGACCTAGACTCGTGTGGTCCTGGTTCGCAGGGGAGCCGGAAAGGCAGCGGTTGGAGGCGCTGCGGGTGCGCGCGCACAAGGACCGCTCCAGCCATTGCCCAGTCACGTGAGACTCAGGGGCCGTGGAGGGCGGGGCCGACTGGAAGGCAAGGCGGTCCCTTAAGCCCTGAGACTCCACCCTCCCAAGCTCAGCAGAGGCTTCTGCGGCTGAATCCAGCACAGAAGTTTCCCGGGCACAGTGAAAATGCCGAGACAAGGGAAGGGATTACAAGCAAAAGAAATGGAGGAAAAAAAACGACTGGATATAGAGTTCAAAACCACGCTTATAAGGTTTTGCAAGAATATGCTAGAAAAGATGGATAAATTTAGTGAGACCCAAGAGAAGATAATAAATACACTGACTGAAATGAATACTATTACGCAGAGTACTAACAGCAGACTAGAGAAAGGCAAGGATCAAGTCAAAAATTTGAAATATAAAGAAGCAGAAAACATTCAACTGGAAAAGCAAGAAGAGAAAAGAATCCAAAAATGTGAAGATAATGTAAGGAGCCTCTGGGACAGCTTCAAGCGTACCAACATCAGAATTGTGGGGGTGCCAGAAGAAGAGAGAGAGCAAGATACTGAAAACCTGTTTAAAGAAATAATGACTGAAAACTTCCCACATCTGGTAAAAGAAATAGACTTACAAGTCGAGGAAGCACACAGAACCCCAAAGAAAAGGAACCCAAAGAGGACTACACCAAGACACATCATCATTAAAATGCCAAGAGCAAAAGACAAAGAGAGAATATTAAAAGCAGCAAGAGAAAAACAGTTTATTACCTACAAGGGAGCACCCATACGACTGTCAGCTGATTTCTCAACAGAAACGATGCAGGCCAGACGGGAGTGGCAAGAAATATTCAACGTGATGAACAACAAGAACCTACAACCAAGAATAATCTATCCAGCAAAGCTATCATTCAGAATTGAAGGGCAGATAAAGACCTTCACAGAGAAGAAAAAGCTAAAGGAGTTCATCAACTCCAAACCAGTATTATATGAAATGCTGAAAGGTACCAAAATACAAGATGAAGAAGAAAAAGGTAAAAGACAAAAAATTATGAACAACAAATACACATCTGTCAACAAGTGAATCTAAAAATTAAGTGAATTAAAAATCTGATCAACAGAATAAACTGGTGAATATAATAGAATCAGGAGCACAGAAAGGGAGTAGACTGATAATTCTCAGGAGGACAAAAATCATAAAGCATCAAACAGACTGTGAAATTATAGCAGAAAGATTAAAGTTAGGTGAGGTAAATAAGTGATCAATCAAAGGACTTGTATGCATGCTTATAAACATAACCAATGATCACAGACACTGGGGGGTCGGGGTACGCCTGGGAGGGAGGGGGGGCAATGGGGAGATATGTATAAAAAATTAATAAAAATTAATTAAAAAAAAATATATATATATTTTAAAAAAATACAATGTGATAAAAAGCATTCCAGTCCTTGCCGGTGTGGCTCAGTTGGCTGGGCATAAAAAAAAAAATCACATGAGCCATATGTTTTTGGGGAAGGTAGATAGATGGAGCTCAGTCTTACTCAGAACCGAATTCTGAGTCCTTTGCACAGAGCCTGGCATATAGTAGACAAACCACACACACTTGCTCCTGAAAGAGACACCTGGCTCTGGGGTAGCTCCTCCAGGAAGCCTTGGATTCTGGGCTCCCTCCTCTGTGTCCCCATCTTATGTCACATGACCTCTAGTTTCTGAGTAGGCAAGGCCTCGCTTCTTTCAGGACATCCACATTGGACCTTCCCGCTGCCCAGAATACCCATCCTCCTGGGTCCTCTTCACTAGCGCATTCTTACCCATCCATCCTCTTTTCAATATCAGCGCCCCAGAAAAGCTCTTTTGGAATTCCCAGCCTGTACTGCAACCCCCAACCTGCGGCCTCACCCAGCAGACTGACAGCTTCGCAAGGACAAGAAAGACAGCTGTCCTTTCAACCCTCCGATTTGATCAGTATCTGGTGAAGGAATAGAGATGCCTTTACCCTTTTACTTAAAATAATCAGATTGGGGATGGGTCCATTTAAAAAAAATATTGATTTTTTTACAGAGAGGAAGGGAGAGGGATAGAAAGCTAGAAACATTGATTAGAGAGAGACATCCATCAGCTGCCTTCTGCACGCCCCACACTGGAGAT
This sequence comes from Lasiurus cinereus, assembly GCA_011751065.1. NCBI lineage: Eukaryota > Metazoa > Chordata > Mammalia > Chiroptera > Vespertilionidae > Lasiurus > Lasiurus cinereus. The sequence continues at coordinate 21,742,534 of JAAGEH010000297.1, read as the reverse complement.
GTGCCCGCAACCAAGGTACATGCCCTTGACCGGAATGGAACCTGGGACCTTTCAGTCCGCAGGCCGACGCTCTATCCACTGAGCCACACCGGTTTCGGCTGGGTCCATTTTCTAAGATGGAAACCAAGCTCTCCACCAGCTGGTGGCACTGAAGATGGGTATTTTCTCCGAAACTAGGGTTCTGCCCTATTCAAGACAAACGAGAAACAGCACCAAAGAGGGAGTATTTCTGGGTGAAAGTTACAGGACCATTTTGTCTAATCAAGAGAAAGCCATCTGTCCCCAATTCCCTGAGAAGGACAGCAAGGACCCGGGACACTTGTTGGGAGCCAGCTTCCTTCTCATCGTGGCCCTGGACACATGCCACTCTCTCACAGGCAAAGTGAGGTTAAAGACTGCGGCTGGCTTCTGCTCAGGGCCCTAGATTGAAGAGTTTTATTCCAAATATCATCTGCTTCCAAAGGCCTGCGAGGGCTTATTTTCTTATGAAAATGAGAAGCAGCGTCTTCTGAACTAAGCTCGCGATGCAACAGCCTGTGTGAGCTGGAGCGCTCTGCCTCTGACGTATGACAGTGAGGCTCCTTGACCCCGGAAAGTCACAGCCGAGATGGCAGCGTTGAAGGCAGCATTGATTCCTTTTGTGCCGGTTTAAAACACCAGCATCTTCTGGCTGCCCCAGAAATGGGCCCTCCTGTGCCCGCCTAGGGGAACCCCACTCCTCACAACAGAAAAGGGACCCCCGCCCTTCCCACTCCCTGGCTTGTTCTGCTCTGAGAAGCAAAAAGTCTTCCTGAGCCGAAACCGGTGTGGCTCAGTGGATAGAGCGTCGGCCTGCGGACTGAATGGTCCCAGGTTCGATTCCGGTTAAGGGCATGTACCTTGGTTGCGGGCACATCCCCAGTGGGGGGCGAGCAGGAGGCGGCTGATGGATGTTTCTCTCTCATCCATGTTTCTGACTTTCTATCCCTCTCCCTTCCTCTCTGTAAAAAATCAATAAAATATATATTTTTTAAAAAAGTCTTCCTGAGAAGAAAGGAATGGGATAGACATAGGACACACTGCCAAGTCCATGGCTGTCTTTCCAAAGCAGGGTCTGGAGGAAGCGTTGTGAAGGGATTTCAATGAGATACTTCCCCGCGCGCCCCGCCCCCAGCTCCCACTCTATCCCCCTGCCCGCCCAAGTTCACGTTTGCTGAGGCCGCTGTCAGCCAGCCCCACATCCTGGGCTGTTTCAGAGGCCAAGACAGAGAGGAGCTTAACACGTTTCTCTGTTGGTTTTCGAAGCGAAGACAGGTAAGAAGGGGCCCGTTCACCAGAGGCCCCGGTGAGCCAGCAGAGCAGGCGACAGGGACAGAGGGGCAGACAGAAATGAACCCCCAGAACATCCTGGTCCTCGGGATCCCGTTATCTGCCCGTCGGATCAGAATGTGGCTCCTGGCTGATGTGGAGGAAAGTTCCAATACCTCAGGCCATCTGCATCCTTCCCTTTTCTCACAGGGGTCGCTCAAGTGTGTCTGGTCACATGGCCTCTGGTTTACCCCGGCTGCTGGTTCCTCTTTCTCAGGTGGAGACTGCGTGAACTCTCGAGGTGACACCTGCCCAGCGAGTGGCTGGAATCCACCCGTGAGCCCTGGCCCAGGTGTTAGTCTCAGGGGGGGGGGGGGGGAAATAAGAGAAAAAGGCCTTTCCTTCATCCTAAACAAACATCTACATCTATTTCCAAAGTCAGAAGGTGTGGTTGGTCCACGATCTGAGGCAGATGGCCTCAGCTCGCTAGGACTCAGTTTGCCTGTCTGTGAAATGGGATAAGCATTCCCCCTTTGTTATTCTACAAGGTGATGTGGGGATCAAAGACGATGGGGATGCAAGTTGGGAAAGTCTGTGTCTCTGTAACGCAAGCTGCTAGAATTAAGCGGTCAGGCCCACCTCTTCCCTCTAGAATGCTGGGAAATGCTGTCAAAACCCCGGATGCCTTAGCATCGTCTCCACAGACCGGGGTAGGCGCCGCTCTGAGGCCTCTTCCTTTGAACCTCTTCAGATGAGGTAACCGGGCAGACAGGTTTGGGAACGGCTAATAAATAACAAGAGCGGTGCATGTTGAGAGAAAGGACAATTTGTGGATTAGGATGGGCAGAAAGGAAAAGCCTGGAAGGGAAACGCATCAAGCTGAGTGGCAGGCTGGACCTATTCCCAGGGGAAATGGAGGGAATAAAAGTGAGGGAGGAGCTGGTAAGCCTTCTGCTCATGCGCTTGTGGAGTGCAGGGACCTGGGAAGCCAGCGCCTTGTCCCGGAAGCCGGGGGGCCCCCAGTGTCTCTCGGGGTGATGGCAGGATAACTGGCACATGATGTCCCTGTCTTGCCCCACGGTGTTTTCTAAATGTCTGGGTGTGTGCGTGTCTCTCTCCGCCACTGGGCCAGGAGTTCTTTGAGGACACGAATCGTCCCTATTGTCTCAGAGTAATCAGTGCTTAGCTGGGTAATTGGAACAGATGAAGAGCTTAATACACGAGAGTTGATGCCATGACAGGAATGAGGCACCTGGCAGGGACTTATCTGAGCTTTGACTCTGCCATTAATTTACCGGGACGCCTATTACCTCTTTGGTTTTCCAAGATCCTCCGGAAGTGCGAGTGGATGGCTCTAGGAATTCGAGTGTTTGAGTAGCATCGTGTCTACAAAGAAGTGAGGTACCAGGTCAAATAATTAGAACACTTCAATTCAGGTCAGTGCTTCTCAGACTTCCATGTGCATACTAAGTTACCTGGGGACCCTGCTCAAATTAGTTACCTAATTCAGTAGGACTGGGGGGCGTGGGGGCCGAGGTACTGCATCCCTAACAAGCTTCCCAGGGATGCCAATGAGGCCAGCCCGTGGACCACACTGGTCAGTACTTCCAGGCGATGCCCCAGGCTACTGGACCACGGACCTCCCTGGGAATAGCAGGTCATTAAGCGGTGCCTGTCTCATGTCAAAAGGACCTGCTGACCAACTTTTACTGCGCCCCCTGAAATAATGGGTTTAAGAAGAACATGTTGGCAGGGCTATTGTGTTGACTAGAAAATAGGATTTAGGTCAACCGAACATGGGTTCTATTATGTCCCCGCCACTTCCTAACCATGTGATTAAAGGCAAGTGACTCCATTAACTCTTCACCCCACTGTCTTCCTCCGTAAAATGGGGTAATACACTCGAGCTCCAGAAGGAAGACTCTCGTAGGTAGGACATGAGAATTCAACATGGTGGCGATGGGAGTGACGCGACCGTATGTGGGAGATGCCACCCCTCTGCTAATTCTCTGCAGACTGACTCAGGAAGTCCAGAAGTTTCAGGACGTATAGATTTCTCTTTCTCTTCCTGTCGAGAGAGGAAAGTTAAGCTTCATGGGAAACGCAATCCTTTTCACTTCCTTTCTTTAGGGGCACAAGACCCCCAGGTGTGTGTCAGCTCGGAATCTGTGGGAGGAAAGGAGAGGAGAAATGCAAAGCTCGGGAGGGGGCTGACTCACACCCCTCCTCAGGGAAACCTCCGGGGCATTGAAGGGAAGACCGTGCAGTCAGCCTGGGGGAAACCCCAAGTGAATGAGAAAGAAAAGAGAAAGACACAGGCTCCCCCTGCCACTTAGCACCTCACAACACAAACCTTCTCCCTTCAGCTCTCTGTTCTCAAGACCGAACCCTGAGTCTCTGAACTTATCTTTAGACACATTTATATATATATATATTTTATTGTTTAAAGTATTACAAATAGTAGTACATATGCCTCCTTTTTTATTTTCTACTGACCTCCCCCTGGCCCTCCCCACCCCCCGGTACGGGCCCGCACGGCCCCCCCCCAATTCCCCTGTATCCATTGGCTACGCTTACATACATGCATACAAATCCTTCTGTTGATCTCTTACAGCCCTCCCCCCAACCTTCCCTGTCTTCTTACTGTAGCACGACAGTCTGTTCATTGCTTCTTTGCCTCTGTATTTGTCCTTCCCCCCCTTCTCCCAATTCTTGTCCTTAAAAACATCTTGCCTTTGTAGGCTAGAAATAAACTCATAAGAGCAAGAAAAATGTTTGAGTCTCAATTTCAATGTCCAACAGTGCTGAGTCCCAGTTTTAATGTCAAACAGTTCCTTATGTGTACACGCCAGCCATGGTATCTGGATGGTGGACAAATGGTGGCCATGCAGGTCCGACCCTCTCTGGTTTGGTTCTGGGCAATCTGTAGCGACACACAGCTGCTGACTGCTCGCATGGCAAGGTGTCGTCAGTGTCTTCCATCTCTGGACTGTTTCTCCTCTTGTCTTCGTGATTGGAGTAGACCTGTCAGTTCCTCTCTGTGGCAGGAGTCCACTTGGTCTTGGAATTGTTTCTTTAGACACTTTTTATTTATATGATTGGGGTGAAGACTCAGGATGACTTTATATGCAGGCCTCTTGGGAGATCCGATATAAACATAGGTATGACTCCCTGGATGGATCTTTCCCGGTCCCTTGTAAGAGAACCTCTATAATCATTTCTCAGGCTCCCAGGTAACAATCTTCAAAGGTCCGGGGCAGGGGTGATTTTTAGTGTTCTGTTTCCATCGCGTACATGTAGTCAGCATCTCCAATTTTCCACTGTCTTTCTTGTACTGTCTTCTGGTTGCTGGCCATCCATTAGACTGAAGCTGACCCTGGACTGTTCAAATAATATATGAGGGAGCCTTGATCAACAGCTCCCTGCTCAGGTGCATGCCTGCTCCACATTTAGCACTTCCACACTCTGCATGTTCTACTCCTTGCCAGAAGTAAGGAAAACTATCTGATTAGGGTTATACTCTTGTGACCATATGCTTGATTTATGACTCTCTGAAGAAATTTGCATTTTAAAAGAAAAGCTTCCTAAAAGGCAAATGAGTCTTTAATTTTGTGGGTTACTACAATGATTGTTCATTATACACATTTGGATAGTTGAAAAAAAATACAAATTTACAAGCCTAATAGTTTTGCACTAGGGAAATCTACATGGAGTCTGAGCACCTCTAGTAGAGAAAGCTTTCTGGGTGATTCTCATAGACAGTCAGAATTGCAAACTCCAGGTTACTGGTGAATCATTATGGGATACATTTTTCCTTTGTATATTCTAGGCTTAAACATCCACTCAGTTACCCATTGCTGTGCAATAAAACTTAATGACTTGAACAAAAACTATTTACTATTTCTCATGATTCTATAGATTGCCTGGGCTCAGCTGGGTGGTTCTTCTGCTCTAGACAATATCAGCCCAAGTCACTTATTTGGATGCATTCTGCTATTGTCTGGGCTGGAAGATCTGAGAAGTCTTCACTCTCAGGGGCAGAGCCTTGCTCTCATCCACGTGGTCTCTGGATGCAGACAGTTTGGGTTTTCTCCAAACATGGTGGTCTCAGGATAATCAGATTCCTTATGTGGAGGCTGGCTTCAAGAATGAAAGCAGAAGCTAGGTCACCAATGGCTGTCTTATAGGGATTAGAGACGGTATGGGATTCCCTCCTCTCTAATATTGCTGGGAAAGTAGCTAATGGACCAACTCTAACTGAATGTTTGGAAGAGCTTCGATTGCATGCCACCCAGGTTTAAGGAGACAGGACAGAGATGACACATTCTGACATGCACATATAGGGAGGGAAGCAATAGATGGTGTCATCTTTGGAGACTATTTACCACAATATCTTCTCACAATTTGCTGGAGAACAGAAATCTGAGACACCACACCCAAGACAGTCAGTCTTTATACCAAACAAAATAGCATCAAGTGTCCATGTGGACCAGATGAGCATTTAAGGCCACCAGTGGCTGTCTGATAGGGATTAGAGACTGTATGGGATCCCCTCCTCTCTAATATTGCTGGGGAAGTAGCTAACGGACCAATACTAACTGAAGAAACTCAGTCAGATACTCCACATTCACTCTGGGTTCCCCTAAAGCCCAAGGGAGTTTGTGGGAAGACAGCACAATCAAATGAAAAGACTGTGACTTTGAGTCGAACAGAAAGGGATTCAACATATGGGTCTTCCAGGTGAGAATTTTGGTAGGTTCATTTCTTGAGCCTCAGTTTTGACTTCAGAAAACCACACAAGATGTCTTTCCCAGGCGTGTGTGTGTGTGTGTGTGTGTGTGTGTGTGTGTGTGTGAAAGCTCAAGGTGATAATATAAGCAGGCGCTGACTGAATTGTTGAACAAATGTTGTGCCAATTGTACCAAGCAACATTTCTCTTCGTTAAAAGACCTACCTTTGTAGAGGCATTTAAAGTGACAGAGAAAAGAAAACACTGTTAAACACTTGTTGAGGAGAGGAGAGGAGAGGCAAGGAGTTATGTGTGTGTTTAATGAGCAAGGGCATGCCACTGAAAATGCAGAGGTCCGTTTGGTGGTGACTCACCCAAAGGAATTCCTCTGATATTGATAACCTTTGTGCGTGGCATTCGTTTATTTTCCACAATAGTGATCCCACCTCTTTGCAACAGTCAGAGCTGCTGGGAAGTTGAAGGAGGGACTCTGGAAAAAGCTTCAGTGCTCTAAGCCAGGTAGGCTGTAGAGGTAGGCTCTAAAGAAACCAGCGGAGAGAAGAAAGGTGGAATGGATTGCAAAAGATCGGCAAGATACATGGAATTTCACTCCTACGGCATTTCTTGTGGCAAAAGGGGAAATCCCCAACTCCATGGCTACCCCAGGTACACCAGCATGCCCTTGACTGACGAGCCTGAGACTGTGGAGAACAAAGACTGCCTTATTTCACAAAGTGCCTTCTGATCCAGCAGAGAACACCCTTTCCAAGCTTCTGTCTAGATCGGTGGTTCTCAACCTTTCGTTGCAACGAAAATAATTTTATGGTTGGGGGTCACCACCACATGAGGAACTGCATTACAGGGACGTGGCATTAGGAAGGTTGAGAACCACTGGTCTAGATGGTACTATTGTACTCTTCTTTCAAACCCATGGCTCAGTAGCTAACAGGAGAGCATTCGAATCCCAATGGCCTGGTCTCTCGGGGCTCCTAGATAGAAATCAGGGGGCCCTTTTTCTATTTCCAAGATTTTATTCTCGGGACTAAGTGGTAGATCATTTATAAGGCAGCAGGGAAGAGGACTAAAGTGGAGAAATCTGTACTGAATGTTGGCCGCTATGCTGGGGATTTCAAAGTGCTCCTCTCGTGGTATACAGTGGTACCTCGAGATACGAGTTTAATTTGTTCCGTGACCTTGAGGCGTGGGAAACTATGAGACGCTCGAGTCTCGGTAAACTGGTGGGTCGTGTGCAGCCGGCTGATCCGCGCGATGACTCCTATCTCAAATGTTGCTCATATTTCAAAGCAAAAATCTCGTATGTTAGGGTACTCGTATCTCCAGGTACCACTGTATTTTTCTATCAACTCTGCATTAACATTGAGGATTCTTGTCTGAGCTATGACCGGTACCAATGATTATTCCCATGGTCAGAACATTCCTGCAACTTTTCCTTTAATCTCAACTCTATGAGAAAGGTGAGGAAACTGCACCTAAGAAGCAAAATGACCAGTCCAAGAGGAGAAAGCAGAATTAGACCTTCTGGACTTTCTTTTTACTTGGTTTTAGTATCAGACACATTCCACATAGATTAGGCAGGAGATACGTTTTCTTAACCCTGTTTTTGCCAACGACCATCCAAAGGCTCAGAGACATTCAGCAACCTGCCCGAAGCCACCCAGCCGCTCAGAAGCGCGATTTGAGCCCAGGCTGCCTGACTCTGGAGCCTGTGCTTGCAAACACCGCCCTGACCCAGTTCCCAACCCCTCCTGACTGGCCTTGGCTCTCTCGCTGTTGTCTCCCCCACCTCCTGGTCGTCCATGATGGGGCCTCCCATCCCTCGGGGCCCAGGATCTAGGATGGGGTTCGTGAACCACTGCCTCGGTCAGGAGGGGTGCAGCGGGGTGAAAAGCAGACACGCATGCTCCCCCTTTCCCAGCCGAAGGTCCCCTGTTATATAAATGGAATGCCAGACAAACGCTTCCGCCATGAGTTTCCTTGCAAAGGATGAATAAAAGGAGGAGGCCTTCTCTCTGCCTTTGTTCCAAGGTAGCACCTGAGCTAAGAATCTGTGCTGCAAGCGTGACTCACTGTTTCTTGGAGCAAAGCACGAGGAAGTGAGGAGATCTAATACTTCTGGGAGATGTAGGCTTGATCTTGTGTGAGAACGACTCAACTGAAACCACTTCAGTGAAGTTTCATTCAAAAAAAACCACAAAACACACAAACATCCCCCCCCAAAAAAACACAGCAACCCTCTCTCTCCTAACCCCTTCCCCAACAGCTCCCCTGCAAGCAGCTCCTTCGCTCCCCTGCACGCTTGTCAAATATTCCAGGCAAGTGATATCTCGTTCCTCTTTCTGTGGGTGTGTGCTCCATTGTTTGGGTTTATAATTACTAACTGAATCACTGGTGTGTTTGTTCGACAGGCAGCCTGGATTTGGGAATTGCTATTTACCCAACAAAAGGCCCGGAGAGGGAGGTGGTTTCAGTGCCGTGCAGGGTGAAGAAGCCTGAAAAGTCCCTCATTTTCATGGATTTCAGGACAATCATCTTCCAACTCAACCCAAGGCGCTGTCATCCCTCGGGCCTGTGTGTGCTGCGTGCAGAACACAGTGCAGCCCGATTCTCCCTGAACAGAAAGACATTCTCAGAAGCTGCTTTCTAGAAAGTGACCGATATGGGCCACCCCTCCCTCCGGCCCCAGCCATTTGATTGCCTGGAATGTTCTCGTTAGAATGCACTGGCTGCAGGGAGCGGTACAGATGTCAGTGAGTCAGCCTGCTGGCTACCTGCGATCCACCAGCAGGCTGCCTGGGTGCACAGGATGTTTTCTTTGGAAGGAACCTGTCTTCCTTGAATTTCTTTTCTTTGCATGAGACAATGAGGAGTGGGAAGTCGCTTTGGGTGTGACTGTTTATCTCTCTTCTTTTCTATGCATTGCTCAATTCCTTCCAAAACTCAAGTCCTGGGGCGAAGAGGTATTGGGGCAATCGGCTAGAAGGGGCCCTCTTTTCTGGGTGGTTGACAGAATTTCTTCCCAGAGCCCCTGGCTGGTCTATCCACCGGATTCTAGTCTGTCCGAGAAAGTCTACTGTTTCCTCCCACCAAGTGTGGTATAGACTGAAAATCGGGGTCACCACCAAGCTTTTCCTTCATTGTCCAAATGATATCTCTCCTGGGAATCTAGCATTTCTCCCTCTGATGCAGGCTCAACAGCACCAGCGCCTGTATTGCCACGATGGCTAGCACGGCCACGGCCACGGCCACCACTCCAACCTCCTCCCCTCACCCCACCCTCAGTGCCACCACCACCACTATCAGTTACACCATCCATCACCGGAACCACCGTCACCGCTGCATCAGCACCTCATCCACCGCCGCCACTACGAATGGCTCCAGCCGAAACCGGTTTGGCTCAGTGGAGAGAGCGTCGGCCTGCGGACTGAAAGGTCCCAGGTTCGATTCCGGTCAAGGGCATGTATCCTGGTTGCAGGCACATCCCCTGTAGGGGTCATGCAGGAGACGGCTGATCCATCTCTCTCTCTCTCATTGATGTTTCTAGCTCTCTATCCTCTCTTCCTCTCTGTAAAAAATCAATAAAATATATTTTAAAAAATTAATGGCTCCATCATCACTATAGTTTCCTTCAGCCAGTATTTGCTGAGCAGCCGCTGACTTAGTTACATGCTGAGCTCAGAGGGGCGCGCTCCAAAGCCCTGGCACTACCAAGCAGAGTATGCCACGATGCCCACCCCAGAGGACAATAGTCTATTAGAGGAACTTAGAACATTATACCGATGACAATTATACAGGATACGGGGAAATATACGTTCTAGGAGAGGTATAAATAAGATGCTGAGTTTGCTTAAAGAGCAGAGAAATTTAGTAGTTCAGAAAGATCAGCTTACATGTTACTTTTTTTTTTTTAACTGGGAAGCTGGAAGTTAAGAATAATCTCAGCTCCAAGTAACGCGATAGCCAAGCCAGGATAATTAAGACAATTATTGCACATGGCAAGACGTGGAGACCTGGCTCCATGGCTCCAGAATACCAGGGCGCTAGGCCACCACTGATGTAACTCACCTTCCTTTTCGCTCGTGGCTGCAGCCTGGTCATCTCCAGTGGCCACTGAATTCAGTCTCCAAATCAGGGGAGACCAGAGCAGAGTGAGACCTCCCCTCTGACGCTCCTCTACTTGAACAAGGTAGGGGCGCGTTTCCCAGGAGACTCTAGCAAAGGCCCTGGGGTGTCTTTTGGCTAGACGTGAGTTACGTGGCTACCCCAGCTGCCTGGGGGGCTTGGACTGAAGATCTATCATTTGTAGCCGCTCTAGTGGAGGTAGAAAGGGAATAGGAAGAAATCGACTGAAATCGCTGGCAGTTACGAAGCCAACCTATATGCTATAAAAGAGAAACGTCTAGCTCTGCTCAAGGAAGCCTTCTGTAAACCTCTAGAAGGTTCTAGTGTTCTCCTTATAACCCTGCTGGTTGAACTATTTTTTTGATATTTCATATTCAAATAATGACCCCCATGATGATAAAAATTTGCTTAATTTTTGTTGTTTGTTAAATTTCTGTCTACCTATTAGATTTTAAGATCTAGGAGAACAAGGTCAATGCCTGTCTTATTCAATGAGATATCCTCAGCCTCTAGCACAGGGCTTGACAGATAGTAGAACCAACATTTGTTAAATGAATACATATAAGAATGAATGAGTGAACGTGATCTTTGAGATCTGTTGAGATCAAGTGAATAGAAGCAGATTTCAAACCATGGTAAATATTGAATGTGTGTATGTGTATGTGTTTGTGTGTGTGTGGGTATAAATATATAAATATATATGGGCATGTATGTATGTATAAATTCTGGTATCTTATTTCTACAATAGTATTCAAAGCATATGTAGAGTTCTTTTATTATTTTGTACTCAGTCTTTAAACTCAAAATTACTTTCAGCTTCTCATGTTTTACTTCTATAATATTGCATTTAAAATGGTGAAGAGTGAAAAAAAAACCAAAGTATTTCAAAGTTAATTTTCTAAATAAGCATTTGAGAAACTGCAAAGAATTATACAATATTACTTGTAAGCAAGTATTTCCACTTTGTGTACACTCCCTCCTCCTCCTCTTCCTTTTCCCTTACCCTTCTCCTTTTGTCTTTTTTTTCTTTTTTTGGCTGGTTGTTCATAATGGTAGGGAAAATAGATAATGTAACCTTGGCCCTCTTTCAAATAGGACAAAATTATTTTCTATTTTAATGTGTAAAACTCCATAATTGATTGCAAATTACAAGCAGCAGGCAGAGTTAAATTACGAAGAACTTAAAATAGCAAGGTAATAATATACTCTTCCTTTTTTCGAAGCATCTGAGAGAGTAGTGTTTATCATGAAGAATACTATTAATTAAAATGTTTATCATGCAGTAAAAGCAATACTGTTTCTCATTTACATTCTATGAAACAGGCTGCGAAGTGTATGGTCATTTGAAGGCAGATGGTTTCTCTGTTCGGGGTTCCAAATCCACACTATTTCCTAGACTTCTAACATTATAACATTGTTTCCTCATATTACTACATTCCAAGAATGTTCTACGGCCTACTCCTTGTCAACTCTATATGTGCACCTATTACAAGACCTGTAGAGAGATCACATGCCTGAAATATTTCTTTAACCTCCCTGTGTCATTTAGTTTTGATGAAAACTCATCCATAAACTTCACAGAAGTCCAACGGACTCTCTATGCGCAACCTGCAGGCAGCCAGCCCAGACTGGGAATCATTCAGTTAGAAAAAGTGGCACAAACTGTGCCCCTCGCTTTGAAGTGGGCACTGGCATTATCTCAGCCTCGGAAAGTGATCCCATCGGCATGGACTCACTGACCAGGGTTGTTAGGGATGACTGATTCTCCATTGCTCGCTTCCATGCGGACCAAGACAGAGACTGTGCACTCACTGAGACATTCTGATGCACCTGTGTTAACGCCTCGGGTCAAACAGGTCATAGTATTTCTCGGGTGACCTGGCCGTATTGCTATGGTCTAAATACCCCCAAAACTCAGTGGCTTCAAAAGCATCCACTTTTAAAATATATATATATATAATCGATCTTTTACAGAGAGGAAGGGAGAGGGATAGAGAGCTAGAAACATGGATGAGAGAGAGACATCCATCAATCCATCATGCATGCCCCTGACTGGGGATGTACCCGCAACCAAGATACATGCCCTTGACCGGAGTCAAACCTGGGACCTTTCAGTCTGCAGGCCGACACTCTATCCACTGAGCCAAACCGGTTTTGGCAGCATCCACTTTTTAAAAAAATATATATTTTATTGATTTTTTACAGAGAGGAAGGGAGAGAGGTAGAAAGTCAGAAACATCAATGAGAGAGAGACATCGATCAGCCGCCTCCTGCACTCCCCACAGTGGAGTTGTGCCTGCAAGCAAGGTATGTGCCCCCAACCGGAATCGAACCTGGGACCTTTCAGTCTGCAAGCCAACGCTCTATCCACTGAGCCAAACCGGACTTGGCAGCATCCACTTTTTTATCCAATTTTTGCACCTGGAGTTCAGGAGCCTGCAGCTGCTCACTTCTGCTGCAAGCAGCACCCACTGGGGGCACTCAGGGGGGTTCAGCTTGGGGAAGGGGGGAGCTGGCAAGTCCAATGTGGCTTTCCTTCCATGTCTGCTGTAGTGGCAGGAATGGCTGGAATAGCTGGAGGCTGGCTGGGCCCTCATTTCTACCTGCATCTACTCCACAGGGGTGGCTTGGACTCCCTGCCAGCATGGTGGCTGGGATTTGAGAGAGAGCATTCTAAGAAAAAGCACCCGGGAGCATCTATTCTAAGAAGCACAGACTCCTCATCACCTTGGAAACCCAGAAATGCATTGCCCAGAAATGCTCTTTGGAGGGTTCAACAGTGCATAAGAGACACGAATTCACTGCCTTACTGGAGCTTATATTCAAGGGGTAAAACCAATAACATATGTGTAAATTATCAAAATTTAATCAATCATTCAGAGGCGATGAGTGCTGGGAATAACAGAGCAGGATGATTGGTCCAACAGTTCTGGGAAGGCACTATTACAAGGCAATCAGGCAAATCCCCTCTGAGGAGAACACATTTGAGCTGGGATTCAAATGGCAAATAAAAACAAGGAAGGTAAACAATTGGTTGATGAGTCTACCAGGCAGCAGCCACAGCAAGTGCAAAGGCCCTGGGAAAATATCATAGATAGTAACCACAACTAGCTTCATATGATGGGAGGGCTGTACACATTCATTTAAAGGGCCAGTGGCAGAGGAAGCTAGTTCAATTAGTTATTTATGTCCACTCATCATCCATCCATCCATCCATTCATCCATCCATCCATCCATCCATCCATCCATCCATCCATTCATCCATCCACTTATCCATCTATCCATCCATCCATCCATCCATCCATCATCCATCCATCCATCCACCCACCCATCCACCCATCCACCCACCCACCCAACAAACCTTTTTGGGTGCCCTTCATATACTGTGAACTATGCTAGACATGAGGGCTGCATCGATAAAAAGATAAACCATCTCTGTACATGGACTCATCATCAATTTCCACAATTATTCCGTGAAATGAACTGGCATGCGATTGGACACTCACTTTGTGGGCAAGGAAACTGAAATGTAGAGTTTAATGACTTCACTTGACATCGCCCAAGTGGTTAGTGGCAGAGCTGAAGCATTTTCTCTTCCTTCCTTCTTCGGGGAAAGCATTATGCATGACCTATTTTTTTTTTTTTCCGAACTCTCTCAGTGGGGCAACAATTAGAGCTAATCTATTGCTAATGCTCACCATTTTGGGATTCTTTAATTCAAGTATTTTAAATTAGTGTTGTTTTAATTGTACTTACCTCCTGAGACAATCTGAAGGAGGAATAGCAAATGAAATAATGCACGCAAAAGCACTCTGTAACCTGGAAACCATGATACAGACATAAGTTATATATAGTTGCATATTTGAGGATATTACTTCATGCATTAGCACTGCTTCTTTCAAAGGAGAAATTCAGAGACTTGTGGAGGGATGCTTTAAAATCATTTCATATGTTATTTAAAAATGAGATTTCAGGAACTGACCCACAATAGGTATTTAATAAATATTTGTTGAACGAATAGATAAGATGGAATATTTGAGGGATATGAATGCCACGTGTGGGTTTCAGTGTGACTACTCGCTGTGGAAGAGGGGTCCCTTTGGGAATACATTGTCCCCCCCCGCCCAGGAAAGAAGGGGAAGCTAGTATGTCTACTTTTTGAGTCTCCCATCAGATTATAAAAGCTGACGCAGAAGGTCTCCATCCTATTTCATGTATGTATCCCTTGGTGCTAGGACTGCAGTGGCTCAGGGAGGCACTTGCCCGAATGTGAAATTTAACGGGCAGGATGCGGGCAAAAAAAATCAATATAAATAACATTTTAATACACTCCTTTAAAAAAATCAAAATTAGTGCAAAATTCCATGGTAAACATAATACCAAAAACTTAACTAACATTGAAGTTCATTAAAAATTATTTCAGACCATCTCTTGGTCAAGGGAAATTGTCCTGCATAGCAATTACCCCAGAATAAATATTGAAATATTATTGATGATCTTCCAAAAAACCAGGAAAGTAAAATTATAATAAAGTCGGTTTGGGATATCAATAAAATATTTAAAACTTAAAATAATGGTGTGAGTTTTCATAGTCCTACATTTTGGCTTTTCAATCATCTGAGAGTTCTGGAAAAAATTAGCCATTGAACATTGAAATGAAAATTCCTTTTGCCTCAGGCTTCCACATGGCTTGGCCTGGCTCGCATCTTCCTAGCTCCTGGCTCAGGTCCGAGGACATAGGTGCTCAGTACATGTTTGTGGAAGGAACTGTGAGCTCTGCAAGGACAGGGCAGAGGTGTGTCTGTCCTTTGAACCCCTTTTTCTCAGAGCCCAGTACAGTGACTAATACCTAGAGGGGTTCTAAAAATGTTAATTATGTTGTGAAAAAAATATTGGATGGATCCCAACAATTCAAAATTCAATTCATGTCCTATTACTAAATTCGATAGACTGGGTTTCACGGTGGATTTTCAGATTCTAATTTGAAGTCCTAGCCTCTGAGCTTTTAACCTTGGCGTGGGTTATTATGATCCCTCCCCCTCGCCTGTACATGCCACATGGATACCACACAGTCCCAAGATGACCAGTGAGGAGACTTAGCAAGCAGGGAATTTACACGTAAGTCTGGGTCTGCTGCTTGCCCACCTACTAAACCCATGGCTTTCAAGCATTTCTAACCCTGGTCTTTATAAAATTGTTTTATCTATCTTGATCCAGTTATACATACACATGCTTTTAAATATATATATATTATTGATTTTTACAGAGAGGAAGGGAGAGAGATAGAAAGTCAGAAACATCGATGAGAGAGAGACATTGATCAGCTACCTCCTGCATGCCCCACACTGGAGATGTGCCTGCAACCAAGGTACATGCCCTTGACCGGAATCGAACCTGGGACCTTTCAGTCCGCAGGCTGACGCTCTATCCACTGAGCCAAACCGGTTCTGGCCATATACATGCTTTTAGACATGATTAAAATGTCATTAAATACTTAGTTGAATTATTTAAGATGCACTGCTGGTTGCAATTTTATTCTATGCACTTACATGTTATTCTCTTTAGAATGCATTTCTGAGGACTTGGAAGTGGTTTCATGAACTACTAAAGGCCAAGACGCATCCTTTGAGAAACACTGCACTAGACTCTAAGATTTGGGGAGGTGGGTGTTTCCTGTCTCTCTACCATTGCAGCTGACATTGGCCCTGGTGCAGGGAAGGCATCCAATAAGCCACGCTGGCTCCAGGCCTGGATGCCAAGTGCATCCGCTTTAGAGACAGACACTTGGGTTTGAGGTCCAGCTTTGTCACTCACAACTCTCTGAGCGTGGACGAGTGATCTTGGTGCCACGAACCTTGTTCTCTTCGTCTGTCCTGAGAACGATGGCAACAACAATAATAACAGCCTGTATCTGTTGAAGACTTATGACACACCAGGCTGTCCAGCAAGGGATGGTGATTGAAATGCGACACAGGTGCTCTAGAGACCACATGGGGTCAATGTCAAAAGCACCTGCCATGTCCAGGAAACCTCATCGTCACCGGGTCTATGTTCTTCTCCGTGGCTCCTCTGAACCAGGACTCCCTACTGGGAATGAGATGTGTGTCGCTTGCTCCTTCGGGGACTTGGCAGACGTGGGGCTGGGAAGGGGCCAGCGCTTTGAAGAGCCCTGTGAGAGCGCGCTGCCCGCCCCGTTCTCAAAGACCCATCCATCTCCCAGCCTTCCTCCTGGCGCATGGGCAAGCCTTTGGTCTGCTTCGTGGCGCTCGGGGCCAGCTGGCCCGCGTCCACATTCCAGCCTTCCTGGGCAGGACAGGGGCGGCATTGTTGAGATCTGAGGCCCTGCAGGACACGGGGCTCATGTCCTCGGGCTACCTGTGGCCTTTCTCTCCTGGGACATTTTGCTGTGCTTCTCACCGCTCTCGCCGAGGTGTGGGACCAGCGAGGAGGAGGGAGGAGGGGCTGGGCCGTGTGCCATGATAAATGCCAACCACCGGGGACGGAGGGATTGTGTGAATCAGTCTGTTCTGGTCTGGCTTTCTGTAAAGGAAGCAACCCGTATGTTTGCTTAAAATGAGATTCTTGTCTTTCCCAGCAGCGCTCACTCATATGGTCTCATGAGTGTCTCAGCCTTCATATCTGAGAAGTCATTTCTGGATCAGAAAAGATCTTGACAGAACTATCAATTTAATAGCAATGCCTTCTAGATATGTCTGTCACCCTATGATTAGACATCATAACTACCACTTACGGAAAATATATTACGCTCCATTTGCTTGATAGAGGCTATTTCTTCCAATCTTCATCAGAATACCTTCAACGTAAGCTCTCCTGCACAGTGCGCAAAATTAAAAGTTGATATTAAAAAGGAGTTAAGTAATTTCTTTCAAATCATCCGGCTCCTCATGGTGGGATTTCAATCAAAGCTTAACTCTGTCTGATTCTGAAGCCAAGTTTTTTGTACTTCCCACATCACCTGTTCAACAACCATGCTCTCATGAGTAGTCATCATGTGCATGACATTTACTGCATGTGAAGTGCTATAACACAGCCAGACACACAGTGCATGCTCAGAAAACACTTCTCACAACAGCTCTTGTGCAAAGCACCCCATTATCCCATGTTCTGGATGCAACTCTGAAGACCAGCTGCACTTGAGATCACGTGCTGCTGTAAGGTGGAGCAGGGATTTGAATCTGGACAATCTGTGCCTTTGACCGCTAACTGATGCTGCTTCATATCCATACTTACCTTTTTTTTTTATTGATTAAAGGGTTACATAGGTGTCCTTATTCCCACATTACCTCCCCACTCATGCCCTCACCCCACTGGTGTCTGTGACCATTGATTAGGTCCATATGCATGCATACAAATCCTTTGGTTGATCTCTCCTCCTTACCCCCACCTCCTCTACCTTCCCTCTGAGGTTTGATGGTCTGATCGATGTTTCTCTGTTCATATTTATTTTAAATCTCACATGATCTGTGAAAGAGAGCAGGAACATTATCACCACTTTTCAAGTGAGGGCACTGCACACATATATGTGCCCAGTGGTATAGAGCTGTTACGTGGAAGGGGGACTCAATTCTGCATTTCCTGGTTGTGTGCTTGTTCTAATGGTGAGGTCATCACTATCCATGTCATGACAGCGAGGCATGCCTGGTGCTCCTCACCTACCCTGTGCTTGACACCTAATTGTGCTGAGCGGCTGTCTGGTAGCATCTGTGAATTTCAGGACTGGGTGGGTCACAGAGCTTGGGCTCAGATAGAAGGTTCCTTTTCTACTGGCATGATTTTCTGCTCCTCTCACCTGAATACATACCCTGACTCTAGCATGGGCCTGCTCCTTCCTCCTGCTCCCTTGCTGCCCATCATTACTCCTTGGGAGGGGAACTTCCTACATTCAGGGCATCTCTCTAGTGTCACAGCGACCTGGATTCTGATTTTTCTGACTCACTGGAGATTTGTCTCCAATACTTGCTGGCCATAGTCTAGTAGGATAAACCTTGAGGAAAGCGCAACCCGCATATTTTAAAATTTTCACCCTCTATTGTCTACACATAAAGCATGAAGCATCTCTCTTCTGAAACTCTCTAATCTGTTTGTTAACAATTTTGTTCTCCCAACAAAACTGTCCTTGAAAGAGGGTATGATTTATGTACTTATTATTGCTCCTCCAAAGGTAATCTAGCTCTGGCTGGATTTGTTTTACATAGGAATAGAGGCAAGGCGAGAGTCGGAGGTATAACCTCCACGACCTGTCCCCCATAAGCTAGGCATTTCCATATTTACCATCTCAGTTAATTCTGACATCTCCTTGAGGTCGAAACGATTACAATTATTCTCATGTTTAGAGAGGAGAAAACTAAATCTCAAAGGGACAAACCAGCCAGAAATGCCTTCATCATGAGACTATTGTTTCTAGGACTTCAACATGCATGTACACGTGTGTATGTACACATGAGTGTGTTTCCCATCATAACTTTTTCCTTAAGTTTTTTACTGTTATAATTTTTATCCCATAACCTATGTAAGTGTAGATAATTGTGTGTTTTTTGTATGTGATTATGTTGTACATGTTCACAGAATGAACCCAAATTTCAGATCATTTTATTCTTTTCAAATATATATACCTAAATCTGATTAATTTGTATTGCACTGTAAAATATTAATTTAAAAAAATGTATAAATTAAGAAACTCCCCTACTAAACTGATTATCTTAATATTGAACTTGGAAAACAAGGTCCATACGTCTACACATATATATGTATATATATTAAATACTATGACTCTACCAAGTTTATATGTAATCAATCAATATTTGCCAAACCTGTCCGTTTCCAATGCCATCAAATGGCATTGGGTGTATTAATTGTTGAGGAGAACATGTACCTGTAGCTTCACATTTGGTTCACCCACTACTACTTCCTCTAAGTGGTTTGTAACATAAAGGAGAAAACCTGATATGTAAAGACTGGGCTCCATGCACTTTTCCCCTTTCCCACATTCTGTATCCCAGGACCATCCTGTTCACGCTATCCAGGACCTCCCTCTACAAATATTTCCTCAGTTTGGTCTCAGATAACCTCATTGCTGACTCAGATTTTGAGATGCAAATATTATGTACTGAAAAGGAACCTCTTGTTTCAAGACCTCTAAGCCTTGTATAGAAATAAGTAAATAATAGCTAGTTAGAATCAAAGTGCCTTAAACTAAAAAATTGAATTGTTATTGGTATCCTATTTCTGAACATCAAAATTGAGAGACATCCACTGTATTAGCCAGAGTCTATCTACAAATGCAAATACTTGTTGAGCACAAATACTTAAATTTGTGACATTCAAATTTTAAGTGATGTAATTAAAATGTATATAGAATTAAAAGATTATATGCCTTCTATATGCATTGTATCATGCTACATGCTATGGGCATTAAAAAAGAATAGGGAAAAAATACTCCTTAATCTCAAGGAAACATTCAGTTAGTTACTTGGGGGAGAAAAGATTTAATACAGACTAAGAAGTGATCAGGATCATCACCAATTAAAATTGGTCCTGGAAACTTCTTTGGAAAGGAAACCTTCAATTGTATCTCCGTGGACAGAAGTTTGGGCAGGAGGCATGAGATAAGATGAACATTAGCAGTATGAAAGAGAAGGGCCAACTGAACCTGCAGGCCTTTGGAAGTGTTGAGAGGTGGTCTTGTGTAGAATCCGGGCTGCCAGTATCTCTTTAGACCAGGATGGGAAAGACGAAATAGTGCAGGTTTTGGAAACCAACCAGTTTAAATCCTGGCCCTGCTACTCAATACTGAATAACTGAGCTTCGGGAAATTAATGACTTCTTTAAGACTCCAATGCCTAATCTGTAAAATGAAGATAATATTATCTACACCTCAGAATTACTGTAAAAGATTAAGTGAAACCATCTGTTACAAATTGATATGTCAATGTGGCTGCTCACTTCCGTCAGATTACTTGGGTAAAACTATGACAATTACAGGTAGGTGGGGGGCTGTGAGTCTGTTCCCCGACAATCGCACTTCTGAAAGGAATGTTTGGATGAGAGCAAGTCCCAGGCAGAACTCTTCCACGTGTATAAATATTTATTTTCAATTAAGCTCCAGTCAATCACACAGCCCGTTCCTGGTGAAACTCGGTCATAGGTCCCTTAAACCATGAATGAATTCCACCATGGTGTGGTTTCCTTATTTCTGTTTCCTCTGCTAGAATGTCAACTCCATGGAGGCAGCTGGTTTTGTGTATGTTATTTACTGCTGTGTCTCCCCTACACAGAGCAATGTCACACACATAGTAAGTGCTCAATAAATATTAGGGGAAATGAATGAACTTATCAGCCCCAGGTTACAGAATAAAGTTAACATAATTCCTTAACATGTACATATATACTGTTATATGTAAAAGTAAATGACAGGTAGTATAACATATAAAGCACTTGGCATATTTGTGTGCTTGTCTTCTCTGTCCTTGCAAACCCCTCGAGCTCTCCTTCTTCCCGATAACTCCTAACACAGAACTTGAGCAGTTATATTACACTATATTAAATAGACATTTTTGTGTATTCCTTTTCCCTCATCGGTAAATTGGGAATAACTCCCATTCTGCTACTACATTGGGCAGTCGTGACATTCAAAATAAAACAAATGTGACAAAAACGTACACTAGTAAACTGCTTACCCTAAGACTATATTTTCCAAAGATAAGCCATGAAATGTCTACATCAAAATCCTTTGGATTGTTTTGAAAATGTTGAGTCTTAGGGCCCATTTTAAGAAGGACTAATTGTACCTTAAATCTTCATTGTAATGAAATCCTCATTCTTTTGTTTTTTAACACACACACACACACACACACACACACACACACACACACACACACGAGGCCTGGTGCACAAAATCACGCAAGTGTACGCCTTCCTTCCCCCAGCTGCTGGCACCAGCTCCCCTCTGGCACCCAGAACCGGGGCTTCCCTCGCAACCCTGGCTTCGTCGGGAAGGTTGTCCAGAAGGACGTCCAGTCTAATTAGCATATTATTATGCTTTTATTAATATATATCTAGTCGAGACCGATTTGGCTCAGTGGATAGAGCGTCGGCTTGTGGACTGAAAGGTCCCAGGTTCGATTCCGATTGGGGGCATGTACCTTGCTTGTGGGCACATCTCCGCTGTGGGGCGTGCAGGAGACGGCTGATCGATGTCTCTCTCTCATCGATGTTTTTGACTTTCTCTCTCCCTTCCTCTCTGTAAAAAATCAATAAAATATATTAAAAAAAAATATATATATACATATCCTTAGGTGTTTTATAAGCACACTAGTTTTCAACATTGCCCTAAGAGAAGAGAGATGGTAGTAATGGTGGTAATGATGATGATGACTAGTTAAACCCCACTAATAACTGGACAAGGAACCCTCTGAAGGAAAGAAAGGTCACTGTTGTCACCTTGGAACCTATCGTAGTGACTGTCCTGTAATCCTGCTCAATGAATGGCTGTTGAGTGAATGATGTTGATGGTGACGATGCCGTCTTTTGAACTCTCAGTGACACACAACACTGGGGAGGAGACACTTGCTCCTTGAGACCGATGATGCGGGACCTGCATGTGAAGTTGTGTGTGTGTGTGTCTTGCCAAGAGGAAGAGAATTTCCTTCTTGCACTTTCTTCCCCTCCCGTTTAAACAATGTCCACAAACTGCGGAGAGGTAGGTATATAAACATATAGACTCTGTTTGCACACCCGCTCTGGCTTGATAACAGGCCCATTTCCTGCTGTATGAAAACTGTCAAACTCTCTGTTGTCAAAGTTCTCTTTGTCTCCAGAATGCAATTCATTGACCTTCCTCCCCGAGCTGAGGAGGTGCCCGGGGCCTCTCCCATGTTATCCTCCGGCTATCTCCTCCTAATCTTTTCCCACAGAAAAGGCAAGGAGGATTTCCTTGAAAATTACCCATAAAGCCAATTGCTGGAGGACGTAGCTGAGCGCCTACAGGTAGGCTTGATTTTTTTCCCATCACCTCGTAAAGGAAGCAAGTGAACCAAGAAACGGTTACAGTTTGCAAAAAGGAAAAAGAGAAAGAAAATCACTATGAACATGGCAATGATTACATTTCAGCCTCCCTCTCTGCGCACACATGCATGCACATATATGTTGCTGTCTGTCAACATCCTGTCATAGCAGCTGGAAGGGTCCTTGGGCTTGGCTTTAGGCAAAGGTTCTAACTCATTTTCCCTAATGTGAGACGTGGTGTGAAGCCATCTGCTCTTTTGCATTAAGTCTTCCTCAGCAGGTAGCGTTGGCCTAGAGGGCAGAGAGGTGATGGCAAACCAAGGCCATCCGTTCTGGGACCTGGAGGTGGAATGGACCTCCTGATTGCTCTTACCACCTGTCAGCCCACTGTTTTCCTATGAGTTCAGATGTCTGCTGCCTCCCACATCTCTACACAAACCGGGGAGTCAATATATTTCAAATGGGAGGAGCAAGTGTACAGGACACCCATAAAATCGAAGCCCTTGTTTGTATCTCTATAACTTGCCAGGCATTCCTATAATGGTTGGTAGCCATGACCTTGTCCCTCAGAGAGCTGGGTAAACTTGGCTCTCCTCTCAATCACGGGATCTATAAAAGTTCAAAGTCCCCCCTTGAGGAAGGGACTTAACCCTTCATGGTCGCCCACCACCTGAAACTCCTTTCTGCTTTGTCTTAAGTCAAAGTGGTTCCAAGTACTAACACTTACGAATTTCACTCACACTAAGAAAATACACTCACACTAAGAAAATATACCTTTAGAACTCTTCTTTAAAGATTCCACAATCCAGCCAAGTTCACAATGCTGAACTTGCTACCTCCTGTCACTCACTGACCTCCTCTTTTCTGTCCCCATCCAATCTCGCTTCTAAGATTGGGGCTGATGGCACCAAACATTCTCCTTCTAGAATGTCACAAAGCAACTCAGCTCTGCGTAGACAAACATCAAGGACTGGAGAGCTCCGTGTGATAAGTATTATGAGAGGTCAGAGCAGGGTTTGGCGAGCGCAGAGAAGGAGACTCTAGCACTCCATTTTCGGGGCTGCGACTCATCTACTGCAGTGGTTCTCAACCTTCCTAAGACCGCGACCCTTTAATACAGCTCCTCATGTGGTGGTGACCCCCAACCATGAAATTATTTTTGTTGCTACTTCATCACTGTAATTTTGCAACTGTTATGAATCGTATCCGTGTTTTCCAATGGTCTTAGGTGACCCCTGTGAAAATGTTGTTCGACCCCCAAAGGGGTCGCGACCCACAGGTTGAGAACCGCTGATCTACTGCTTTCCTGAGCAATGGCATGCCCAAGGAGTCTTTAAGGACAATAAGTGAGGCCGCAGGAGAGACTCAAGCCTAGCGGTGGTGAATATTATCTGCAGGTTTGTCGACATGCGCAGGACAGGAAGTTTGCCTAAAGAAGAGGTGCACTATTGGGGACCTAGAGGAGGACAGCTGTGGCTGGTGCCAAAATTGAAGAGGCACCAGCAAACAGGATGGGATGGCTTCAGGGGACACTCTGGTCAGAAGCAGCTGTGGGCATGGGACAGCCGCTGTAGTCAAGTCACTCATGAGGAGTCACTGCAGCTGTGAATATGCTACGACCTCTCATTGGAGCAGATCTGAGCTCTTAGGCTGGCTGAGCTTCAGATGGAAAGATTCTTTGGCCAGGTCTTGGGGAATGAGTTCTTGGGGGAGGCTGGTGACAGGAGGTGAGAACTGAAAAAAAATGACTCTTATAAAAGCCATAGGAGTTAGGAAAAAAAGTGAAGAATTACTATATCTCATAAAATAAAGAATTACACTTAGTCTAATCAATATCTATCTATTTCTATGTCTAGGTCTATGTGTATCTAGATTGATGTGGTCATACTGAGGATCATTTGATTTTTAGAGTCTAATTATTAACTCCAAATTATATTATATTCCATAAATATTTATTGAACATCTATCATACTTTGGTTACTGTGTTTAGTACTAGGATACAAAGGTATGGAGATATGGTTTCTGTTTTTAAGATCTCTTTTTTAAATTTCTTTTTTTTTTGAGAGAGAGAGAGGAAGAGGGAGAGAAACATCAATGTGAGAGCGAAACATTGATCAAATGCCTCCTGCACACCTCCTACCACGGATCAAGCTCACTACCCAGCATGTGCCCTGACCAGGAATGGGACTGGCCACCTGTTTGTGCCTGCGATGACATCAACCAACGGAGCACACTGGCCAAGTCTTTCAAGATCTTATCATGTCAAAAAGGCTAGAACGAGAATATGGACAAAGTGTTAGAAAAACAGTTAATGAGGCTGTGCAGGAATGCTTGGCAGATGACTATTTTTGGTCTTATTGCACGGGACATATTTCTCTGTAACACTTTCATGAAGCAAATGTTCCATAGGAACCAACACAGGCTTTGGAGATACAGTGGTACCTCGAGATACGAGTGCCCTAACATACGAGATTTTTGAGATACGAGCTGTCGAGCGAGCGATTTTTGCTTTGAAATACGAGCAACATTTGAGATAGGAGTAATCATGCGATCGGCCGGCTGCACACGACCCACCCGTTTACCTCGACTCGAGCATCTCATAGTTTCCCACGCCTCAAGGTCACATAACGAGTTAAACTCGTATCTCGAGGTACCACTGTATATGAGTGAGTAAGACAGAGAAGGCCCTGGTCTCTATGTTGTTACTTTTGAATCAGAGGGTATGAGAGCAGGCGAGTGAGGGAGCAAACAAGATACCATATTTTCTGGTGTATAAGAGGACCCCCACCTTTTCCAGTTAAAATATAGAGTTTGGGATAGACTCATCCTATAATACAACACCCAGCATATAAGATGACCCCCGACTTTTGAGAAGATTTTTCTGGGTTAAAAAGTCGTCTTATACGCCGGAAAAAAATGGTAATTGTAGACCAGTGCTCTGAAGAAAGTAAACGATGATGTCAGGGGCATCTCTGGGAGGTGGCTAAAGTTAGATTGCGTGGTTAGGACAACTTTCTTTGTACGCATATTAAGGAAAAGCCTACAAAAATGATGAGGTTTTAGAGTCAGCCATTTTCTGGGGACCATACTGAGGGCCCTGGAAGCATTTTGGGGTTGACAGCAGCCCACGTGCCACAGGAGGGTCCACCAGAATAAACAGAGCCATTTCCTGGTGCCATCGGGTCCCCTGACTTATGCCCCTATTACAGGGGCAGACAGGAGGCAGAATGGGGACCATATACTTTTCCTGTCTAGCCTCCAAGCCTCTTATGAGCCCAGGAGATGAGGTACAACTTGAGGTCATTAACAGTACATCACTTTCCTATTGCCGTGTATCAAATTACCACCAATGTAGTGGCTCCAAATGACATCAATTTATTATGTCACCGTTCCGTAGGTCCCGAGTCCAGACAGAGCTGGATTGGAGTCTCTGCTCAGTGGACAGCCAGGGTGAAAGCAAGGTAATGGCGGGGAGTGATATTTTTGTGGTGAGGGGGATTCCGTTCAAGCTCCCCCAGTTTTGGGCAGGATTTCGTCCCTTTTTTTCTGGAGGACCAAGCCCTCCCACTCTGCTGCTGGCTGTGATCCAGCCACCATTTCCGGTTCCCAGAGAACACTTCAGTGCTTTGTCAGGCAACTCCTCTCTCACTTGAAATCTACCTCCACTTTGGGGGGCTCATTCGATTCGGTCAGACCTGCCTGGGTTACCTTCCTTTTTGGTTTACTCAAAGTCAGCTGGTGAGTAGCCTAAATCGTAAGGTTGGCCCCCTACGGTATACAATGTTCTGCCTATATTCAAGGAGAAAATGACAAAAACAAAAAACCTGCACACGATGGGGCAGAACTTCTTGGGGGAATCTTAGAATTCTGCCTCGCACCCGGGTGAATAGCCAGGCTGACCTGAAAGACGACTCTCACATTTCCCGGGCTGGTAAGGTCAGCTTTTTCTGCATCAGTTTTTCTCAAGGGGAAACCATCCCTCAATCAGCTTCTGTAAGGTCAATTTCCCTAGACAGATATGCTAATAAAGAGTAATACTGAGTGTTTGCCATGTGCCAGGAATCATCTTGAGAGTCTTAAATATATATTAACCCACGTAGTCTTTATAATAACCCTACTCGATAAATGCTATATGCAACTCCATTTGACAGGTGAGAAAACCGAAACAGTCATCTTGACAAAAGATGAGTGATTTGCATCATTAGTAAGTGGCAAGTAGGTTAGAATTCAGGCAATTATCCCTGTTGCATTCTGTTGTGGGATAGATCTCCAAGTGTCTCTCTCTGTCTGGTCTCAGCAAAACTGCATTATTTCAAATTTTATTAAAACTCATTCTACTGGCGTTTCTAATAACCCCTCAACTCTAGTAACTACTTATCGATAGGTTTCACTGACCTAAGATAGCCCAAATAAGATGAAGAGGTTTGAGTAGCAAAATTACTCTCTCTGTGTATGGAGAAAAGATAATTTCGTTGGGTTTTCATGAATAAATCATTGTATTTTTATATAACAGCTCCCAGACTCTTGAGTGTTTCTCAAATAAATCAGCAACTTTGCCACTAACAGAACATGAAGTTTTTAAAACTCTCTTTTATTCAAAGATATTAGATGAGAGAGCAAGGAGAAATTCCTATATAATAAAGATGTAATATGCAAATGGTTGTTACAACATGAAGCCTAACAACTGAGCAGATCATGAATCTGCAGGAGGGTGGGGCAGAGAGCTACAGGAAGGAACAGGGAAGCAAGCTATGCGGGGTTGGGGGGGGGTAGTGGAAAGCGGGTGGATTTAAAAAAATAAACTTTTAACCAGAATGTGTGACTATTACTAGTACTACTTCCATTCTATCAAACAGAAGGATAAAAAAAGGTTTTCTCATGAGTTAAGTTCCAAGATCTTAATCATATACATTTCTATAAAATGCTTCTTAAACCTCAGAAAGGGGTCATGTAATGATTCATCTTTTGATAAGAGACAGAAGGAAATGATGTTCTTTCAAATTTTGGTTAAGAATCTGTTTTTTTAAACCACTGGCTTTCCCCCCTGCACTCATTGGGTAGAGAAATGAGGCGGTGTGGTTTGTGAAATTAGCCTCTCTAAGTAGACAACTCTACTAGTATATTTAAACTAAGAAACAGTGACTCACTTACTCATTGCACATTCACAGCCAGATTCTACTTTCTTTTCTCTTTGGCTTGTGAATTTTGAAGGTCTCATGACCTTTAGAGAGCATGCTTTTCTACCAATCTATCATGGCACAATGGTCTACTAGGTGCCTTTCAGATTGTGCTACCAAATTCTGATCTGTATGTTGAATTTCTTTTATTCTGCCATAAGGATATTTTCTGCAACAGGGATGCCCTTTAGAGGGAAGATTGACATTACGAGGTAACACAACAGATAGTGTAAAACTGCGTACAACTTGCTGAAGTAAAGAGGTAAGATGGCCCAGCCAGTGTGGCTCAGTGATTGAGCGTTGACCTATGACACAGGAGGTCACGGTTCGATTTCTAGTCAGGCCATGCAAAAGATAGCTGATCAATGATTCTTCTCATTGCTCTTTCTCTCTCTCTATCCCCTCTCTCCCTTCCTCTTTGAAATCAATAAAAACATACTTTAAAAAAAAAAGAGGTAAGATGGATGACATAATACAAAGCCAGCTCCCAAGGAAAAGTGCATTTTTACCAGAATATAGCAGAAATTTCTCTGGCAAGTTTATAAGGGGCATAGTCATAGAAGCAAACAGGTCTACACAGATGACGATGTGATTTTGAAGGATGAGCGACTATCTACAGGGCAATCACCGTGAATGCTTTTTATGGACATTGAGGACAAGCTTTTATTACTTGGGTGATTGCGGTGTAATAGCAATGGCGTATTTGGTGTGGTTTTGTAACCTGTATTTTGTGATGTCCCAATATAAAACCTTTTCTGTTCTTTAAGCAGTCACTACTCATCCTGTGTCATTATATAAAACTAGCTTTAAAAAACACCAACACCTGTTTAAGTTTTAATTCCTTCAAGTGTGATATCAATAGTTATAGTATTGTTCTTTGAACCATGGCTGGTCCATCCATAAAAGAAAAGAAATGAATTAGATAGAGAGCCCTCTCCAGAGCTTTTTGGAAATGGAGGGAGGGCATATGAGTGGGGTTGGGGTTTCTCACCCTCGTTCCCCAGGGGGGTCCGGCTTTATCTTTCTCCTATTGTTGGGTTTTGGACCCTTTTACAATGTTTTCTGTTGTCAACAGCAGAAAACCCCACTGAAACTAATTTAAGCCTGAAATCCAACATATTTACTTCTATAAAGAAAAATTTCAGGGGCAATTGAGTTCCAATCCAGCTTAAGCCAGCAGGTGAATGGTGTTCACCTTGGGGCTTCTTCTCGCTGTCCTTCACAAAGATCTGCTCCTGTGCCAGGTTTGACCTCAGGCTAGAATGTCAGTGGCAGCTGCAGTTGGGGTGCATCCCACACAACATACATGACATTAGAGTTTTTTTCCTCAAAGAAAACATAGGCATATTTTATCAAGAAGGAGGCAAGTTAGGAGTAATAGATGCCTATCTCAGGGTCCCTTTAAGATGCTCTTTGAAAAGGGGTTTCCATCATTAAAAACAAGTTTGAAAGCTCTAGAGAAATGGCTCCATTTCTCTGGTTCTTCCTATCTCTCCTCTGCCACAGTGCCAATATCCCCCGAATGTTCCAGATCCACAGCTGACCTCACGAAAGCACAGAATGGGTTAACAGCTTCAAGTACAAACCAAGGAGTATAACGAAGAACGTCTCATATGTTCTTGGAACTAGTCCTGCTTGAGCAGCCCACGATCTGCCTAACTCAGAGGCCAATGTGTAGTTACTTAAATGAGAAGTTTTCTTTTTAAAAGAGGAATGAGTCCCTGCGGGTGGATACAGCCCTTGGCCATTTGGTGAGTGGAGCCAGTTACTGCCGTCAGTGAAAACTCATTACAGGTATCACCGAAGGAAAAGAAAACATTCTACCTCTCATGAAAGCATCTGGAAGGCCTGCTCCCTCTGTCTCTCCAAGCCTGCATCCTGAAATAAACTCCCGCCCTGCCTGCTGGGGGGATTAGCTGATGCCATTCCTATCGCCATGACATCAAGCGGGTTTAAGAGCTAATCCCACACTTGAAGGTTTGAAGACCCATCTCCAGGGGCAAGCGCTGTGAAGTCAAACATCTCAATGACAGAGAAGGCAATCAATAGCTACATCCCAGGTTCCTGCTTTGTACAAGGGCATATAGTGAAGAGAGCCGGGTCCGGGAGTCGAGCGAGCTACTTTATAGATCGATTATTTCTCAGAATGAAATTGTGCCTCTTGCAACCCCATGGATGGACCTAGGGAGGCTTCTGCTAAATGGAGTCAGTCAGACAGAGAGGGACAAATACCACATGCTCTCACTTATTCATGGAATCTAAAACACAAACAAATAAAACAGAAACAAACTCACAGACACAGGGAACAAAGTGATGGATGCCAGATGGAAGGAGGGGTGGGGGGGTGGGGGGGAAAAGGTGAAGGGATTAAGCAGCACGCGTTGCCAGTTGTAAGAAAAGGCGTGGGGCTTTTGGAAATACAGTCAATGACACGGTGATAACTGATGGGGGTGATCACTTGCTAAGTTATATAAATGTCTAATCTCTATGTTGTACACCTGAAACTGATAGAAGATTGTATGTCAGCTGTAATTGGGAAAAGAAGAAGTGTTGCAAGTCACAGCCTTCTTTCAAGGCCCCTGCCTTCTCTTCATGGCATCCCCTTTGCCTTCCTCTCCTTCACTCATTCTCAAGGCTCACCTCTGAAGTCATCCTCCCATCACCGGGAATCACTGTTTCTAAATATTCCTACAGTAATTCACAAGGGTAGCACTTGCCACGAATGGCTTATTTTTTTTAAAATATATTTTATTGATTTTTTACAGAGAGGAAGGGAGAGGGATCGAGAGTTAGAAACATCGATGAGAGAGACATCGATCAGCTGTCTCCTGCATGCCCTCTACTGGAGATGTGCCCGCAACCAAGGTATGTGGCCTTGACCAGAATCGAACCTGGGACCTTTCAGTCCACAGGCTGACACTCTATCTGCTGAGCCACACCAGTTTCGGCACAAATGGCTTCTTTGGTCTGCTTCCCTCGCTGGGACCAAGTTTTAACCCTCAATTTTCTCATCTATAAAGTGGGGATGAGAAGTGCTTCCTAGGTGCTTGGCATTCCGTGAACATTCCATACTTTTAAGTTGTAAAGATGCGTCCACGGCAGAGGCTAAAATGGAAGATGAAGCGTTTGTAACCTGAGCCAGGGGAAAGTCTTGACTCAGCTCTTGCAGTGGCCACATACAGAACGGTCACAGGAGAAACAAATTCCTTGGTACTTCAATAAACCATCCGCTTCGCCGTGTCACTGATCAGTTACCACTTGGGATTAACTGCCTTGCTGATAGGTCCCAGCATTCCCAGGCCTGCTCAGCGCCTGCCAAGTATCTGCATGGCTCATGTGGAATCTTCTCTTTGAAATACAGGATCCCACTGAGAGGAAAAACAGTCTCTTCTTTGGATGTGTTGAATCAGGGCTTGGATGGCCACTGCCCAGGAATGTGCTAGCGAGGGTCCCTGCGTTGGTGGCGATGTTAGATGCGACATCCAATCAGGTCTCTTTGAGGTTGATGATACTAGGTCCTTGAATGAGCTGATTTTTCTTTTCTTTTTTTAAAAAAATGCCTTTTATTTGTCTATACTTGGATGAATTACTGAATCCTAGTTCCTTGAGTTTCCCACCTGTAGAGGGGGGGAAATAAATTGTAGCCTCTGTTTTATTTCTCCATTAAAGAGATAACGCATGAAGTAATAACAGAACATTCGTGTTATGAGATCCTGGAAAGCAACGGTGAAAATAAATCTAAGATCTTCCTCTAGGGTATGAATGATTCATATGCCTAAGCAGTACGTATATTCCAAATATATTTCCATTTTTTTCTCCAGAAAATACCAAACTCTTGTAAGGATGGCATTGAATCATTTTTCCTTAAATCCCTCTCCCCCCCCTTTTTTTTTATTAAAGACCACAACTTGACACAGTCAAAATGTCACGCTCACCGCAATGAAAACCAAGAACAAAAGTGCATCTCTCTTCTTTTTTCCTAGCTTGACAACCACGATGGAAGCTGGTGATTGAGAGGAAATCTAAGTAAAACTTGAAACACTGTCTCTGATATTCAGCTGTGCTGGATCCCCTCCAACTATGGAACATTCCACGGTATCCGTGTTCTGATGCTGCAAAATCCCGCTGAGAGGCAGGGGGGCTTCTGGTCACCTGTTTCAACACCTCTGCTCCTTCACCATCTTCACCATGACACCCAAGCAGAAACGAAGGCCAATGAACGTGCTTGTTTCTTGGCAGGTTTATGGACAGGATTTAAAGTTAAAGTACTCTCCCCTCTTTCCCTGCCTACCGTAGGAAGCCAGAACGCTAGCAATGCTTTTGCTCCTTGGGAATGAGTTCTGCTTGGGCTTTCCTTAAAGAGGAAGAAAGGCTTAGAACAGGGAAGTAGATAGGTTAGAGTTGAAATCATTGTGCAGTGTTTCTTAGCAGTATGGGTAGGGGTGGTGGTCTCAGCTTTCTCATTTATAGGAAGGGATAACAGTACCCCCTTCTCTGTGTGTCTGTGAGATTCAAATGAGATCATTATTTAAAAGCTTTTGTGGTATAGCAGGCACTCAATAATCATTAGCTCCCTTTCTATTGTTTGCTTCCTCATTTCAAGTTTATTCTATTGATGAAAGAGGGAATGTCCACCCACAGTTACGTGAATAGGAATCGGACTCATCTGATTTCACAGGTGCAGAACCAATTTTGGATGAAATTGGAGAGCCACTGACATTTGTCTTCAGGTTGGCCACTCCCATTCCTGTACCCTCTCCTCTGCTCTGCTCGTTCTCTGAGGCACCTGAATTTCTCTTGTATCTTTCTCCCTCCTCTTATCAATCCTTGTCTCTGGAAAATATCGTATATACTTATTCCAAACTAAGGTGCATAGAACTGGTATGTTTCAACACATATTTAGTTTAATCCAAACTATTGAACCACTTCCTGTGAAATATTGGGCAACAACCAGGTATTTCCACACCTGCATATTTTCTTTATTCAGCAAATACGCACAAAGCTCCTTCTCATTGCCAAGTTGTGAAAGTTTGGAATTCATGGTTGACCACTGCCCTCCTACATAATAAAAGCCTAATATGCGAAGTGTCCAACTGTTCATTTGACCATTCGACCAGTTGCTGTGATGCACACTGACCACCATGGGGCAGACGCTCCATCTGGTAGGTTAGTTTGCTGCTGGGGTCCGGCTGATCAGCACTGGGCAAGATGGGCCAGATATGCCCTGGAGCCCTCCCCTGGCCTCTCCCTGGCCCCAGTCATGCATCAGTAGGGTCTCTCTGCCTGGCCTGGCCTCTCTTGTGATCTGGGACCCCTTGGGGGATGTCGGAGAGCCAGTTTCAGCCCAATTCCCACAGGCCAGGCCAAGGGGCTCCACAGGACTTCTAGCGTAAATATAAATAACAGCAAACATTCAGAGAGCACTTACTATGTGCCTGGCACTGTTCTGTGTACTTTACATATACTCATTCATTTACCCATTGCAGCAACCTTCTCAGTTGTTTACTATTATTAGCTGAAGTTTGAGGCAAGGGAACTGAAGCTCAGAGATGTTACTTATCCTACCCAAGGTCACACAGCTAGGCAATGTGGTGGGTTTTTGTTCTCCAGAATTTTTGTTCTTTACCACTTAACTGCCTCACTCTACACAAGACAGTGTGATGACCGCTTGGAGTACTGTCATCAATGATGCAGGCAAAGGCTGTGGGTGAGAGAGAAATGGAACAGGCAAAATGACAGCTATCCATCAGGAGTAGACTGTTTATGTTAACTATGGCATAGCTATTTGATAAAATATTTGCAACCATTAAAAAGATAGAGACCCAACTCTAAACTTCAAAAGTAAAAACAAGGGGGGGCACAAAATAATTTGTATATTATTCTAATTTTTTAAAGGTATACTTGTATATATATCTTTGTATGTCAATGCATAAGGCATTCGGTACCAACACAGATACAACACAACCCACCAGTGCAGTGTTTCCAGTATAGGGGGAGATGGACATTTCAATAATGGATTTCCAGGTGACATTAGGGGGTGGGAGGAACATGCATGGGCCAGGGGTGCCCAAGGACTCTTGGCCTTTTGGGGTAGTGGCAGGGGTCAGGTTCACAGTCACAGAGAGCATTGGCCTTGCCTCCTTCAGAACTTCACCTTCAGAGGTCAACCTGACATTGTTCAAGTCAAAGCACATCTGTCTCCTTCCAAACCTCTGTGACTCCTACTTCCAGTTTCCCAGCCCAGAGGTCCCAACCCTCCCAATTCTCTTCCAGTGTCCTCTGTGATGTCACTGTAATCCAGGAGCTCCTCTGGTTTCGGAGAGGTGAGAGGGGGGGAAAGGGGGTCAGGGAATTAAAGCTCAAACCCTGTTTCTGACCTCACTCTTTCTGTAGCGGGGCCTCTGTCCAGAATTATGGCTGGCTGTTTGGCCTTTCCATAAATGGCTTCCATTCTCCAAGACACCTTACAGCAGTGGTTCTCAACCTGTGGGTCGCAACCCCTTTGGGGGTCCATCGACCCCATCACAGGGGTCGCCTAAGACCATTAGAAAACACAGATATTTACATTACGATTCACAACAGTAGCAAAATTACTGTTAGGAAGTAGCAACGAAAATAATTTTATGGTTGGGGGTCACCACAACATGGGGAGCTGTATTAAAGGGTTGCGGCATTAGGAAGGTTGAGAACCACTGCCTTACAGCTAGCTCCTCCCAACGAGTGAAGAGGAATCATCATTTCTATGGGCTGCCTGCTGAAGGGGAAGCCAGGCACCAGCCCTGCACGGTCTCCTCCACCTATCCAATGACATGGGGTAGAATTTGTCACCCTCATTTGAAAGGAGGGGAAGGTCTAGCTTCAAGCAGATGATGGCGTGTCTGCGAGGCTCTGCAGATGGTCACAACTGCAGTGGCTGATGTAGTTCTTAGCACACAGATTCCATTCGTAGTTGGGTTTTTGTGTCTCAGAGCCAGTCAGTGGCAAGTTTGAAACCACAATCCATGATCCCAAAGCTTTTCCTCCTCCTGCTGTGCCCTGCGCTCCTCAGCCCAGGTTCTCGCTCACCACAATGATCTTCTCAGGGACAGTCTTCCATCCTGGCCGCTATTACTTTTGAGGAAGAGATAAGGGCATTATCTGCACCGCCCCTCTAACTATCAGCAATTTGCAATGGCCTGTAGATCAAAGAGCTAGGGAGCGTGCCCAGGTGGAGGGTGGGAGCCCTCGGGATGTTTGCAAGAACACCGGTTCACGTTGTGTACCAGGGAGGGTAATCTTTCATCCTTCCTCTGCCTTCCTTAGAAGCCTATCAGAGAACTCTGGGTCTTTTCCTTGTCCTTTTTATCACCCTCTGGAACAAAGTTGGGACTTGTGCAACTGCAGGCTTCTTTTCTGTGGGAACAATCATCTCACTTCAATGCCCGTGGGTGGGTAGATTATAAGTTATGGACTTGGAGCTTAGTTGTAGGACTAGGGAGGGACTGGGTTAAATAGTTGTGTGATTAACAAGCCGCGGCGTTTTTATGGTCCAGAAAGAAAAGTTTGCTACAAGGATTATCAGTTTAGATTGGGAATGATTCACTCAAAAGTATTCAGTGGTTTGGGAGGTAGGAGCTGGGCGGGGGAAGGAGAGAATTTGTCCCCGCCCCCCTCCTTCTACTGCACACACACACACCTTCTGGCAGAAAAAGAAAAGTATGTGATGTACTCAGAGGATTTTCATTCTTTTTTAAAAAAGTCTTCCTCCTCCTTGTGGGAAAGGTCTCTACAATTATGGTGAGAAAGTGCCATGTAATACATACGGTTTTAGATTCTACTGGCGTGTGGCATTCGCAGTGTGTGTTAGATGAAGCAGAGAGTGGGAGATCAGCTGTCTGGGGAGGTGATTTTGCGTAGTCTCTTCCACGGTCTGGGTGTCTGTAAGGGCAAATGGGGCTAGATCATCTTTCAGGTGTCCTGTAGGTTCATTCACTCATGGAATGTTTATTGAACACCTGTCGGGACGGAACAAACTGATGATGGGCTGCAGTCTCCCCTGGTTTTCTGCCTGAGTTCCGAACCAATTGAGAAAAAGACACTGAGGTTAGACAGAGGGAGATTAGAACGTCACCATTATTATAAACACCACTGAGGGTATAAAGCAAACTGAGTGACGGCTTTCCTAACACCAACCTGCAGAAGAACACGGATTGATTCATTCATTCTCTAGCACGCTGGACCATCACAGGCCTCCCCCCACCTGTATGTCCTGCGGGTTCAAACCTTCTTCAGCAAAACTTCCAGCAAGAAGGAACAGCACCAAATACATGTTCTCTGCAGTCAGATCCACTCCCAGAGAATGAAAGGAAGACAGAGATTGCTCCAAGAAATTTAGCTCCTTCTTGCAAATGCACCCAGAAGCTAAGTCACTCTCCCTCTGGATGGAGGGTAAGACAGAGGGTTGAGAGTTTAAGGTAAATCCCTTCTCATAGAAACAAGCAAAGTTGGGGATTATTGTGTTCAAGCCAGGAGACACTCTCCACACAAATACCGTCTTCTACATTTCCCAGCCTCCCTTGCTGTTAGATTGGGGGTATGTGACTGTCTGGCCAAAGAACTCGAGTGGACGTAATGTGTCACTTGTGAGCTGAATCAGTTAAAACCTTTCTCAGTCGCTCTCATTCTCTGCCTTGGGGACCCCTAGAAACCATATATATTCAATGACACGGCTGTAAGACAAAGAAAAACTGCCTAAATGGAAACCAGCTTTGAGTGAATGAGAAATAACCTCTATTTTTCTAAGCCACTGAGATCCCGAGGCGTATGTATTACCACAGCAGAGACTGCCCTGTCCTGATTAAAACAATGCTCCTCCTCAAACGCCAGGGACTGGCTATCCTGAGAAGACAAATCAGACATGATCTTTGTGCTCATGGAGCATTCAGTCTAGGGAGGAAGACAGATAACAAATGGGAAAAAAAATAAATAATTACAACTAACGGTAAAGAGGCTGAAAGAATCCTTTTGAAGAATAATTGGCAAGGTGCAGATATGAGCTTGGCAGTCAGAGTCAACACCTCTGAAATGATGAGATGTTAGCAAATCTAAAATGACATATCTCCAAAAAACGTGACGGTATTTTTACATCATAATCTCGTGCTCTTAAAATTCCAGTTTGCGCCTCTCACGGTGGGATCATGCTTCTGTTGGGAATATATTGCCTGGTACATACATGCCAAGTGTTTCTTCCGCCCGTGTCATTGGCTAACACAACGTTATCTTTCTTGTTGCAGTTTCTATTATAAAAATAAGACTTTGATTTTTTTTTTATTCAACAGGCATTACTTGTATTATTAAGTCTGCATTTCCAAGCTATCTCAAAACTCCTTCTTGACCATATTCTATTGCCTGTCCTCTTACCCCCAGGCTGTGTGATGTGTCCTTCTTGGATGTGACGTTGAGATCTCAGCATTCTAACTTCAGTAATTGGTAGGTAGTTCGAGAACATTCAGGCACCTGCTCAATAGGACAGCGCGTGCATTCATTTAATTATTCTTCAAAAGGATTCCTTCACTGACCTGCACTTTTCTTCAACGGATGGCCCAGTGCAATCTGCAGATGCCTGGGGTAGACCCTTTCTTTCACTGGGTACTCCAGGGTTCCTTATGTGGGTAACAATTTCCTGATTTTCCATCCGGGCGTCACTCCGTCCTCCACTTGCCAACTACATGCTCTGGGTGGACCTGTGACTCAGGCCTGGCCATCCGAACTTGGCATTGCCCTGGCTCCAGTAACTGTATGCTGACCCGATTCAGTCCACTGAGAGTCGGGCCCTCTACTTTTATGGGAATCTGGGCAGAAGAGAAAATGTGCCTTCTCTGCGGGGATATAAATCTAGGAGAACAGAGGGCTATACCCCATCAGCTTCCATTTTGTTTTAGAATGAAACTCACACCAAAGAGAGCAGGACCATTGCCGAGTCTACCACTCAAGCAAACTGCCTCCTAGTGTTTTTTTTTTTAAATAAGTTTTTTTGATTTTTAACAGAGAGGAAAGAAGAGGGATGGATAGAGAGTTAGAAACACCGATGAGAGAGAGACATCGATCAGCTGCCTCCTGCACGCCCCACACTGGAGATGTGCCCGCAACCAAGGTACATGCCCTTGACCGGAATCGAACCTGAGACCTTTCAGTCCACAGGCCGACGCTCTATCCACTGAGCCAAATCGGTTTTGGCTATCCTAGTCTTTAAGCCAAGGTGACTTGGGTTTTCCATGGCTCGCAAGGACAACAAATCTAACTGAGTACAGAATAAAATTCACACGAAGCAAAGACAGATGTCAGCACACCAAGTGTCACCTATTTTGCTGATCTACAGTCACTTTATTGTTTTGTCCAAAACTGTAGGTGCCTCCGAGTGGTTCCAATAATTCCCTAAGGAAAAAGCTTATGTCTAAGAGCTTTACATTCCTCTGGGGAACATACTTATTGAGAATAAAGAAGAATAGCTTCTATCTAACCACAACATGTTATTCAAGGTATAAAATGGAAAGAAAAAAGCGATAAACACTGCCAAAAGGGCGCATGAAAGACATTTAAAAGCCAGGCACTAAAAACAAAACTAAAAGCAAAACACACACACACACACACACACACACACACACACACACCATCTTGAAAGTTCTTTGCCCAGTGAGAGCTAAAATAAATGTGAACTGCTTAACTCCTTAAAGTAGACTTAACTTAATCAATTCGCATAGCTGCTTAATTATTTCTCTCAACCTCTGTCTTTCCCGGGCAATGCATGCTTTGGGGGGATGTCGTTCTAATTTTAGGTGGCCTCGGGGAGAGGTTAGAGCTCAGGATGGATAACAGGCAGTGCTTGCTTTAGCTGGTCCTCAGGTTCTGGCCGACAACCATTTCCTCCTTTCTCCCTTCTGGAAGGAAGGAAGGAAGGAAGGAAGGAAGGAAGGAAGGAAGGAAGGAAGGAAGAAAGGAAGGAAGGAAGGAAGGAAGGAAAGAAGGAAGGAAGTAAGGGGAGAAGGAAGGGGAGAAGGAAGGAAGGAAGGAGAGAAGGAAGGAGAGAAGGAAGGAAGGAAGGAAGGAAGGAAGGGGAGAAGGAAGGAAGGAA